>VWRR01000013.1:0-532630 GCA_013995675.1 Cyanidiococcus yangmingshanensis | reverse complement strand
CCCCATTTCACCCATTCACCATTCACCCCATTCCCCCCCTTCCTCTGATTCATCTCATTTACTCCATTTCCCCTCAAATTCATCAGGACATCCTTTTCCCCTTTCCTCTTATCCAAAACGTCTCAATGATGACTCAAGTCAGCACTTTGAATCGCTTTGTGACTTGCACATCATCGATCGTTCTCCGAACATTCTGCTTGGCTGGCTCTGACCAGGTTGGTGCTTGCTCATTAGATGGTGTTTCTTTTATGCTCGCCTATCCGGTTTCTTTTTGTAGACATACTTTTTGGACTCGTGGAGCTTTCGTTTTGGATGCTGTCGCTATTCGATATCTCTATGCTTATGACTCCATTTTTGGCTCTCTACTTTGATGTTTACCTTTTTGGTTTTCTCTCGCCTCGGTGTATGCTCTCTTGACACAGATATCCTTCAATTTTTGTTTACGGACGCAGCTAGTTATCTATTTTTTTCTTATTTCTGGTTCTTTTCTTCGGATACGATTTCGCTCTAGATCTTCACCAGTAGCCTGCTTATCGTTTTCTGGAACCCTTTCGGATTACCCCGTTGCTGAGCTCTTGATCAGATCTACATCCTCAGTGCTCTTTCGCCGTCGTTGGACATGCATACTGGACGCAGCGCTGGCGCACGCCTCGGGCTTGGATCGCTCCCAGGGTTACTTGTTGCACATCTTTTGTTTCCAGATTCGATAGCGCACCTGCTCGCGCACAACCATCGGATCTCACCGTACTCGTTAGGTTGCCCATGGATGCTATGCTGGCGCCGCCATCGCCGCCATCGATTCGGCGCTCCTCGGCCGATCTGCGATGCCGCCGATTCCGTTGGAGAGGCCCGGCGTCCATCCTGATCTCTTGGATATACTTCACTGGCCCAATGGGCGCCTGGTCATCTTGGATAGGCCTGCCTCCGATCGAGGTTGCTTCGGTCGAGCCCTCGACTTTGCGGCTGGGAGCCCAGTTACGATCCTCCACCACGCCGCTGCCTGGCCTAGACGCTCCCGCAGGGTTCTTTTCAGGTTTTAGTCAATAACGGGCTGGCGAATGGCTGTACAACCAAAGAACCATGCAGATCTGAACGATGCTGGTTCGCTCGTCGGCAGCAGCATGAATCGTTCGAGACTCGGATTTGTCTTCAACGTTTTCGTCTCGCTCTGACTTACTCTCTTGTTTTAACTGCTCAAATATAGATTGATCGGACCAACTGACTATTCAACATATCAATAGACCCATGGTAGTCTAGTTCTAATGACCAATGATTGGTATTGGCGCTTTCTCAATATTATTCCAACTGACGACATGCTATGCAATGTCGTGATGAATGAATATCAGTTATGGAAACCTCTGGCGAGTAGCGAACAGCACGATCGGTCACCTCGGACACGCTCGGTCGGTCGGCGATTGAGGATAGCGAACGCAGCTTGCGCCGCTGTCGATCGCCAGGCCACGACTGGACTGGACAGCACAGAATTGGACACGACTAGCCGCGACAGATCCAGAGGGCGGCGCGCATTTCCCGCCAATGCCTAGGCGCAGGCGCACGCACGCTTTTGCCGGACCGAAAATGGACAGACGCTGCGACGCTGCACGCGATCGCCAGCGAACGCCCGCACGCGCAATCGAAGCGCCGCCGCCTCTGACGGTACAACGCGACGGCGGGACAGCTCACCGCGACAAGATCAACGGGACAGCGCTCGGAGGCAGCACTTGTTGCGCCACTGCGCTCTACGACAGAATCGCGGGATCGCACTCCAACCGAGGTGCGCCAGCGCCAGTGCCAACAAAAGCCCTGCTAGTTTTTCGATCCCAGATCCAGGTGACCCTCCAATAAGAGACGATTTCAGTCATGGGAGTGACCGTTGCCAGAATCGATCAGAAACATGAAGACAACGCCAACAGTCCCCATACCAGCATAATGGATCCCTGGTCCAGATGACACACCTTTGAGAGTCGATGCCATCGATGGTCATGGCCGTCGCTATGGTCGATCGAAAAATCATGACAGCACCATGAACGTTAGACATGGGCCTATAATGACCTGACATTATGGATCGACGAAACCATTCAGCAGTGGAAAACATCCACTCTGCTCGACATATACACTGTTCTGGATTGTAGAGACACCAGCCAAACTCAGCGGCTGCGACCAGACCCATGGACCGGCCGCTATAGCATCGGATGCGCTCTCCTCTACGGGCGGAGCTGATCATAACTGTGCTAGTCCGTTCTGGGACTGAATCCCTGCCGCCAGTGGGACCTGATCATCAGGGTCCGGTCTCTCAAGTATCAACAACACTAAAAAAATTGCATGACATTCATGCAAAACAAGGGGAACAGAACAAGACGAAGAAGAAAAACTTGGAGAGTTATGTATCAAAACATTTTTAAGTGTCATGACCGCAACCAGTCCTGGAGTCGAGACTATCCCCATTCTCAATAGATGCTAGAGGCGCCTGGCGCATCTCGGCGCTCCTACCCACCGGCGACTGGTCTGAGCACTAAAAACCGCCAACGACAACCAACGACTCTAACGATAGCCGACAAGCAATCGCGTGGACCCAGAGCGCAAGATGAAGCCGAATCCACCCCCCGAAAAATCATGATAGGTATGCGCTATCGACCAGCTGGCCCGAGGAAATTGCTGGCCGCGACTGCGCCGCCCTGGATCCATTCCCGGTGCGCGCTGGCACGGCCATCGACAGGGACGCTGCTCTCCTTGGGTGCACCCTTATTATGGACGATTTTCTGAATCTCAGCAGAACATACCAAACTTGCCTTCATGTAACCAGTAACCACCAAATAAGCACTTAGTGACCAAATACGTAAAAAAAGACCAGAAATGTACTGGAAAAAAATCCTATGAAAAATGACTCTATTCAGGCCCTGGCCTAGCCCACGATACCGGGCAGAGCTTTCAGAGCGTTCAGAGCGGGCGGACAGAACGGGCAGAGCGGCGCATCGCCTCTGTGGGTGCACCCAATGACGAAAGACCTGGGTGATCTTTGCAAGCACGCAGAGTCTAGCTGGGCGAGAACCCTAAAGTCGTCAATGTTTTACGGAAAAGGACTCGTAAACAAAAAAATTGTTTTGTTCAAGTCTTCGGGGACAGCAATACACGACAGAAACACCATGTCGGGGATTCGGGTATGGCACCGAGGCGTGTCAGCCCCGTTCTTGATCGAGCGCTCATCATCGAGTCTGGAGCAGCTGCGCGAGGCCATTCTGAAAGATCGTCTCTGCATGGGTGTTTCAGCATGCAACACGACAGCCACTAGGAGGATTTATAGGATGGTTGCTTCACCGCGACTCCGAATCTGTCACTCCATGTCAATTGCATGTACTGGTCATTTCGTTTCGTGCAGCGCTTTGTTTCTGGACAGAATTGTTTCCCAGCGCTTTCTTGCATTCAGGCTCGTTCCTAGTGCAGGGGTGCCTTCTGCGCACGCTCCATTCGGCCAGAGGCCAGAAGCGCCGCTTTTCTGCACTTATAACGGGCTTCAATGTCTCTCAAGGAGTGAATGAGAGAATGAGAAGGAGAGAGATAGAGACTCAAAACAAACAAGTCGGTATGCTCGTATGCACAACCCGGTCATCTTCTCAGAAAGCATACGGGACTAACAGCAATGTATCCAGGTGCAGAACATCGTTATCCCGATCGCTGATCAAGTAGAGACAGATGCTTCGCCAAATATTTCTGCGAATCCCATGCGAGTCCAGGCCAATATGTGCAATGAGAGAGGTCGTAAATCTATGGCGGATCTGATTCCATACTTGGATACGCTTCAATAATCTGTAACCGTCGTTATCGACTGCTCTTTATAGATTCTGTCCATGACGCTCCAGCACAACCACACTTCGTTTGTCTCATTACGAGTTTGCTTTTCACAAAACATTTCACTAATTTTCTTTTTTTGTCTTTTTGCTTCCCTGTCCAGTTGTGCACATTCATCCCTCTCCGTGTTGTAATTCCTGTTGACAAGTCATGTCAACTAGAGTTCTCGTCGTCCAACCGATTCCATGTAGATCCTCATGCTCATCATTTCCAGCTCGGTGCTCATCAGCCGTCTAGGCTCCGTGGTGGTTGTTCATCGAAACACGCTAGCGGTATCGACCACTCCTCCAGTAGCCTTCGTTACGCTTTCGCTACGCCCATGATTAGCAGGCCGCAGCGATCATGCCCACTTTGATTCCATGGCTCATGCGATCGATGCTCGTCCACAACCCATAAAGGTGTGCTGCGTATGGCATAATACCCTGGGTGTGATGGACACCCAGCAATGACGCCCAGCGACCACGAAGCGTATCGACGCGTGCTGGCCACAGCACCGCATGCGACACCGCGTGCGAAGGATACGTGCCGTAGCAGCTCACCAGGAGTCCGTCGACCACGAGGCGTCCCGTACGCGTCAGGGGAGCGTACAGACCATGCAGGGTCTGGGCGCTCTCTATGGACACGACACGGTCCAGCGAACGCGACACGGCATCATACAGAGCATCGCCAACGCGGACGCGCTCCGCGTAGACAGCCTCAAAGGCGCCTCCAAGGTCGAGACCCGACTGATGCCTCTGCCTGTCGTGGTTTTTGGATTGATCTTTCTGTTGGTGCTGCTGTTGCCCAAGACGATACACCAGATGGTGTCTGGTGAGACGCAGCCGCTTGCCCGAGGCGGTCGCAATGACCAGCACCTCACCGACAGCGCTAGGTTCATAGTGCAACCAGCTCAGAACCGTATCTGGGACGAGACGGCCATGCTGGTCGGCGCCCATCACGCTCATGCCGGGACGTATCTCACTCATGGGGACGACGTGGTTCTGGTCATCGATGAGCACGGATGCATCAGCAGGGAAGCACACAGCTCCTCCATCAGTGAATGCGGGTTCTGGTTCTGGTGTCGGCGTAGGCATCGCTGTGAGCGTTGGCGTTGGCGTTGGCGTGGGTGTCAGTGTCGACAATCCCTCTGCAAGTGCGAACTCATCACTCAGGTATCCAGACTCGGATGCGTTTGAGTATCCGAATCCTCCAAATAGAATTGGATCATTGCCGTTGATATTCCAGAGTACAGAGCCATAATGAGCTCCAGGTACAACATTTGGGTTGGAGACATTAAACATCCCATGGTCAGCGATTGCATTCACCTGTGTACTGCCGTTGATCCATGCCCATTGACGCAAGCCGATGTCAAAGACCCACAAATCATTCAAGAAGGCGGAGCCGCCGAATAGGGGGGGCAACAGATGGGGAGTGCCGCCAAAAAGCTGTAGATTTCCGAGAGCATCAACAAAGCTCATGGCATAGAATCTCCCATCGGGATCATTGGCTGGAGATAACTCATCAAATGTGCCGTACACTCCAGAGTTGCCGGGTGTATCACCTCCCACGACGAAAACCCAAACAGATAAACTCATGTTGTAGACCCAGAGATCATTCAGATTACCGACATTTTCAACACTATTTCCATATCCGCTTCCACCGAACAGCCAGAGATTTCCTTCAGAGTCTGTCCACGACGAGGAACCAAAACGTCCTCCCGGAACGTTGGAAGCATCAGCCGCCCCTGGCGCACTGTAGCCACCAGGTTGGTTGGGCTTCGTAGGGCCACCAATATATGCCCATTCAAACGACGAAGTGTTGAAGGACCACATGTCAGAGAAAAGGTTTCCTGTTAAGCGATTCACTCCTCCAAACAGCCACAGCAGCCCATCTGCTCCAGTCCAGCAGGCAGCGCTATCTCGTGCCCCAGGATTGTAGCTCGGACCATAGACGCCTTCCGGGCCGTATACAGCTGCTACATTGGCCGTGTCATTTCCAGCCACCCAGGCCCAGTTGCCGCTCGCTGTGTCATACAGCCACATATCATTCAGGTCAGAGTATGTGCCAGCATCAGCCCCACCCTCCCCTCCAAACAGCCAGAAATGCTCAGAGCCAGTTTTCCAGAATGCCATGTTCGCTCGTGGGTGCGGAATATTCGTCGGACCTCCCTCACGAAAAGTTCCGTACACGCCGGGCTGATTCACTGTTGAGCTGCCTCCAATCCACGTCCATTCCATGGAGCTCGTGTTGAGGCACCACAGGTCGTTTAGAAATCCAGAAGATGAGTCTCCGTAACCTGAGCCGCCAAATAAATAAACCAGACCCGAGCTTCCTACCCATGCTGCCGAGCCGTATCGCCCTCCGGGAACGCTTTCTGCAGAGGACACGCTCAGCGTACCGTACTTTCCAGCGCTGTTCACCCCTGTCTTTCCACCGATCCAGGTCCAGCTGACATCAGTCACCGGCGCGGGAAAAGACGCAACTGTCCATACAGTGGCCTCGACCAGAAAGGCAAAAAGAACTAAGCACGACACACCGAGCTGTCTGCCTGTGAACAACATTTCTTTATCTCAACGATTCGGATCTAGTTCCGTATCGAACGTTCAAAGCAGGTTATGTAGCGCCAGCCAACGAGTGGACATGTTTCATAAACAAACTTTGAACGTATCCTGGAACGCAAACTCAGCTGCAACCTTATGCTGAGCACTTGGCAGGCTGTTCAATCGTCGTCGCTCGCTCAGCAACGCTCAGCGACGCTGAGGTCATCGAAAGCTGTCAGAACGTGCCCAGAATGGTCGCGGCGGCGCAACGCATGGTGGAACCCTGGTAGTTGGACACTCTTGGTCTTGGATGTCAGCGCTTCCATCCGATGGCGAGGGGCACGCTAATGCTCTGCTGAATCTAATGACAGGTGAATGCAGCTCATGACATACTGAAAAGCTTGGAGTACAACAGATCTGATCTTAAACTGTGGGATGAGCAGGATCGAATATTTGTCTTCGCATTGGGACCGCTCCCTGAATCTCTGAAAAACTGTCCAAATTGCTTCGGCTGTCCTTTAATGCTCAAAAAGCTTTTTTCGTCGATGGTCGCTTGTGTTGATTAATGTGAGAAGATCGTATTTGACTTGGAGCATTCAATGCTGGTAGGCTTTTTCTGCAGGCAACTAGAGCCGTATTGTGTTTGGTTTCGCCTCGTTCCCTGGTACAAATTGGAACGCATTTGCTACGCACACGAAGAGCTCACTTATCCAAATCATTGCAGCCAAGGGCCAAAAGGATTCTAGTGAGTGCGAAGCATCTATCTTGTTGTATTTCCCGATTCAGGAATTGAAGAGCTTGCTTTCGAGTGATTCCTGAAGGATCGCCAATTTTCTCCATCTGTTGCGAATTTGATGGAACATCTGGGTGCATGGTTTTCAAAAGATATTCGTTCAATATTTCTTCGATCCTATCCAAACAGAATATATATGGTCAGGGTGAAGTTTTCGGAAATGCATGGAAATTTTTCATCATAAGAAGCACGCTGTAAGTTGCTTCATGGCTTGCGTCGTGGCACGAGCATTCGCGAGGGCGCTAGTCACAATGTTTCTGCCAAATCGTGCATGCATGGGATGAACAGTGCCGCATCATGGAGTCAAGTGCACCAGACATTAGATGAGTCGAGACCGATTATTCCCCAAACTGAAGATTGCATAAAAGGCAACTCCTTTCAGTGCAATTTAAATAGGAATGCTCAAATCAAGTTTAGTACGAAGCGGTACCGAGGCAACAAGCTCAAAGTGAATGTTCCGTGAGTCATTCAATTCATGGTCGCTTACCAATTTGAGCACGCTTCAAATCCGGGCTCGATGGCCACGGTTTTAAAAAACCGGTTTCAAGGCATTGATAAGGTTTCAGGTTGGGCTATCAAAACCTCAGAAATCAGGACCCTTTTATTTCCACTGGCTCCCTGAGCTGGACGCGCGCAAAGAAAAGCGATACGGCACTCTGGTGGTCCTCCTATGTATCGGAAACAGCATGCAACTCGCAGACCGATAACCCTCTTCTCGACTCGAAACGAATGAGCTTGCGGAATTCCAACCAGCGCAAGTCCAGATATCGTCACACGTTATATTCAAAACATGCTGAACAGATGAAAGAGCATGCATCTATTTTGAGTCTCGCCAGAAGCATCACCCTAGAGATAATGACCAGAACCTGTTGAGAAAACCCAGGGATTCGCCGTAGACCTGACAACACGATAGTCTCTCATGCTCGCAATCTATCCCGTAGTACAGGCGAAGATCCGCCAAAAAAAATGCCTTGCGGTTACCAGTGATTCCTTTTTCGATAGGCGGACAAGTCTGGCCTCCATCCATGACTAGACACTTCGTGTTCCGCTTTAGAGCACCTCGACAGTCTGGGGAGCACTTAACGCTCCAGTCGAGCACGTCAGAACAACCGACCAGCATATTTTGAGACATTACTGTCCCAGCCGTTTCTATCATTGGCGCGCGTTTGAGGGCGCGATAAAGCAGTCCAACCTGCGCCGGTCTCGTACAGCTGTGCTCGTTACACTCGAGCAGACTTTTGTGGTGTGTCGCATACTAAAGTCGCGAAAGCTTCTTATTGAGTCATCGCGTTCCCGTTATCTATCAGTTCTTGCCAAAGGCGAAGCGTTCAAGAGAACACACCCCGTGCCTCGTAAGCAAAATGTCCTCGGACACTAGTGACAAGAAACCCGCTGTCTCGGACGTGAAAACCTCCGGCGGTGATCAGATCAACCTAAAGGTTCGAGACGCGGACGGCAACGAGGTTCAGTTCCGCATCAAAAAACACACGCCTCTGCGAAAACTTATGGATGCCTATTGTACTCGCAAGGGAGTCGATCTGCACAGCTATCGCTTCCTATTCGACGGTAACCGAATCAACGAGGACGATACTCCGGAAAAACTCGGAATGGAAGACATGGACTCGATCGATGCCATGCTCTTTCAGCAGGGTGGTGTGTGAGCTCTTGCGGTGCGCTTCTGGCGCTGGGAACTTTGCCGAGTTTTATCGAACTGACACGGACTGTGTCACACGGGGAACGCTACAGCGAGCATCGGCGCAGCGTAGACGAGAACACACCGAGTGCCAGCAGCTGCTTGTTGCGTCAGCTTCTACAGTAGTGCATGAAAAGGTCTATGCTATCCAATCGATAACGGCTATTGGCACGAAGGCAAAGCAATCACCCATCGAGCACGTACCCCGACAGGAGCGAGGCCACGTATCAGGCGGTATCAAAGTGGGTCTGAGCTAAGGCTACGCATGTGTTTCGATTTTGTGCATGAAGCGCAAATCTATCCGCAGGCCAAGATATAGGCCCCATGATCATATCTGCAGCTCCAGCCGCAAGAGCTCTCGAACCAACGACGCCTCGGGACTACCGAACGAGAAAGGCCCCGAAAGTAGAACCCACCAGTACCGCAGAATATCCCAGTCCAGTATTCGCTCCTCTGGTGGGACTGAGGTGCTCACATTCGCGCCTGCTGCCGGATCACCTGTGTGATCGGCGATTCGATGTCCCATAAAACACGGCAGGCGTTCCCGGAGCTCGCCCTGAAGTTTCGCTAGTCCGGACCATAGAAGGTCGCTTTGGTTTCTCTCAGTATGCAAGCCGAGATTTGGTCGATGCCATTCAGCCAAATGATAGATAGCGCTGCAACAGGTCGTTAGATATGCCGAATAGCTCCGAGGAAATTGATCGGCATTCCCCACGCGATCCATGTTACGCGTCTCTGCCTCGCTGGAGCAACCGTAGATTTGAATCGAAGCAAGAACACCACAGATATCGAGGTAAAGGCCCGATGGTCTCCAGTAACTTGGTTGATTGCTCTGTCGAACTAAATTCGAGCGCAACTCGCGTCCAGAGTCTGCTGAAGCCGTTGATGTCGATCCGGCTGCCCTTGACGGCGCGATCTCGCATGCTGATGCTGACCTGTCGAGCTGTATTCCCGAATCTCGCTGCTGTAAAAATGCAATTTGGTGGTTGTTCGAAACAAGGAGTAACCCGTTCGGCAGAAACTTTGCTCTGCGAACCTCCTCCATTCCAGTGCGAATCTCTCGCGACGAAAGCAATTCATAGTGGTGTGTTGACGAACAATTTTCGGATACATGGCGTCGGAGCAAAATTACTTCATAGAGTACGCTCGCTCCTAGCGCAATCACTATCTGCATTAGACATAGACAGGTGACTTTCTCACCAGCGTCCATCTCGGATTCGCTTTGATCCAGTGCACGAACTGCCAGGTCCGCCCATTGAAATGGCCAGTCCTGATCACAGATAGGAAACGTCCAACACCAGTTCAGCGTCTCCGATGACTGCTTAGGATAGCCTACTTGCGTCGATATACCAAGAACGCCATTCTCCATCATACAGAAGAGGTCCAACGCGTTATCCTCTGCACAGGCCAAGCAACTTGGAGATGGTTCCAGCGCCAGGACCGTCCGCGGATCAGCCCCTGCGAATAGCCCGTCTCTATCCATCGGGCCCAAGGGCGGCGGCGAAGTAGGCTCGTGAGCCCCCTTGGTTGGATGCGCCTCTTCCACCGCAGCAGCCGTCTCGGTAGACCGCAGGACCGGACCAATTTCTGATTCATCCTGATATTGAAGGGAAACAAACTGGTGTCCTCTCGCGAGCGCCCGCCAACATGCCCACAGAGACGAGAGCCGCGAGGGGAAATCCGCTGCCATTTGTGCCCTCGAGTGCCCTCGCAGCGATGGAACCTGGGCATCGAGCAGTGGCATTGGCTCATCCGAGGTCCGATGGAGGTGCCATCGAACGACCTGCAAGCGCCCATCGTGACTGATTACATACGAATCACGAGTCCAGATCTTCATCACACTCTGAACGAAGCCTTCCCCAACGTCACCAATTGACGCCCCCACGCGATGACACGGCAGAATCGCTGTTGGGACACCGTTGAAAGATCCGTTCGCAAATACTAGCGGCCGCACCCGCATGATTTCGCGGGCAAGACAAGATGAAGGTTCCCAGAAAGCTCTCCAGAGAGCATGTCCAGCAACAAGGATCTCGTCATCCTGCTCGACCTCTGGTCTATGGATGCGATACAGCTTGAGGGGCTGCTGACTAAGTTGCCAGCTGCCGTAGAGCTTGCCGCTGGCTAAATCAAGTTGCAGAAGCCATCCATCTCGCAATGAAATAAGAAGTGCGTCTCCGTCGTGGACGCCAAGTATGGACTCGATAGCGATGACGATGTGTTCGTTTGCGGCCTGGTAGGGAAACAGCACATCGCGCAAACTGAGCTCACATTTGGTGCCATTCCAGTCAAAAATGGACAACGCACCATCCGACCAGCCAATGACAACAGAACGTAGCTGTTTCTTCGTGGTTACCACGGAGCATGCAGTTACATCACCTCGCCGTGAAAGTCCGCATCTAAAACGTTCTGATAGCGTGGCGCTGTCAACGAGAATGAGTTGAGAAAGTGGCGAATCATTGGTGCGACAAATCAACGCAATTGTTGGGTCTCTCGTGTTCTCAGGTGTTGCGTCCACATGCGTGATTCGTGCTGGGGCTTTCCACTCAGCAGCTGGTCGCACATCGATCCGGCTGTCGGTCTGCACGTTTCGAACTGATTGTCTCATGCGCAGGATGCGCTCACTAGCAACCACAATCGAGTCATGAAAGCACGCCAGAATCTCATCGGAGAGGGGCCACGAGTCGCTGGCGTCCTCCACCACGCCATGACTTTCGTCGACGTGGAGCACAATCGGTAGGCTTGATCCATCCGCTTGACTGAATGCTCGATTGCAGATCATTAGTGAGCGGCCGTGCTCCAGCCAAAACATTCTGGAGGAACCAGTCAGGACACCCGGGTCGCTTTCGCTTCGAACTATCGCATAGTCACTCGAGATGAGCTTTGATTGGTGGATTCTGTCGGCGCGTTGATGCAAGATCCAAAATGTTGGGTATTGAGGGTCTGAAGAAGCGCCCTCCAAACCAGGCGATGGCGTTCGCAACGGCCTCTTCGAGACAGATCTTGACCCAGTGCGCTTCCAATACGTCTCGTCACTATCGTTGCAGAGGCAAGCTGCATGGACTAGACCCAGAGCGACAGCTCCATGATGGCTAACGGCGTAGGTTGGTGCCAGCGTATCATTTAGCCAAGGTCGCTGTAGATAGACCCATTCCGTGCTGCCAAAGCAATCCCAACGAAACAGATAAACCTGCGAGCTGCCGCCCAAGGCCACGAGCGAAACGTCGTTCTGCGCACCAGTGGAAAATCGAATGGGCGCACTCGAGGACTGCCTGATCAGCTCAAGGGACGAGCCATCACATTGCACTAGTTGACCGTCCAGCAAGGTGAGCAAAAGCAATGGTGTTGCCATATTCGGCTTATGCAAGGTGCTGAAGGTCACGAAATCGCGACTGGAGCCAGTCTGATCACCAAGCGCTCGATTCGGGACCTCCAGAGGACTCTCCAAGAGCGGCCGGAGTGATCGCTGCCCAAAACGTACTCGCAGTACGTATCGGCTGGTAACCACAAGCACCGCGTGGGCGGTTGCGTCTGCTACTAGACCAAGCGCGTACGTTGAAGGCAACGCTGCTCGCCAGCACTGTGTTCGGGCGTCATAGCGCAGTGGCGCTTCTGGCGTATCTGACATACTTTCTTGGGCTTCTGCAGCCAAGCTCGCCAAGAGCATTGCTGAATCCGTTTGGTCTTCACACTGAATCTCATCCACAAACACAGACAAGAGCGTTGATGGCAAGTGGTGATCTGGATCCTGCCACGATGTACTTCGCAGTTCCCGCACCACTGACGAAACGCTGATGGTGAGGATTGCAAAGCCGCCACATGTACCCAAACTTGAGCGGCAAGGAACAGTTAGCGTTACGGCGTCCTGAACAAAACCCAATGCCGGGTACGCCTGCCACCTGAGGATGCCTCTGCGGCTCACTTGAGCTTCCTGGGGAGCGTGCCCCACCGGTGATGCAGAAGAGGTTAGCCTGGTGATTCGTGCGTTTTCGAAACTGTTGCTCAGCCATTCGCGAATGCCTTTGAAAGAAAAAAGTATATGGTGGCCTGCGTTAAGTAGTAAACGATCCAGTTCAGCAAAATAACGGAGCTGAAACAAGGATGGCGTACCCCTGTCAACCATTTGAGCGAGCTCATCACAGTCGTTGCGAAGCGAGCGGTATGCTACTCGGCAAAAAAGCCCTGATACGGGCGCTGACCTCTCCGCCTCAGTCGACTGGTCGGTGCGATAAGCAAAAACGTGTAGACTGAGGCTAGAATCCATACAGATCAGACCGTCCGAGGCACCGTGCGACGGTGTCCTGCTGTCACTTTTCAGTAGCTGTTTTTGGACGCCTCCAGAGCCCACTTGTGCCAGGGGAATCGTGCAGGCCGCAACGACTCGACCTAAGAGGTTCTGCCTTTGTACCAGGTGCATACCGTCGGGCGAAACTCGCCACAGCGCAACCCAAGAAGTGCATATCGTCACGAGGTATTCATCTGTTTGGGAGCCGGAGTTGTCGAGCTTGAAAGGAAACGCAAACGTGATCTTTTCACAGGGTCGTAACGTCCTCAAGATAGATCGCGGCACCGCTTGATCTTCCACAAGTGACATTCCATAAACGCAAACTGTGCATAACCGAAGGGAGCAGGCGCTACGAAACTTTATTAGTAGGAAGCTAGCCCGTTTTTTGCCGTCCGAAAAACGACCAAGACAAGGATCAGCCAAGCAAGGTCGTGCAACCTCTTGTTGCAGCCAGAGGCTGAGATACGGAGTTCATGCCGAACGTAGCCTGTTCCGCGCTCGACCAATCATGCCGACAGAAGCTCTGCACAAGTAATGGGTTCAGCTGCCGTTAAGGCATGAATTTTAGTTGGTCCTCAGAGACAACATCCGATTTTCCGTGCTTCAAATAATATGGGTCAAGGAAACATCCGAAACATTTAAAGTTATCTATTCTAGGGATGCTTGTCTTGGTGAGCGTCGGTGTGTCGTTGCGGTGGTCGAGGGGCACCTCCATAGCCTTCGCTGGAGCAACCAGTGTTTCCCTTAGGCGTTGCAAGGTGCTTCAATCGTGCTTCCTTGACGGAGTTTCTTCATAAGCCCCGAGTCGCTTCGTCTTTGGTAACCCTCAAAGTGGAACAGTGAAACGGGCTTTCGCGAAAGGTTGTAACGTGTCCCGCCCTGGGTGGTCCGGGTAGAGCCGTCTGCGTTGCGAGCGTGCGGAACACGCTTTCTACAAGGCCTCTGCGAGAGGTCCAGTGAACTTTGAAAAGTTTGCTCGTGAGAGCTCAACGGCTATGGACGCGCTAAGGGTCGCTATGTGCGCTTTTAGGCCGGATCGGGCTGAGGTTTCCCCAAGCTTGGCTGCATACAATCTCGATATCGCGAGCTACTGATAGCGTTCACAATCACATTCACGCTGCAACCTGCGTCATCCAAAGAACGCGGAGCTGTTTCTGATCTTCCTCTCGACGCACTTACTGAATTCAGAGACCCTAAATCATGCGGAAAAGCTGGGGCCAGCGACCCCGCACGGGTCCCTGTTCCCTTTCTGATCTAGTCATTAGGGTGGAAGGGCCCAAAAAATCTCTGGCGCAGCCAGTCGGACTGCCTGCCTCCTCAAACTTTTTGAGGCAAGTGCTCACCGTACACCAAGTGTAGACGAACTTGTCGCTTTCGGAGCGGCTCGATACTTGCTCCGCAGAAATGTTCATTGCCACAACGATACCCAGTTCTATGAAGACCGTTTCACAGAGCTGAAGCGATGCCCAATCCTTGCTAACCAGGCCCGAATCAACGAACAATTCCGAACAGGCATTGCTGGTCGGCTGATACCAAGTTATCTTACAGTAGATGCGTTTGTCCCCAGCCAGATCTTCAATTCGCGCCCGAACGATGACTGCGCATCCGTCGTCCCGTCCTTAATCTGAGAGCGATAAACCTCTGAATAGTTCTGAATATTCCTCGGTTTTAAGAGCGTCGACCGCCTCGAGTCAAGTTGTATATGGTATCGACCGCTTCTGTGCAACACAGGATCTCTATAAGCCTCCCTCCAAAGCCCAGAGAAGCAGCACCGTATTTAATAAGATGCCTACGCTGGTGACGTCAGCACCGTTCATCGACTTTGCTCTCAAGAGCGGTATATCCCCACGAACGGTAGCTGGCGGAAACGCTCATCGCAATCGAGGCCGTAGCCGACTACAAATCGATCGGGGCAGACGAAGCCAACGTAGCGAACTTCAGGCACACCTTCATCTTTGCGCTCCGTCTGTTTGGATATGAAGGCGCAGAATTGTACAGAGAGGGCACCGCGGCGTCCCAGCTCTTCAGCAATCGCTTTCAAGGTCTTCCCGGTATCAACAATGTCCTCCACGATGAGCACGTGTTTGTCACGAACATCGAGCAACTCAAAGTCGTGTAACCACACGGAGCCGGTCGAATGGATGCCCGAATAAGACTTTGCTCGAGCAAAATAAATGCGGAGAGGATGCGTAATCTTCCGGGCGAGATCAGCAAGGAAAATGAAGCTACCGGTAAGGATGCCAATAATGACAAACTCAGGAGCAATACGAGAGTAGTCCGCACTGATCTGGCGCCCAAGCTCTGCTACTCGAGTTTTTATCATGGACTCTGAGAGTAGCACGGGCCCAACATGATCCATCCAATATGATGGCGACTCAGCCAGGTCGTTCCTGGGAGAACCAGAGTCCTGGGAGTTCTCTCGGTCCATCCTGGACGAGAGCTTGGCGTGTCGATAACCGACAACGGCTGCGCACGGTATCGACCAGCCAGGACGACTGCCTAGGAATATCGAGTACGGGCGAGCAGAACTTGGTGCACAGCCAATGCGCTGACAGAATACTGGGAGGCAGAGAACGCCTCTAGAGCAAGGGTAGCAGCAGCAGCAGCAGCAGCAAAAACACTACGAACGCAAACCAAAAAGTAAGCTAGGAGACTGTCTCCTCCGCTCAGGGTGACTACCAACAAAAGTTCCAATACTTTGTTTCAAAAAAGATCCAAAATTCCAAGTCCGAACGGGTAATGGGAAGCGCTGGAAAGAGTCGTGTGGCGCTCGCCCGTTTTCCCAGAAAGAAAGAGAAATCGGAGGTGCAACGCTCTCGAGACTTTTCCTCCAGCGCCTGTCTCCAGCGGTGACCTCAGACAGATGCAGTCAGTCCGGCACTTGAGCCGTATGTGCCTGGTTGTCCGACGTGAGTGCGATCGCCACAAGAACGTTGCACTGTATCGGTGCGGAAACGACCGCTTCAGAGCACTGATAACGCATATCAGAGCGGCTAGCGCCCTCGATGAATCTCTTCTATAATTGATCTATATAGTTCATAAATGTATCTTATAGTTTAGGGTAGTGGCTTTCGCGCCATGACTTTTCGGTCCGTTTCTTGCGACAACATCGACATCGGACACACTGTTGTTTCGGTGCCAAGATGCTCTCTCTCCTCCGGGGAAAAGCTTACGAAGAAAGAAAACTACCTTTTATGGCAACTGCAGTCCCTAACGCTGCTGCGCGGGCGCTGGAAAAGGTAAGCGGCACAGCACTGGACTGGGTGTGGAGGTGCTGGAGCACAGCGCAGCCGTGGCCCCAGTTTTTCGATATGACGCAGTTGACGTCGCCAGCTAGCGCGGCCGAGCTAAAGGAGCGGCTCGCTGTGAATCTGCCCTTTTATAGAGGAAACTATGCGATTGTGGGTGGCGGGCTGCTGGTCTTGGCGACCCTGTTGCGCCCAGTGATGCTCATCGCTGCGGTGGCCCTGTTTCTGCTCTATTCCTATTTGTTTTTCGGCCAGCCGGAGGTGACGAATCCTTGGTGGACGGCTCGCCGAAAACAGGCTGTTTTGGGGGTAGTTTCGGTCGTGACCGTATATTGGGTTGATGCTTTCGGAACCATCTGTTCGACACTTACCGTCGCATCGTTACTGGCTGCTGCCCATGGAGCTTTCCGCAAGTGCGCCGACGAGACCGACTTTGAAGCGAACCTTTCGAATGGTCGATGAAAAACTCGCTTTCAGGATGATCTGAGAAAATTGGCTCTAAAAGGCATGCTCTGAGCGAAAACACGCTGCTGGTGCGCCTTGGGGACCACCACCACCTGCAGCAGCTCTGCAGACCCGAGGCTATCTTGAATGCTCCTGACTTGCACGCCTATTTCCTCGAAATAATTGTCCGGTTGACGCAGTGAGATTGCTGAGTGCACTGAAATGCAGGTTCAGCGGCGTATCGTGCTTGTTATGAAGAGCAACCAGATGAGCCAGACTCCCCGGCATATAGACTCGTGCTCGGTTGACACCTGATGGTTGCCAACGCCGATGCTCGTTACTGGTCATGTGCTCGCTCTCCAAGGTCGTTGGTTCGTCGCTGACCATGCTATGGTGAGAACCATTGCCGTGTGAGCATCGTCTTGACATTCTAGAGCTCCAAACTAGAAAAATGCTCTCTCCGAGGCTTGTCGGTGCCCTCCTATGCAGAAACGTGACATGTACCCAGAATTTGGTTTCGGAAAGCGTGTTCACACAGCGATGATTTATGGTCTTCCAAAATTGGAAACAGAGCCATTCTTCGCCCATTATTCTGCAGCAGTGAACCTGCACGCGCGCCTTGTCCGAAGCGATCACTCCGAGTTCGCCGGAGAAACGCAATCAAAATAGACGCTCTAGATTCCTTGGCTCCGCGACGTGGAACAAGCATGATGTTTTCCGCTGACACTACGCGGGATGCAAGAACCGACGATCGGTGAGTGATGGTCGAGAGCGCTGGCTGCTGCGCCCGCATCGGCGACGTGCCGCAATCCCATCGAGCCATCTCACGGCATCGCTTCCACGGGAGATGCCTTCATTCAATATATTTTCGTGCTGAAGGATGGGCTGAATGGAGATCCTTCAACCAGCTACAGGTCATTGTAATTGAGCTGTCAGCGTGCCGCTTGGGCCTCGTTTGCACAGAAAGCGTAACGGGCGGAGCATCCCCGCGACATGGCGCACTGTTTTCCTCAATCAGCTGCCACAGCTTCGTTTCTAAACCGAGCGCATGGATGAGCGCCGAATCAGGCCTTTTTTCGCACCCTTTCACAGCATTTGTGCTCGGGAACGACAACGGTAACTCGGAAAATCATCCATTCGCAGAAATGCTATCCCGCCAGCACGCTGGTCGTCTCGCGGCACGTCCGAAATCGGAGCGGAATCCACATCAGCGTGGTTTTTCGAGAGTTATTCTTGAGGGAAATTTTATCCAGTTAGTGGCCAGAGATCTTTCTTGTGTCTCCATATCAAGACCGGACACTTCACCGGAATCGAATATAAAACGCCAGAATCTCGGCAACGAGGATGACGGATAAAATGTCCAGCGCTATAGTCGTGTATCGATGAGGTGCCCTACTTGGAGCAGTCGTTCTAGCGAGAGACGAATCATCGGCTGATGCGAAGAACGGGGACTCGCGTCTCCGCCCTGTTCCTGTTGACCGCGACGAGGCCTGGTATGATCGCCCGGTGGATGAATCATCCAGAGCGATGCTGCCGAAAGAAGTTCGTCTTAACGGTCGGGATGCAGCTTCAGGATCGCCCCATGCTTTTTCGGATCCTTCGGTCTCCGAGAAGCTTTCCGTTTCCAGCACAACTACCTCATCTGCAGGAAGCGGATGTCGATACGCGCTCCACCTCAAAACTGGTGAGCGATTCGTCTTTGACGCCCTCTGGGAAAACCCGTCTTCGCGATGCTGCATGTGCTGGCTGTCGAGAGCCAGCATCAACACTGCTTCCAAAGATCACCTCTAGTTGCTGTTCAGATGACCGCGTGGTGAACAAGCTCACAACAATCAGGAGGACGGCACTGAAGATCCACGAGAAGATCGCAAAGTAGAGGAAATTGCTCCGGAAGAAAACCTCGCCGAGGAAACCCAGCGAGGCGTTGCGGTGCATGAGCCGCAACGTAATCTCGACGACAAAGCGAACGAGTCCAAGCGCACCGCCAACGAGCAGGGTGGTCATCGCAGCCGCAGCAGTTGCCCGTCTCCACAAAATACCTGCTACAAAGACGACCGCAATCGGTGGTGCAATGTAGCTGATCACTGACTGAATATAGTAGTACAGTTCTTCGTCCATTCCCTCCACGATGGGTATCCATGCAACGCTCAGTGCGCACAGGACGACATTGGCGGTTCGTCCCAACAACACTAGCGTTCGATCTGAGATTCGATTTCCCCCGCAGCACTCAATAACAAAGTCGTAGACGACCACTGTCGAAGTACTATTGAATGTCGAGGCAAGCGAAGACATGAGTGCAGCCAACATGGCGCTAACCATCAGCCCCAACAGGCCATGTGGGAGCAGACGTGCAACAGCAGTTGGATACGCATAGTTCGGGTTCTTCGACACCTCCGGAAAGAGCAAGTATGCACAAAGACCAGGAATAACCATCATGAAGGGCACCAGCGTTTTCAGAAATCCGCAAAACAAGCTTCCACCTCGAGCGTGAGACTCCGATTTTGCAGAGAGCACACGCTGCACGACCACCTGATCAGTGCACCAGTAGAAGACTTCCAGCGCGGGAAGGCCGAAAACAATGCCAGGCCATGGATATTCTACCCAGGGACGTGACGCCGAGGGCCATTGCAAGAGGTCCAACATTTGGACGCGGTTCTCCGCAACCAAAAGCTCCCTTAGACCAGCGAAATTGCCTACAGCACGCAGACTCAGAACCGCCAACGCCAGACCGCCGGAGAGTAGAACCAAGGCCTGCAGCACCTCCGTCCATATCACCGCTCGGAGACCGCCTAGGCTCGTATAAAGCGTCGTCAGAACGAGAATCATAATCAGCGAGAACCAAACAGGCCAACCGAGTAGCACACGGAGAATGATAGCACCAGAGTACAAGGTGGCACTGACCTTGGTCAAGATCGCCATCATAACCGTTGCCATTGCATGATATCTTCGAGCGCCAGCTGCATACCGTAGTTGAAGAAACTTGGGGACCGTATGGAGGCCAGTCCGTAAGTAGAAAGGCGCGAAAACTCGCCCAAGGACAATGCCTACAAAGACCGAGGCCATCCACTCGAATGACGCTACCGCTAGCCCAGAAGTCGCCCCAGCAGCAGCGAGTGCAATAAAATGCTCGCTCCCGATGTTGGACATGAAGAGCGACGCGCCCACTGCGAAGAACGTCGTCGAGCGCCCTGCAAGGAAGAACTGCTCCGACTCCGCATCACCCCGGGATGTGGACTCCGATGACGAGCGAAATCGAGTAGATAACAGAATGACACCAACAAGCGCACTAAAATAGATAAGCACAAACGCCCAGTCAAGGGCGTTCAACGCAACTGTAGTCGGGTCGAGCGCAGTCGGTGTTGTACTCGTCATTTCCACACAACGCTTTATCAGTTTACCTACCAAAACGCTCACCCGCCGAGCGCTCTCAGGCACAAAGAGCGGACCTGCGAGTCCAACAGAGTGTCTTTATCACCGAGGATCAAGTTTCCCGACAGCAGAAAGCAGGGTGTTCGTCTGCCCTCCTCGGTGCCGCCAAAACCCATAAGCAAGCCGGCGTCTCCAGTCGAGACGCTGCGGCTGGCCAGCATGCCGTGTCTGCACGCGGTCTGTTGCTGCCTCTGCGTATCTTCTTGGCGCGTGCCTTCTCGCGCTAGATTTAGTTTGTCTGTTCTCAAACACGAGAGAGCCCAGCTCCATATTCATGTACGGAGGTCGGAATGGACTTGGAACTCTATATGTCATGCATGCAATGTCACAGTTTGAAAGAAAATGGCGAGGCACCGATGATCTCGGGAGTAAGCCCTCGAAGTTCTTTTTTCGTCCGTTGAGGCTTTGCTCTTGAATGGATTCGCTCGGTATCTCATTTGCAGGTAGGACGCATGCGTTCGCCAGGCAAAAGTTGTAATCAGGCGCTTCGCTTCGTCGAAATCCGCACCATGATGATCTTCGTCACGAAGCTGGATCTTTCGTTCAGAGTCAGGCCTGCAGACGAATGGCAGAGGCTTCGCATTCCGTAACTTGTTTGGTATTGTATTACCTGGGAAGGTCGCTGTATCCACAAAATTACACCTGACGTGAGCGTGTTCGCGGAATTTGCATGCTGTTGTGGTGTAGAACCCAGGCATATGCTGAGCGGCATTCTTCATAAACGCATGAAGCAGTCTCAGGAATGAGAAATGTTTCGGACTGGACATGGTTACAGAGGGCATCTCGCCAACATAACGAACGTGCGAAAGTGCTACGCTTCGACGCATGCGGAGCTCGTTGCCGGTCGCTGTTTCCGTATTCGCGCACTGTCCACGACGAAAACATTTCCACAGCGGTCCTGTGCATAGCGAGGCCAGCCAGCCGCAGGATCTGGTGGTTTCGTCGACTCTTCCAGGTATCGACGCATTCCAAGGATGTCTCCAGGCAGAGTTGCTGTCCGATATAGGGTCCCGAGTGCTTCACAGACCGTGAAACTAGGCAGTTGTCGTGTCCATCAAGGTTGAGATCCTCGAGATCTCGAATAGAAATCGCTCAACCGATCAACAAGAGGACACTTTTTAATGTGAATGCTCAACCAAATCAACACGGATCATCCAAATCTACCGAAAGATCATCATTATTCGGACGCATCAGATAGGACGCTTCAACAGACACCGATCGCGCCCTCGCAACGCGCAAATGGATCCTGATATCTAGCCATCGAGTTTCGTTCCATTCCAAAAAAACAAGCGGCGACTGTCTGACCGAGTGTTTGTTCTATCTTAACGCCCAAGGTTTTTTTCTGAAATCATCTCGTGAGTATAGGTCTTCCGAACTGACTTGTTCGTGGTGCAAACCCTGAGTGCGTGAGCCATCCAGCGCAAAACAAGTGCGTCGCAGTTCTGGGCACCTTTCTCTGGACCTGAGGGTCGCCCTCGTGTCGCTGGTCTTCCTGCGCAGCATCGCTGGTGCAGCTATGTTTGCTCAGCTGGTTATGGGTCCAGCGGGATCCGGTAAATCAACCTACTGCTACGCGGTGCAGCAGCACGGGCAAGTTGTGGGCCAGACTGTGCACGTGGTAAACCTGGACCCTGCCGCAGAGCGCTTCGAATATGCACCAGTGGCCGATATTCGTGAACTAGTGACTGTGAGTGACGTCGCCGAGGAGCTAAATCTCGGCCCCAACGGATCCTTAATTTACTGCATGGAATATCTTCTCGAAGATCAGGAATGGCTGGAGCAGATCATTAGCGACATGGCCGAAGACGACTATCTGCTCTTCGATATGCCAGGCCAGGTGGAACTATATACGCACTTTGAGTGTATTCGCCAGTTTGTCTACCTTATTCAGCATCAGTATCAAGTGCGTGTGTGCGGCGTATTCCTTCTTGATGCCCAGTTTCTCGCCGATGCTGCAAAGTTCTTCGCTGGCTCTCTGACCGCAATGGCGGCAATGCTTCACCTGGGGGTTCCGCACCTGAACGTGCTCAGCAAAGTCGATCTACTCCACCGGCAAACAACAGAACAGTATCATTCCCTCGGCACGAGATTCGAGACGCCCTCCCGAACTGAGGAAGCTACAGCCGCTGAGTCTGAACAGGCGCTCGACGACCTCCTCGAACGCTTTCTGAATCCCGATATTCCGTCACTGGTTGCCGAACTTGAAGGCCAGATGGACGCGCGATACAGAGCACTTCATGAGCGAATCGGGGCCCTCCTTGAAGAGTACTCAATTGTTCAGTTTTTTCCATATTCCGTCGCGGACGAAGATAGCGTCGGAGAACTGCTGCTCCAGGCGAATTTGCTACTACAGTACGATGACGAACGTGATGTTCGCGTGCACCCAGAACTCGATTAGACACCATTATCAACACATTGAGAATGGCAGACTGAATGACCATGACTCATCGCACGACATTTCGCAACAAGACATTCGAAGGATTCGTGTTCTTGACATGCGAGCATCAGCGACGAATTCGCTTGTCACCGGGATATTCTATGTACAGATCCATGCACGAGAGGTATAAAACCTGTCACCATGCCCCCTTTTTCAAGAATCATCTGACCAAAGCTTTTGTCCGCACTTTCAGAATCATGGACAGGGTACGCCTGAGCTCGAGCGCACCCGCACCAAACAGACTCGGAGCCAAGACTGGCTCGGCCACTTGCTCCGAGAGCGCTGGCCCATACAAACACCACGCGGAAGGCGCTCTCCACCTAGAAAATAACCTGTTCTTTCCCGTGGAATCTGCAGCGTCATGTGGCGACTGAAAATGAGTGCAGGTTGGCGCCGAGTTCCTTTGCCCGAGGTTGCCAGGCGCTTGATTTAGTCCGGGCGCACGGGTACCGTGACCGCCGCCGCCACCACCAAGACGACAAAACAGCACCACGCTCGTTTCTGTATAACTGCAAGCAGCTACCCACGAAGAATGGTCCGCAATGAGAAGAAAATCATACCAAAGGACAAAGACGTCAACAGGGCTGCGGTTGCGCCATATCCAGAGTACCAGGTGCCACTATTCAGGGGACGAGCACTGGGCAGGGAGCTGTACTCCAACGTAATGCGTTGCTTACGCCTCTCCTTTACCCAGAAACCCCGAAAAGTCTTCCAGTTAAAAACTTTAGGACGATCTATGCGTCCGAAATAAGCCCGAGCTAGCCAGTTCTGGTGCTCGGCACCCAACTGTTGTCTCTGCATCGCCCGCAAGGGAAACGGAACCTTCTTCCATCGACCGAGTGCTCCGCCCTGGCTGCGGCGTGATTCTTGTCGGGGCTCCCCAGCGAGCGCTGCCTCCATGATCGCGTTTCCACCACAGGGAAAACACTTTCATATAGGCCATCATGTCGATGCAAACGCGTTCGATGGGAAGCATGAACGAGCATGGATTGCATGATCCTGGATTCAGCCTGGAGGTGTGTTGCTGCCTTCGTGGCCATCTCAAGCATCATCGCTTCATTAGTTTCAGCCACCATGTGGCATGCAGTCTATGCGCATTGCCTGAAGTTGTCCCTGTCTTGAGCAGAAAATGGACGATGCGGTTGCTTGTAGTGCTGGGATCTCATGTTCTGCAAGAAAAGTTCGTGACTGGTCAGACCAGCCAGAGACCGGGAACGATGCGATGCAATTTGCAGATCTCATCGGCATCTTCTCGCCACTGCCGGTCAAGTTGCGCTGTGCAGCGCAATGACAACAATCATCCGCTCCTGATATTATACGTAACTTGTGTATCTGTAGACTGGGAGCAGTGTCATCACAAGTCTCCGAATTCATCGTCGCTCTGGTCCAAGATGCCTGCAACAACATTGCCCGGGATGTCGCTCCCAGATTCGCATCGCTGCAAACAATCGACCGTAACCCCAATCTTTTCGCCAAAGAGGCCAAGGCGCTTACGGAGAGCCGCAAACAGGAGCCGACTGATGGCCTTGAAACCTTGCCGATAAAATTCGTACAGAGCGCCGACATCATCGATCCGTTCAACCACGCCAGATATGGGGAAAATGGGGTTCAGAGGCATCAGTGACACTTGGAAAGAAGAGCATTCGTCGTGGACATTCATTCGCTTGAGCCCATCAGTACAAGTCCGATCATGGCACACTCGGCGACAAGTGAACCCAAGCATCATGCCCGATGCAAGCGCCCACCTGCAGCGATCCCAATCAATCGTCTCATCGATCATTGTTGTTGTCATCAAACATCATCCATCCAGTTACAGACGTAGAAGAGTATCAGGAAAGGCATATCGCTGGGATCGGCCCAGCGTCTCGACACTCGACTCGATCGCGTTCATGTTCACAGAAACGTATAAACACACACACACACAGAGAATCAAAACCACTCCCGTCCATCCATGGTCGTCCATTCCTCAACACTGATGAATCATAGCTTCCGAGGTCTCACCAAACCAGCAGACATAGCATTTTTAATGGAGCGCATGAGTGCATCCCGCTGCAGAGACTCGGACTCCAACCTGCAACACGTCGTCCGATCGGTGGAGCCCTTCAAGGTCGCCGGCGGCATCCGATCCGATCGACGGTGTTCTACCAATGACAGTCTTCAAACAGGAAGACATGACCTACTGGCAGTTGTAGACTTGCCGTTGATTGGCCTTGTTTCAAAGTTCGCTGAAGGAAAAGGTTGAATGGGGCAGTCTGGAGGTCGAATGAGTCCCGTGTGGGCTTTCAGCACCAGTTTTCTTGGGGTCGATCACTGGTTGACGAGTTGGCTATCGCCCTCGGTGTCGACGGCTGCACGTTTCGGTTTCTCTCGCAAACTGCAGTGCGCAAGCCATGCTTCTCGGAAATTGAGAACAACACGCTTATCTGACGCTCGTGTTTTCGATCAGGTCAGAATGAGTGGAGTGTCAGAGACGAACAAGAGACCAATGGTGCTCACAACGCCGCTCTTTTATGTGAACGCCGCGCCCCATATGGGAAGTGCATACCCGACCATCGCATGCGACGCCTTGGCGCGATATCATCGAATGCGGGGACGACAGGTGCGCTTCATCACCGGTACGGATGAGCACGGTGAGAAGATTGCGCAGGCAGCGGCCGCAGCTGGCCGGAGCCCGCAGACGCACTGCGACGTTGTAGCGGCCGAGTTCAAGGCCCTCTGGAAGAAGCTGGATATCTCCTATGATCGGTTCATTCGAACAACATCGGCAGACCATCAGAAAATGGTACAAACATTCATGGAACGGGTGATCAAACGGGGTGATATCTACCGAGCCAGCTACGAGGGCCTCTACTGCACCGGTTGCGAGGAATTCAAAGACCCCAAGGAGCTCTCCGAGGGAAACGTCTGTCCTTTGCATTTGAAACAATGCGAAATGAGGGCAGAAGAAAACTACTTCTTCCGCCTGTCTCGGTACCAGTCTGACATTGAGTCTCTGCTGGGAAAAGATCACTTCATGCGACCAGTCGAGCGACGAAACGAAGTGATGTCGTGGGTCCACGAAGGACTCCGTGATTTTAGCGTCTCGCGAGCGAAGAATCCCTGGGGTATCCCAATGCCGAACGACGCTAGCCAAACCATCTATGTTTGGTTTGATGCCCTGTTGGGCTACCTAACTGCACTTTTCGGAGAGGACGAAGAACCTGCCCTCGATCGAGTCAGTGAGCGTGGATGGCCTGCTCATGTGCACGTCCTCGGCAAGGACATCACTCGGTTCCATGCGTGCTACTGGCCCGCCATGTTGCGATCTGCAGGCTTGGATCCCCCCTCAACACCTGTTCAGCCACGGTTTCCTCACCAAGGATGGTATGAAAATGGGCAAATCGCTGGGGAATACACTGGACCCTCATGCGCTTGTCGACGAATTCAATGCGGATGCCGTTCGTTATTACTTTCTCCGTGGTATTGAATTCGGCCGTGATGGTGATTTCTCGCGTGAACGATTCATTCAAATAGTTAATGCAGAGTTGGCAAACAGTGTTGGGAATCTTCTGAATAGGTCGATGAACCTTCTGCGGCGACATTGCAACCTGACGCTACCGGTCGTGGCACCGAGTGAGCATCCGCTGGCAGAGCTGACGCGGAAATGCACTGCCGAAGCTGCCCAGTTGTATGCAGAGCTGAATTTTGCCGCCGCCGGGGAAGCACTCATGCGTATCGCTGGGGAAGCGAACGTATACATCGATCGTGAGGCGCCCTGGACAAAGCTGCGTCAACCAGAGACCAAGTCGGACGCTTTCGTGGTGCTTGCGGTGATCCTCGAGGCAGTGCGTGTGCTTGGCATTGCGTTGTGGCCGCTCGTACCACAGACCAGCGTGCGAATCCTTCGAACCCTCGGGTACCCCGTCGACGCGAACGGGAGAATCAGAACGGACGCGGATACGGAGAGCGCCTTCATCCCGCAATGGGAAGATACCGCATGGAATGCACGACCCGATATCGTCCACGAGGGCACCCGTTTCCCGGCTCCAGAGCCAGTCTTTCCCCGTCTAGAGTAGGTCGCGTTGCCTCTTCGAGAAGTTGATGGCCACGCGTACAGATAATGTCGTGTTCAGTGTCGTTGGGCACCATGACGATGCGGCTCGCGGTGATTGCCGCGAGCGTCTCTACAGGTTGCCACGAAGCATAAATGTTGTGTCGTTTGATGGGCTCTGCAGGCATTGCGCATTCGACGTGTCAAGCAATACGAATGGTCTATGAGTGTCTGCAGGGAACGAGATAGACGACGGCTTTTAGACAGACGCCCACACTTTCTGGTGCTCCAGTTGTATTTCCAAGTTGAGCAGATATTGCGCGCATTCGTGACAACGATGATCGCTACACGAACTTTGTTTCCATGTATTTCACTGAGAAAGCTATAGATCCAGTTTCTAACTTGGCGAGCAGATGATCGAGGTTGCGGGTTCGCAAACGTTCCTTCAATCCAAATGGTGGTCGTTCGGCTGACGACGGAATCAGGAGCGTTGCATGGATGCACACCACGCTGACTGGTCACTAGTTTGAAGCATCGCTAGCAGAACTAGTTTGCTGATGCAGAACGTCCTTTGAAAGCGGCCGTCGCCTAGTCGGATGTGTCTCTCAAATGACCATCTGCAGCGATGCTGCAACTAGACTCAAGTAGAGATGATGCATCTCTCTACGCGAAACGGCTTCGTGGTCACTTTTTTCCCTTGTGCAGTACTTCTTTGCTTCTGTGGTAGCGCTGATTCAACGCTGATCAAACTGCGCATTCGCTTCATGAACCTTTGTGACTCACTCAGTTCTGTGGTCTCCAATCAAGGAGTTCTGACTTATCCGCATCAATACATCACGCTCAAATCCTTTCAGATGCAATCCAAAGGATGCGACGTTTCCACACGACACCTGTCGACGCTGTTGCATTCCCCTGACGTCAAGCCATGAGAATCAGCTAGCACCCGAAGCGAAGCGAATAGCAACGTGAAACGATATCACTCGTCATCCGCTACATTCACAGGGACCCGATACCAACTCCGAGCAGAGGTTTAGGCGTAGCTTTATCGACTCCCTTAGGGTCAGCGTAGGCCCCGACGCGTACGCGCTACCAACGACTGGTGTAAACAACGCTGAGCGTTCGAGCTTGACTCCAGGGCTCCCGGTTGTTCACCTCAGATGGCTCCAGGTCTAGATTCTGACTCCATGCTCTGTTTCGAGGTAACCATCCATCCAAAGCGTCGATTGTGCGAGCGAGGAATCTGGAATCGGAACAACGACGACAACCCTTACGCTGATTGTTCTCGACCAGCCCGTCGGTTCACGATCCGCACCCGGAAAAGTCTAATGCAACAAGGCCTTGACCAAGTTCGGAATGTTCATGGGCTCTAGATCATGGTAGGTCTGGCCAGTACCCACATACACGATGGGAATCGACGTTGTATAGATCATGGTGATGGCAGCGCCAACCTTCTCATCGACAGCATCGAATTTCGTCAACACAATCCCATCAATGAGACGCGGTTTCGAAGACGATTTCTGAAAGGTAACCAGCGCTCGGTTGAACTTGACCAATTGGTCGATAGCCTCGTTCCCGACCAACGCTTCACCCACAAAGAGCACGCGATCAGGCTCAGCGCGCTGAACAAGTTTGGCCAGTGCCTTCATGAGTGGCTCGTTATCCTGCATTCGCCCAGCAGTGTCGACGAGCACCACATCGAGGCCCTGTTCTTCCGCATGCGCTATGGCCGACGCAGCGACTGCTGCCGGATCCTTCCCATATCCCTGCTCGAACAGGGGCACGTCAAGACAGCGAGCATGAATGCGGAGCTGCTCTATCGCTCCGGCTCGGAAGGTGTCTCCGGCTGCAATAAGCAGGCGCATACCTTGCTTCTGGAGAAGAAACCCAATTTTGGCTAGTGTTGTTGACTTGCCAACGCCATTGACACCCGTAAACACAATTACAAAAGGGCGACTGTTCGATGCCCGCTCACGACGCTTTCTGATCACTTCATCAAGGCGTTGGTCTCCCTGCATGGGCTGCAATACCCGTTTCAGGGCATCCTCCATGGCAGACCGCACCATCCGATGCACGGTCAATGCATCAAGTACCCGATTCTCCAGCGATGCACCCACAGATTGCGTTAGCTTTTCTGCGACGACCGGAGCTACGTTCCGAGTGATGAGCCTGTCTCGGAAAAACTGCAGTGGCTGCTCCAGGTCAGCATGTGTCAGCGGTTTCGTGCCGGTTAGTCGAGCGAATACACCCAAGAAAGCGCCTGTGAGGGATCCGTTTCCGTTCTCTGACACGGCATCATCATCGGTTGCGGTCTGGGGTTCGGACGGCGATTCAAAGACGGAACCACGAGGTCTCGCTTCCAGGTAAATGGCTCGAGCACGCTCAACTGCATTCAAGTCACTTGATTCACGGGGAGCGTCACTGGAGAGGTCCAGTGCAGCCAACTCCTCCGGAGTCATCGCGTTGTCGTCCCAGCGTCGTCCGCTCGCTGGTTTGGATGGCACCCTGATCGGTTTCCGATGGCTGTGTACGTTCTCGTTGGTACTCGCGCCTGTTACCTGGCGTCTCATTCCTCGGTTTTTCTTCCTGGTGTCAGTCGCCGATGACATGGGCACTGTTGTCGTTTCCCGATTCAACGTTGGCATGGGTTCTTCTCCGGATGAGCTCCATCTCTCGTCTCGTTGGGTGCTTTCGAACGGCTCGGAGGAGTCGACAGGAGGTTGTTCCTCTTCGAGTCTGGAACCGAGACTGCATCCTTTGATGGGATCATCTTCAATACCCGCAGAGATACTCCTCGGTGTTTCCGCAGCAGCGGTTGCATGGCCCGTCTCGGCGTCGAAACGAGTATGCTCGCCTGGTAGAGTCGCTGATGACAAAACACCTGGCTTCGCTATCAGACCCAAACCAGAGTTTCCGTTCTGCTGCATGACTTGATCAACAGTATCCGCGAACTCTGCAAAATCATCCTCGGACCAGTGGCCGTGTCGGAGCGCGCTTTCATACCGTTGACAGAAACGCAACCGACAGCGCTCCAACAAACGACCGACCAAAGTCGGTTCAACCAGGCTCGGTGCCTCAGCAGCAAATACGAGTTTGTACTGGTTGGCTGTTCTCCAGATCCACAATGTGGCGCTTGCGCACTTCAGTGGCTTCTAAGCCAGCTTTCTCCGCGAGCAGCACTGAGCGAACGAGCAAGCAGAGCTCACTCTCAGGTAACGTTTCTGCTTGATCGCCTTTCTCGTCGGCAGTGACGTTCCGCCGATAGTCCCGGAAGAAAAGCACCAGCCCTCCTCGATGAAAGATGCAAATCCAATCCATCGACTTTGTACAGGCACGGCTTGCTCGTGAGGGCAGTCGTTTCGAACGCGCTCGAACAGCCACTGGTCGCTGAGCCGTCGACGCCTCTCGACCGACCGACAGGATACCCGACCGTTTCTCTGCAGGACGATAACGTCGTTGATGTAGACAAAAAGAAGAAATTGAGACGCTTAAGCGATGCAAGTATGTTGATGAAAAGACACTGAGCCTGCAGTGTGGAATAAAATTGAACGCTTACTCTTGTTTTGGACGAATGGAACCAGGTAGCGAAGCCGAGCTCCACGACAAAGTTTGGACCGCTGTAGTGTGCGCAGACTTCTCTTACCTTGCCACCGACGCAAAACCTGAGAAGCAAACGCAATTTTCGGAACGTCTCAGACCTGAATATTCGAGCAGCATTGTGAGCGATATGCGGAACATACACCGTCTTTGAGAGCGAGTTCTGGAGATGGAGCCTCCAGTTCCGGGAAGCACCTCGCAAAAGACTCCTTCGAGTCAGTTGAAGCGTGCGAAAACGATAAGAAGGACGCGAGATCGCACAAGTTCGTATTACGCTGTGGTTATGATTCTGTCATAATCCGTGACGTCGCCGAGGACATTCACTGAATAAACGCTCTGTCGGCAGATGCTGTACATATTACAGTGGTGTAGAGGACACTGGTGCGAAACTTGAAAGGGCATTTGGCACTGGCGACTCGTAGACACAATTCAAGTGGACTCGGCTTGCCGTGACCGAGACGGTCGTGTCTGTTTCACGCAATCCTCAAGCAAAAAAGACGGTCGTGAAACCCGGACGACAGGGTGTCGCGACCGTATCGTACGATGAGAAGCGAGACAAGTATCGCTATTTATCCCACGACTAGCTGGGTGAAATGAATCGCGTACGACCGTTTTCGGATACATCGTCGCTTTCCCAACCTGGTTACTGGGTGTGGAGCTTGGCATAGTCTCTAAACCATAACCGAACAATCGAAGCACCTGGTTTAGAAACCCAATGTGACGAATGACAAGGGGCTCCACTCGGACCGAGCGCAGTTTTCTCGATCTTGTCTCTATGAAATTTTCGTCGAATATCCACCGATACGGGCCGGAAGGGTTGTCAAGCTACCCGGGAGTAACCCCAGGTGGAACATAAACTGATGATCTTTCATGTGTTCGAGTAACGGCCGCTTCGACGACGACAATACAAAGATTCCGTTGGCCTCTCATGGTTCTGTCTGTACTCGCAGACTCCCCGAACGAGTTGTACAGCGAGTTGATTCAGTTTTCTGCAGCGATTTTGGCCTCATCACGCTCTGTTGTGGGAGCGATTTCCCCAGTTCGTTGACGGATTCGCTGATACAATTTCTCGGCATTTCGAGGAGGATACGATGTATCTGAAAGAGGCAAGTGCTTCGCAGCAGGCGCCCGATCGAAGTAGAATCCACCACTCTGCAGTCGTCCTCGATCCACACACGAGAGCCAAACAATCGTATCTGCCCCTTGCTCAGGGGTTCGCAAACCCTCCCGCATTCGGGCGTAAAAGCCAGGCATTGCTTGGCGAACGAGCGGGGTCTCGACCCATCCGGGGTGACAAGCCATAAACAATACCCGCTCCGGTGGTACTGTACGTGCGTAATGCTCCACAATAGCTATTTGCTGACGCTTGTTCTTCGCATATTGTCTTGTCGCATCGAAACGAGCACGATCGCGCCACTCCAGATCCTCGGTCTCGAGACGTTCGGTTAGCATGCCTGCACTGGACACAAAGATCACCCGATGATCACGTTTTTCATCTTGTATCATCGATGGGAGCAATAGGTCAGTGAGTAGGACGGGTCCCAAAACGTTGGTCGCAAAGTTCACTTCAACGCCTTCACGAGTGGCCGCCCAGGGGCTCGTCATTGCGCCAGCGTTATGAACCAGGACGCTGGGTGCCGGAAACCCACGGTCCGCATATTCTCGAACAAAGTGACGAATACTCTGCGTTTCACTGACGTCTACCACGTGGAGCAAGACGCGACCCTGTGGTGAGCAAGTGTCCTCTTTGGGAACTGACGTTCCTGTACGTTCGGCCAACCGCTGCTCCAGCTTTGTCTTTGCAGCCTCACCACGCTCTCGATTGCGACAGAGCAAATGAACCGTCGCACCACGCATACCAAGTGCCTCTGCTGCACAGTAGCCAATACCAGTGTTCGCACCGGTCACGAGAACGTGTCGATCGCGCAGGTCCACAGCCAGGTCGTCCGGTCGGAAGTATGCTCGACGATGTTTCTCGTAGCCGCCGTGGGTGTAGGACCAAGAGCCATGAACCAGAAATTGAGCTGCTTTGAGCGCATACATTGCCGACTGTCGAAGGTTTGTATTCAACGCAACACCTGCGAGCGCTGCTAGAGCAGCGAGTCGAGCACCTCGAGCCAGTACCATGAACGGTAGGACAAATGGGAACAGCTGTGGTGGCCGCCCGGGGCGCCGGTCGTAGACGTTTGCGGCTTGCTCCGGGAGGAGGTCAGCATAAACCCGTGGACACACTGGCAAGGTTACGGGATCATCCAAGCGATTTGAAGGAGAATTGAGGGTTTCTCAGAACCCCAGTTGTCTTTCAAGATTCCTTACACACTGTTTGGCTTCAGAGCCAAGTCAAGCGCTGGGTATAGAGGGCCGGAGTGTAGCAACGACCTCGGGGTCGGGGTCACTGCAGGCTGTTCTTAGTCCTTGTTTTCGGTTGAGAAACAGACTGAATATCGGCGTGCTTTTGAGAGTTTTTTGAACGGTTTCGAGTCGGCGAAGACAAAAGGTGGTGCTGGAGTGACCAAGCAAACAGAGTCGACCGAGCAACCCGTGAACACGGCTTTGGAAGGAAGCGTTGTAGAGGGCTCGTCTGCGGACTGGTGTCGGGGAAAACGGCTGACAAGGACACGCTCAGCCTCGTGGCGTCCTTCACTGAAGCAGCTATTGCCTGACACGCTGTTGGTGCTGTTTTACGGACTTGACATAGGGGGAAAACACAAGGGGTGTGTTTTGTTCTCTCCACGACAAGGCAAGTTGGCGGTGAGGACTCCGTTTTGCACGAGACCCAGTCATGGCGGGCAAGAAAGCGCCTGCCCCTAAGGGCAAAGTGGCCGAGGAAAAGAAGAAGAAAATCGTTGAGGACAAGACTTTTGGCATGAAAAATAAGAACAAGTCGAAGAAGGTACAACGCTATGTCGAACAGGTGCAGAAGCAGGCGGAGCAGATGGTTGGTGGCCCGCGAAAAAGCCACCAAACAACCGAAGGTGGTCAGCGACAGTCCCGGAAAGCAGCAGAAGCCGCTCGTCAGGCGGAACTTGCCCAGTACTTCCGACCAGTGCCGGCTGGGCCTAAAACACAGCACCTGAATGACAAGGTCGACCTCTATACTGACCTTCGCGAGCAGAAAGCAGCAACGGCGGGTGCGAGAGCGACTCCATCAGAGACAGACATGTCGGGCTGGGATATGAAACAGCTGGAGGAAGTTATTCAGCAACGTCACGGGACGCAGAATCAACAGAACACGACCCAGATTGTGTGTCGATACTTTCTGGACGCACTCGAGGCCGGTCGTTATGGCTGGTTCTGGACCTGTCCCAATGGAGGAGACAAATGTCCCTATCGGCATGCGCTACCAGCTGGGTTTGTTCTAAAAAAGAAGAGGCCGGAGAAGGAGGAAACTGGGGACGGGTCAGGCTCCACTGATGCGATCACCATTGAGGATGAGATTGAACGGGAGCGAGCAAGGATCTCGACTTACACCCCTGTGACTTTAGAACGATTTCTGGAATGGAAGGAACGAAAACGAAAGGAACGGGAGGAGCGAGCTCGACAGAAACGCGAGAATGCTCTGAAACGGATGGGTACTCAAAGCGCGTCGAGTCATGCCCGGCACAAGGTGGCGTTGGCGTACGGTCTCTCTGGACGTGACCTATTTGAGTATAGACCTGAACTATTTGTGGACGACGTGAATGCTGACGAAACCAAGTACGAGGAGCGCAACTACGAATCGTCTTCGGAGTCATCGTTCAGCGATGACGATCTGGATGAGAAATCGTCGACAAACTCGACATCAGCAGAAGGCAACGAGGATGACCAGCATGACGCGAACGGTGTTCTTGCACAGACAGTGGACCGGAAACTCTCGCTCACTGATCCCAAAGCGGACGATGTTGTTGGTGACGCCTCTCTTTTTGGAGGCTGATTTGAAGCTGCGAGCATTGGGAGTGTAGCTATCTTCACGTCCGATGTTGCGGCACCCGTCCAGGAAAGATGGTTGGATGGTTGGCGCCAGGCGGAAAACCGACACCAACACTTGGTTGGTGGACGAAGTTTTCCGGGCTTTGCAAGCGCGAGGACTCGAGAGCACGCGTGCGGTACTGGACCATTCCAGTGTAACGGTACTTGCTATATACGTGACTCGCTTTCGAACAGGGTCGATAAAAATCGCTTATGAGCTGATCACATCGCCGATCGCTGAAGCGCATAGGAGTAGGTGGACGATTCGGTGCGTATCGCTGGTGCTGCTAATCTTAGATCACACCAACCATGGACGACGAGGAGAATAACCTCTTCACTTGATGGACTTGTGCTTTCTGGAAAGTACGAAAAAACGGTGCGCACACCTGAAGTGTGTAGCTGGCACTGGGGACGCAATGGATCCTCGCTTGCCTCGCGTACAACCCTCCACGTTGCTCACTTTTGATGATGCTGTGCTCGCGGGTCCGGCGTCGCTTACTGGAAGGCACAATGCCTGATCGTGCATCGAACCAACTCTGTGCTTAGTCGGTCCCTAAACCATCATCGCAAGGCGAGAAATACGACTTTTCTCAGATGCGGTCCATGCTTTTCGTGCATCGTCGCTGGAGAGGACTGACTCGAAAGAAACGAGTAGCTCACTGAGGACTTTATTGACGGTCCGATAAGGACCATTACAGCTCGAGGTGTCGGAGTTGTCCTGGCTCGAGCGACGAATCAGTGTTTTCACCACGACTCTGAAGGAGCGCACGAGAGCATCCGCGCACGCTGCGTGGATGGCCCGACCCGGAGAACGGCTCCACGTTGAGGCAATGATCAGCATCGATCCCAGCGCCAAATGAACAGCTGTGTATGCTTCCATCATTTTGCATGGTCCATGGGAATGCACACCAGGCCTTGGCCAAATCTGGATAGAGATCCAAATCCTTTTCTCTAGCGACAACGGTTTATAAAGGGCCTCGCAACACCATAGGACGCAGAGCGAAGCATCAGCCATTCATTCCATGCAGACCGTTCTTTCAACCTAGGATACGCACCTGCGCATGGTATACCCAACCGCCAACGCATATTGCGCTGTATTGGTCACAATTTGCTTGTCATCACAAATAACACGAATAACCTGATGCTGACAAATCTGATATTCTCCACAGACCATGTTTATCGAGCAAGATCGATAGACCATACGTTCCCTATCGCCAACGACGAGTCTATTGCTCTGACGCACGCCGTCTGCCACCCTATACGGCGACCGACGAATCAGCCATCGAATCATAGACGATCACGAACGATGACCCGTGGCCACCGCCATCATCATCACCATGACCAACGCCTAGTTCTTTGAGAATTGTCATCATCATCACCATCACCAGTTCTGAAGAGATGAGCGCAGGCAGCTGGCCCCGCCACGTCGAGCGCTGCGTGAGCGAATGAACAATCAAGGCGGCCGCGCCATGCATCTACGACACGCATCCGGGTGGATCCGTTTCGCGCGCACGCACCGACGACGGCACGCATCACGATGCGCGCGGAGGCGTGCGTGTCTCGAACGGGCGCACGCACGCTGGGCGACCCGTGCACGGACGTGTGACAGGCGATTGAAGACCCGTTTCAGTTCAACTGGTTTGGGCTGGTGCTCGTGAAGCCGTGACCATGGAGCGACTTATTCCCATCGTGAATAAACTACAGGATCTCTTCTCCGAAACGGGGTTGGATAACCCTATTGACCTGCCACAGATTATGGTGGTGGGGGCACAATCTTCGGGGAAATCGAGCGTGCTAGAAAATGTCGTTGGGGAGTCGATCTTTCCCCGCGGGACGGGTATTGTGACACGTCGTCCCATAGTCGTCCAGCTCTACTGCACAGCTCAAGACAAACTGAATCATTCGGAGAATCCGAATGGTATGTTTCGTGAGGACGGTAGCTATAACCTATCGGATGGTGCGCCGACTGACCCAAAGTCGATTCCGGCGGGTGCGGAGAACCAAGCGTACGCGGAGTTTCTGCACAAGCCTGGTGTCCGTTTCTACAACTTTGAGGATGTTCGTGCTGAAATCGATCGCGAAACCGATCGGGTTACTGGGAAGAATAAGGGAATAAGTCCGAAAGCGATCAATTTGCGGGTGTACTCGCCGCATGTGGTCAACTTGACGGTGGTGGACCTGCCTGGCCTCACCAAAGTTCCGGTTGGGGACCAGCCTTCAGATATCGAACGTCTCATTCGAGCGATGGTTTTATCGTATATTGAGCGTCCAAACGCGATCATTCTGGCAGTTCATCCGGCGACCACGGACCTTGCGACGAGTGACGCACTGCAGATCGCGCGACAAGCGGACCCCGAAGGAAAGCGCACCCTGGGCGTCGTTACCAAGTTGGATTTGATGGATAAGGGTACAGACGCCATGGAGATGCTGACTGGCAAAGTTATTCCGCTCAAACTAGGCTACATTGGGGTGATCTGTCGGGGACCTGCTGACCTTCGCGCTGGCAAGTCTATTCAACAGGCGCGCGAAGACGAGATACGCTTTTTCCGGTCGCATCCTGTATATAGGCGCCTACTGCCTCAGTTGGGCACGCAGACATTGGCGCGAACGTTATCGACATTGCTGATGAAGCACATTCGAGACACCTTACCGGATATCCGTCAGAAAATGTCACAGCAGCTTGGCGAATGGCGCAAAGAATTGCAGACGCTGGGACCGGCGTTTGAGGGCGCGGACGACTTGGGTGGTGCCCTCCTCAACGTCATCAATCGGTATTCGTCGGAGTTTGCCAAGTCGCTCGAGGGCAATTCGCAACAGACAGTGAACACGCAGGAGCTGTACGGTGGTGCTCGCATCAACTATTTGTTTAATGATATCTATGCGAAGGAGCTTCGGTCGATGGACGCGTTTGAGGGCCTGACTCGCGAAGACATCCGAACAGCCATTCGCAACGCAACTGGCCACCGAAGCCCCTTGTTCGTTCCCGAGCTGGCCTTTGAGCTATTGGTGAAGAAACAAATCGCTCGTTTCATCCCGCCGGCGTATTCGTGTGTCGACCTGGTATACGACGAGTTGGTTCGACTTGTACTCAACTGCGAGGCAGAGCTCTTACAGCGGTATGAGAATCTGCGCGCAGAAATTCTCGCCTGCGCCCAGAACTTGCTGCGCGAATTGAAACAACCCTGTCTGGAGATGGTCCAGAACCTGATTGCAATGGAGACCTCGTACATCTCGGTGAACCACAAGGACTTTATCGGCGGTAATAAGGCGATGGGTCAACTTGTACGCGCGCGCATGGAAGAAGAGGAGCGCAAAAACAAATCGGCGAAGAACGTCAATACGCAGTCCTCGGCAAACACGGCCCCGAAGGAGAGCACTAGTCAAGATGGTCGAATACTTCAGCCCCGGCGACGCAACCAAGATCAATCGCAAAAGAAGGACGAAGCTTCGAAACAGAAAGACGATAAGTCGCCGAAGAAGACTGACGCCGCCGAAGCCGACAAAGATACGCGCACAGAGCGGAACGCTCGAGGCGATCCAACAATGGACAACTTTTTCAGTGAAGCAGATGAAGATGAGGAAGATGGCGAGGATCGCAAAGACCGTGGCCTTCACACACTGCCATCTGTTCCGGAGCATCTCAAAGCTGGAGAGGTCAGCAGCGACCGTGATCGTGACGATATTGAGCTCATTCAGACGCTCCTAGCAAGCTATTTCGACGTTGTGCGGGTCAATATGATGGACCTGGTGCCCAAGGCCATCATGTGTTTCCTGGTGCTGCGTGCCCGCGATCGAATGCAATCTCGTCTGGTCGCTGATCTCTACAAACCAGAACGAATGAGTGAACTCTTGAACGAGTCGAGCGATGTCGCGGAGCGGCGCGCCACCGCCAAACGCATGGTAGAGCTTTTGCAACGTGGTATGATGGTCATTAATGAGGTGCGAGATCTGCGTGTCAAAGAAGAAATGTAGTACTTGTTCGCTCTTCCATGAGCTACCGTAAACTTGTTTTCCCGATAGAGTCATGCGATCAGCTCGCGTAAAGAGAATGTGTTTATGGTCAGCGAGCAGGAACGAGCCTCAATGCGCAGAATCACCTTGAGGCCACTCTTTGGAGGATCGCCCACTCGATCAGGGAATAGGGTCTCTGGAGCGGTGTCTCAGAGACGCCGAGCCTCCATGCACGATACTGAGACAAGGGCGAAACCGTAGCAGCTCCGACCTAGTCGTCATTCACGTCCGTCGACAAGGCGCACGCTTCTCGTTCCCGAGTGGAGAGAATCCACGAGCCCAAGGCGTCCGCGCCATGGAACCGTTCACGGATACGGAGATTCACGAGCGCCGCAACCAGTTAGCGATGAAGACCCGAGATGGTCCGTGACCTGGCTTCGAACTTGAACTGAGCGAGCTCGGCATTTACCCCTGTCTCGCGCATCTCTGGAACTTGACCGATTCGATTGATCTAAAGTTCGGGCCTGAGTCAGAGGAGGCTTCGCGCACGACCACCGCAGCGATCTGGTGGGGACCAGATACCTCCGCCTTTGACTCCCCAGCGTTTAGGATCCACCATCCAGTTCGTGAAACAGTGCCAACCATAGCAAGCATGTTCAATGATCGCGAGGCGGTGAACGTCGGCAACTGTCTCTGGTGCATTCCGAGCCTTGCATGGTGCGAATATCCACTTTTGTGGCCGAGACAAAAGTAGCATAGAGAAAAGAGCACGTGGCTCCCCACAAGCTTGCCGTGTCAATCGCGCGGACACATCGTCCAGCGATCTCACGCCGTATAAAGGGTGCTCAATCCAGAGCGTCTCGAACGGTTTGCTCTCTCCCTGAATGTCCCGACCAAGCGAGCCGCAACCTTGACAATCGTCGGGGGATTGAGTGGTGAGGTCCCAGACCGCGTAGACAAAGCGTAGACGCGGCTGGAGGCCAAGGGTATCGCTCCAGCGCTCCGTTCACGATATTTTGGTTTGGCCGAGCATCCAGCATGCACTCGTCAACTGAAACGTGCGGTCGATATTCGAGCTGGCCAATCGACGACGATGACCGCGAGTCCTCCTCGAGCGATGATCGTGGTCGTCTAAATGCGAAAATCTCGCAACCTGTCCAGCCGCTGCATGAGATCGAGCTCGTCGGTCATGGCTGGCTCCGGGCGGCGAATCCCCGTCGCTCGAAAGCCGTCCGGAATCGAATCGCAACGAGCCATCATGCGTTCCCCATTTTCCCGGTCAAAGAGATGAACGGGCGGATTCCATTCCAGCTCATAATGTTGAGCGATACGCTCCATTTCTTTCACAATAGTCTCCTTGGGAGGGATCTTCCACTCCAATAACCGGATGAGGTTCGCATTAACGCCGCTTGCTTGGGGGCGCTCAAAGACAGACAAGGCAAAATCCGGCCCTCCAAAAAGTTTCACCAGGATATGGCCAACTTCATCGAGCTCGCTGACTGCTCCGGTGAGCGGCCCGGTTGCGGCCTCTGGTGGCACGCCAGGCGCTCGTGCAAACGAGTAACAAGCATAGATCATGCTGGTCACTGCTTCTCGGATCTCCAACGGGAGCACTACGAAACCCTTTTTTGGATCACGTTGATAGATCCGAAAGCATTGTTCAATGACGTTGAAACGAGCCTGTAATAGTTCCGTGAAGAGCGTCAACAGAATGAAGCGCTTCCTCGTGCTCTAGTTGGTGATAGAGCTGCTCAGCACGAACGCGCGCCAAGTCTGTTCGTCCAGTCTCGCGAGCGCTCGCAGACGCAAACGCGGCACCAGTGAGCTCACTCTCAGGGGCCAGGAGCGCTGCAATTTCGCGCTCTGCGGTGATCACGCTTTGTCGCAAGCGGTTCTTTCGGAGTGCGAGCCGCGCCTTAGCTCCCTGCAAGAGGAGTCGCACCCGTTCCGGAGAGAAGCGACTCGGACGGCTCCAGAGCGACAGTTTCCAGTCCCAGCCCATGAAACCGTTCTAGACTGAGACGTAAACAAAAGCCGAAGCGCAACAGTCAGTCACCGTGACGTCCCTAGGAGCAAAGCGAAAAAAGCTTTTCGACGGCCGTTCTCGGGTTGATGTCTGTCCTTGGATGCAGGAACCGCGTTGAACCAAGCAAACGCAGCCACAAATACTGGCAACAACTCAAGACGTTGACCCAAACGAAACTCGTCCTCCCCTGTTGTGAGACTATCACAAAGCGAGCGTCTGTTCAGAAGCGAGCGTCTGTTCAGAAAGCGAGCGGTCTGGGACTCGCTCGCGCTCGTTCAGCGACCGACCAAGTGCTGTCCCATTCGTTTGAGCGGAACGCCATCGCCTGCGCTAGCGCCGCACCGGCCATTGTCGACGCCCTCGATGGACCGCGTTCATGATTTCGTCGCGACCAACAGCAGCGAATCCAATGCTATGCATATTTCTTACGAAGATTGCTCTGCTCGTTTCCAAGTCCAGTTCCATGTTTGTCTATGATGTATTGCTTTTCTTTATATCGATTTCCACACACACATTTTTATGGAATATGGTTTCTATCAACAGCGAATGCTCATGAACACATGCGTGGAAGCTATTGCGTTGCACTCTGCGGATTCCGTTTCTACAACCAAAGCGTATGGGGCATCCGTTTGATCGGCATGCTCCTCTGTCTCGTCGAGCGGTGTGTTCGGGCCCAGCTCGTTTCGGACACGGGCGTCGCTGGGATCTCGTGCCGCCACCATCGAGTCTGCGTGCGTGCGTGCGCGCGCGCAGGTATCTACCTAGTAGACGCGCGTTCATTGCGTTTCGTCTCTGGCACAGCGTGTGGACACGAACGAGGCGCCTGTGTCGCATGTTACTACCGATCATTGAGAGACGATACAGTCGCCTTGTTCGGGCAATAGACTCGGCTCATGCGCTTGGCGCTGAATCGGAGGATCTGCTTTCTGCGGAGCTGTTGCCTCTGGAGCCCAGCCTTGGTTCGCCGTTAGAGCGCGGGCGGCCCCGTGATCGGCAGCTTGCAGAGCAGCTTCGTAACGGCACAGCGGTTCTGGCGCTAGGAGAGTCATCCACACCGCAACGAGTGCCTGCTGACTTGGGTCAGCTGATCGTGACGGTCTCGGAAAGAACTGGCCTTGGAGAGACAGAAGCCGCCGACCTCGTCGTATGCTGGGCCAATGAGCTGCGCGTCATTCCCGCCAGCAGTTCGATAGAGACGGCATCCAAAGAAATCGAAATCTTATCGTACGTGGAAGAAGGGTATCGGCAAGAACGCTGGTCTCAGCTTCAAGCGCTTTGGCTTATTCTGGCGACCCCGCTCTTGGACCCGCAGACTGGGATATCCGCCGCTGTGCGGCCGATGCGGAGTGCCGCTGACGCGTCCCAGCGCCAAACCCACCTGAGGAGTCAGTGGACACGAACCGAATGCCTTTTGCAGACGAGACGAAGGCTGGTGGCGGAATATGGTCTGATCGCCCACCTTATGGCTCGTCTAGAGTCAGGAGAACGCTTCTTTGAGGGGGAGCGGCGCTCCCTCACACACTGCCTCTTTACGCTCGCTTATAGTGTCCAGTTCACGGCGAAGGAAGCGATGACGCTTTTGAAACTGCTTCGACAGATAACGCTTTCTATTGGAAGCGGTATCAGTGGCACAGGTGCTGATGCGCAGATCACACGCGGTCCACTCCAGGGCACGAGTCTGAATGAGGCGATCGACGTCCTCGTTCTGCTGTCCTTGAGTGTTCGCGGAGTGCTGGATCCCACAAGATACCACCCCTTGGAGAATTTGCATGTTCTGCGCACTGCAGACTCGCTTTTCTCTGCAAATAAGCTGCTGGAAGATGAGACTTTTGCTTGCAGAATTGGAAAAATTACTCGAAGACTGGAATCAGCACCTCGTGGGCGCAACGAAACATGAGGAGAACATGCGTCAACAGATCTTGTCAGCTGGACAGTACACGACTGAAATGGTGGATCCCCATATCATCAGAAAGGATCCGTCGGCTTTGCGACATTGGCATAGCACCAACCTGACGGCGTTGCTGCGCCTGGTCCCACTCGTAGCTGCGCTGTTCCTGATGGCGACACCGACAACTGGAACGGACCCCGCGATGGTCGACAAGTACCTCCAATTGGCCTATGAGAGCATCAAGCAGGGAGCGCTGTCGGCGATTCTTGGTTATTGGGTACCGTGGCTCGAGCAGCAACCAGGTTTCGCGGGAGACGCGCTCAGCCGGCCAAGTGTGGGCTGCCATCGCACCTCTTTCCGTGGATCTTTTTGCCGACTTTGTCATGGATCTTGGCGCTGCTGGCGTTGTCAGCCGCCTGTTCGAAATAACCGCCCGCACGATTGCAGAGACAGACACGCAAACGAACCGCTTGCTCCCAAAACAACGCAGTGAAATAGAAACAGGTCATCAGGACGAAAAGACCGACGAGATGATGGCATACCGCAATCGCCAATTGCACACGACCTGGTGTACACAGGTCACGAGTGTGCTCGCGGCAGGCGCCCGTTTAGCGCCCGAGAGCGCCTGCCGTCTCGCGCTTGAGCCCATGGGCGAGTTTCAAGTCGACCTAATTCGCATTGTTGGAGACGCATACCTGGATTTGGTGGATCTGCTCTACGCTCGCGTTGTGGACGAGGATCTACTCGCGTCTTCAGGGGGACAGAGAACGCCGACGGCTCTCGATGAGCGCATCTCGTCCGTCGCTTTTCCAATGCTCATAGCGTTCCTCGATCTGCTACGTTATACAGCGGTTTGTGCAGAGCCAATCTGGGACTATTTGGAGAATGGCGGGCACCCGGTAGCAAACTATGCGCAGTTGATGCGCGGTCTCGATGCCTTGACCAGTCGTTGGCGGTCGTCTCCGGAGACGCCCTCGCCGGCCCAGATTCGGCATGCCGAGATCCTCGCTGGCCTCATCCGCGTCTTGACCGCCTTGACCAGCGCCTCATTAGAAATCGCGACCCTGTTGCGGTCTGAAGGCGAACTGGTGGAACAGTGTCTCAAAGTCGTGACGAGTCGGGCCCCAGGTATTGTTCAAGAAGCGGCGGCGGAGTGGCTCGTGCAGGTCTCAGCAAAAGATCCTGTCGCCGCAGCTGCACAAGTACGACGAGCGCTGCAGCGATATGGCCTTTTTCAGGCCCCTTTTAGCATTCTCCAAGAGGCGCTATGGAGAGCGCGCGAAACGAGCCATTACGGGTTTCTGACCAATCTGCTCCTGCTCGCAACGCGCTGTGAGCTGACGGATACACAAGCCAGTGCACGATTCGCAATCGAGCATATCCTCGGCGCCTGGGATCGCTACGTCTACGCCAACACGTCTGAGGGATGGGCGCTGGCCAAGGCGCTCTGCGATCTTATTCTAGTTGCGCTGGAGCAGGATGACGCCTCAACCGCGAGATCTGAGCAATCCATTTGGTCGGCGCTGCGGCGTCCCAGCGAAGTAACGGGAGCGATCTCGTCAGAGTTGCGTGCACTGCTGCTGATCCCTGCTCGAGCGTGTCTACTTCTCCGTGATGAGTGGTGGTGTCCAGCCGCTGCGCAGGACGCGGCGATCGCAGCCATACAAGTCCTTCATCTACTGATCCGCGATGAACGACCGCTTTCTCGTGGAGCTGGTGCACCGAAACGCTCGGTGGTTGCCGGTGCACACGTTGCTCGTTTGCTGGCGCAGTGTACCGATCAAGTGCACGCTCTGGCAGGGGTGGTCCGACCAACACTCTCCGGCAATACTTTATCATGCGCCGCTGCCTCCCTGTTGGCAACCCTGTGTACGTTTGCCCCTGCTGCTGCAACCACGTTGGCGGATACAAGCCAACTATCGCATCAATGCTGCTCAAGTACTGCTCACCAGCACAGATAACCGTCTGCTGCGAGCGGTTGCTGAGTTATTATGCAGTGGAGTCTACGCGGGTGCCCAAGCGCCGACATGGCCGCGGCCACCGTTCCGACCGTTCCCTCCAAAAGTCCACCCAAGCGGCCGTCTTTTGGTCGGCATCGGCGCGACCGGTCTCAGGGTGGGAACGCCGGTCATGGCGCTGCTCCAGCGTCTGCAACAGCTCACGGAGTGGCCCTTGGCTGCCCTTGCGACGCCGCTGTTTCAGTTGCTGCTGGGCTTGCTTCAGGCCCCAGACGTGATATCGTTGCTCGGACCATTTCTGCTTTCTCAAAATGAGCTCACAGAACGCTCAGTGTTGACACAGTGGTTACGTCTGCTCAGCAGCGAGGCGTTTGTGGGATTGGCGCGTTTGGATCGGGCGTGTCAGGTACCGTTGCTCATGGGTTCCGTGCTCGAATGCACCGCGCTGGTCGTACACTGCGCGGACATGGAGCGCACGCTGGGATCGTTGGCTGGTGGCGGCACGCCACTGACAGAGATCACGAGAGGTATGGCCAGAGAGCTCTTGGATCGGCTTGTGACTCCCCTGCTACGACGTATCCTTATCCTCGACGCGCCAAGTGTCGCCGCGGAGGCGATGATGACCCCATTAGGAGCCTGGCACAAATTGGTGGCAGCATGTTTCGAGCGTCTGCTGTCAACGGACTCGGAAGGGCTGCTTGAATGGGGCGCCGACGCCGCAACGCTTACACATCGCTGCCTGGAACTTGCGATGGAAATTGCCGGCGGTTCTGAGTCAAGAATGCCCGCGACGTCATCCATTGGGACATTGCCAGGGAAGGTTCTGGACGCTGGTGGGGCGAGTGCCCTGTTCACCATTATCCATTGTTGTCGGATTCTGTGGCGTGTGCCAACCTGGAGCAAGCCCGATACGACAAAGACAAATGTAGAGCACGCTATGGCATGCTGGGCAAATCCGACTGAGGAGCGCACCCTTGACGCTCCACGGAGCTCCCATGAACAGGTCCTGGATCGAATTGCCAACCTCTGTGTTACGGTTGCCACGGCGATGCAGGAACGATCGATCGCCACCGAGACGCGTCTGCTTCTCTACGCCGTGCAGTGTGCTTTGATGGATCTGCTCACACCGATGTCGTGGCCGATGAGTGCGCTCGACGCACCCGCACTCGTGGTCGAATGGAACTGCCAACCAGAGGATCGCGTTCGATGGACGCGTGTACATGTCTCCAAGTGGGTGCGAAGCTACGTGCATGCTGCGTCGAAACTTGAACACCAGGCTTCATCCTGGGTGGCGGATGCAACCGCGAATGGCGAAACGGCCTTGCGCGCCATGGTGCTCGCCACGCTAACGCAGGCGCTGCAGTTGGGCGCATCGCTTGCTGGGGTACCGGTCAACGCTGCGCCCATCTCAGCTCCCGAGGCAGAAGCGACACCGAAGACTCGTCAGATTGAGCTCTTTTCGCCGAACAAACTCGCCCATGTATTGATGATAACCGACGCGAGCGCTTTGGCGCGCGGGGGCCTAGACCCACTAGCCCTAGACGACCGTGATGCTGATCGTGACGCCAGGGAGACGGCTCCTGCACTCATTGCAATTCGCCAACTCTACCTCTACGAGCAACACCTTTCCTTTTTTAATCAGATCGCGGCCACGGCTTGGACACAGGGATCTGTTCTGCGGATGCTGCCTGACTTGTCAGAGGCGCTGCACGCATGGGTTGCCCAGGGAGTCGAGTCCGGTTTGCTGCTCTTTCCAGAGGTGCCTCTACCTGTGCGAGTCGCGAAGCGCGAAGCCAATAGACGGCGATTGGCGCTCGCGCGTCGAATGGCGATGCTGGCGACACAGTTGGCGCAGCTCCTGCCAACCGGTATGCCTAGTTTGGCACCATCCTGGCGCTTTCTGGCGCTATGTGCCATCCGTTTGGGCAGCGTCTGGCTTGCGACCCGATCCATTGCAACACCAGAGACCTGCTTGCCAGTCCTGCAGCTCGCCAAATGGTATGGCCGTCTACTGTGTTCGCTCCCTGAAGCCGTCTTTGTGGAGCACAGAGAGCTGGATACGTTGCGTCATTCATTTGTTCTGCAATATCTGAAATTGTTTCCGCGGCGAACGGACACGGAGAGCGATCTCGATTCCGCTAATGGTGCCCAGACACCTCTCGTGGTCGGGACCGCGCCCTGGGATGCGGCTGGTCCGTTCGCGACGCCGCTGCTGGTCGCCTCTGTGCCGCGATGGCATCGAGCGCACGACCCGCCCTCGATCGTGACGCGCTCCGAGGAAGCGACCTCCACGAGCCCGTCCTTGGACCCAGATCTAGGCAACCTTCTCGTATCATCGTATCGTTTGATTCGTCTCGAACTCCTTCGCATCATCCTCGACTTGAACATGAACTGTGCAACGCCTAGTATAACATTTCCAGGCCTATCTGAGATGATCGAGAACGCCAACGCAACCCCAATTGGACAGTCAATCTTGGGGTGCGCGGGAACAGCGCCCCCGCAGCGACGTATGCGTGCAGAACACGTGTCCCTGGGACTGCTCTGGCTGGTCAGCGAATGCGTGTCCTCGGATCGGGCCATGAAGATGCGCGGGAACGCCTCCCATGTGACGCCGCCTGCATCCGTGGCAACACCAACGACGTGTCCATCGTGGGCGCGTGAACGCCAGCACACGTACGAGGCCGCATTGTATCGAGAGCTTCTTGAGCGGTCGCTTTGGTTCCTGCTGGCGGTATTCGAGCCATCGTCGTCGGCAGGGGCGATGGTATGGCCATTATCGCGTACACGGACACGTCCATGGGTAGACTGGTTGTACGAAGAGCTCGAGAAACAACGCGCCGACTCCAGCTGGATGTTATGCCGTCTGCTCGTGCGGCGCATTCGACAATGGATTCCCGCATCGGACCTCCCGATGACCGTGTCCGGTAGCGAACGCGAGCAATTGATGGCTTCGTCATGAGGGTCAGAGACGCAACTGGGCAAATGTTCGTTGGCGTCTCGTTCTCGAGCTCCTCTGGGACAGAGGCTGGGCGATGGAACGACAAGGATGAGTGAATCCGCGTATGGAGCCATCGAAAACACCGGTCGTTTGGGGGCACCTCGCGGTCTGTTTGTGAAGCGGCAGCGACGAGCGCGGTGCTCGGATCCCAGAGATCGAGCCGGTTGGGTGCCCTGGCGGGCGGCGACGCACACTCCCCCTGGCGTCTCGTTCTGTTCAGGCCATGTGGAGCGCTGCCTACATGGGGCAACGAGTCCATCGACGGCGTGCATCGTGGTCCAGCGGCTCGGGAAGCATTGTCTTGTGCACACGCATCAAAAAAAGTCGCTGATCCAACCGATCCCTCCATTCAGTACGAAACGAAAATCGCTTAGCTTTACTTGGACGACACAATAACGTTTGCCATTGTGCCTTGTCCCGATAGCCACGGTCCTAAGGCGGCCTGTAGCTCCGATGGCCAGGGAAGCCGCAAATCAAACTTTTCCCAAGTAATCATTTCATAAAGCTGGATGTAGCGTCGACTCAGCTCGACAATAAGTTCCAGGGGTGCTTCGGGTAACTTCTCGTCCTTGTATGGGTCACAATGATCACGGTACCATAACCGCAATATTTCCTTATCGATATTTTCCGGCTCCTTGCCGCTCGTGATACGTTCCTCGTAGGAGGTGGCCAGCCAGTAGCGACTCGAGTCCGGGGTGTGAATCTCATCGATTAGGCAGATGCGGCCCTGAGCATCGCGCCCAAACTCGTATTTGGTGTCGACCAGGATCAGGCCATGCTCGGAGGCCACGCGCTGTCCAAAGTCAAAGAGGCGGAGGGCGTACTCGGCACAGGTGTCGAAATCGGCCGCTGTCATGAGTCCGCGGTCGATGATCTCTTGGCGCGAGACGAGTGCGTCGCCAATGTCCTCCTTGGTGGTTGGCGTCACCAGGTTCGTCCATAGCTTCTGATTCTTGCGCAAATTCTCAGGCAGCTTGATTCCGCAATATTCTCGCACGCCTCGCTCGTAGTTCTTCCAAAGCGATGTCGATGTAGACCCGGTTGCGTAGCCGCGAACCACGAATTCGATGGGAAACGGCTCACAACGTTTCGCAATGGTTACGTTCGGATGAGGCACGGCGATGACATGGTTCGGCACGATGTGCTCCGTGTGGCGGAACCACCAGGCAGAGACGAGGTTCAGGACCGCGCCTTTGTAGGGTACTGCGGCGAGGACCCGATCGAACGCTGATTGGCGATCCGTTGTCACGAGAATCACTTGTTCCGACTGCTCAGCGTAAAACTGATCGCGCACTTTGCCCTGTTTCTTGCGCCATGCGCCCGCATGCTGCTGCAACAGAGCGGAGAGCGCCTCATCAGTCGAGACGAGTACCCGTCGTTCTCCCGTGGCCGCCTCAATCTCCGGAATGTACTCACTGGTGGCTACCTCGGCGTCGTCTACATAGAGGCGATCCCGATTCGCTTTCTGGAAAGCACGCACCCGTTCGCGAACCAGCGGGTCTTGGATGGCCAGAATTTTCGCAGCCGTCAGAGCTGCATTACCAGGATCCAGGGATACCACCGGCGCGATTCCACCCGGCATTCGCAAACTAGAGAAGACATCTGCCCCACCAAACGCGTCCGAGGGCGGCGGGCACGCGATCACCGGCGAGACAACGGCACCGTCCAGCAACCCTGAGAGCGCATTCGATCGGCCAGCGACCGAGATGTATACTTTGGGTCGCGGATCCGCCTCGTATCGTGAAACAACCTCCAAAAGGCGTGTCGGAACCTTGTGTGCCGAGAGAATGCGCATCTCAGGCTGGAGACCAAAACGACGACAAGCTGCAGCGATCTGTTCGCAGTGTTTCTTATCCGCTTTGGAATCCCATGAGAATCGGCACGAGTGGAGTCATTCGATCCTGTTCGGCAGTTGATTCAGTCACACCGTCTGTGGTTGTCACGAAGGACATCCTCGTACCCGTCGCGGCGCTTCGGAGGGTCAGCGCACACCCCGACGACCGCAAGAGACGCTGACGACAAACGCCCCAACCGTTCTCGACCTGACGCTGAGCACCAGCGCTGACGACTTTGTGGCCTCGAAAACTCTTGCTTCCACAGAAACTCGATTTGCCTCCTGATCGGAACCCTTTTAGTGGTGTGCTCGTTGAAAACGGCACAAATCCCAACATCATGAACGTGAATTAAACTTGTCCGCGTCACGAGAAGGAGCGCTGGGGAATTCAGAACGAGATGTTAATCTGAAACCGCCTCGATCTAAAGACAGTCGCTCAAATCCCTATGAAACGATATAGAGGATGATTATGGTAATCAGGTGTGACTATGATCCGTGCACGATCGCGACGAGACAATAAACGCGCCCGCTCCAGGTCGTACCCGCCCTTGACTCGAACGCGGTCTCATCGTCGGGCGGCATGGCGCGCCGACGCCGCGGGCTCGACGACCGACGACGATGGCGCATGCGCGGAACGCCACCGCCTGCATCCGCACGGGTCATGATGAGCATCATCGCAGATGGGTTTTATAACAACACGGCGGTCACTGTTGGTACGTAGGTGGGTAACGCGTGTGCATCGCATGAGTGCGTGAGCCTCCCAGAGATACCTCAACCGTATTTTTGGTCGAGGACGCTGAAGCAACCTGCAGATCGATCGAATATGATATTAGGAGAAATGAATCGGTCCAGATGAGTAGGTTAAAACGCGATTTCAGGTATCGAAACATTCAATGGGGTATTGGTCCGAACCAAGATCACATCTAATACTGGGAGAAATGAGCGGGTCTAGATCAACGACTATGTTACGTTTTCAGAGGTTGATTCGATCGATTAGGTTCTCGACGGTCACGAGGAGCGCGTATCAAGAACTGTGGTCTGGATTTGGTTTCGCGTGATGCAGTCCCTGCATCTCAATCGTTTCCAGATTTGAGATGAATCACGACGTCGTGTCGGTCTGAGGCATCTACGGCACTTGCGCATAGCGCCCAAGAGATGTTTTCACAGACAACATGTCCAGTATTCTGGTTTACCGCTCGGGATCGTGTTCCAGCAACGTCGACTTGTGGCAATCTATTTGATGTCGATGAGAGCACCGTGTGGTCAACGATCCTGGGTGATGGATACGGCTCGGGCTGTGGACAACACGAGCCACGCTGCTGGCACGGAGCGCTGTACTTGTAACGCATGCATGCATGCACGCATGCCTCCCTATGCGTAGCGATGCTTGTCTCGCAATGTTCCAGCGTGAAGTTCAGGTTCCTGCTGAGGCGCGAAAGTAAAGGATCTGCACTCAGAATAGCCGTTTCGACCCCAACTTCGTCTGATTACGGGAAACGGACAGTAGAGATCTCGAACCGATTAGGAGTGCTGCGTAAACCGAGTTCGACAGCGGCAACACTGGTAAAGAATGGTTTGGCCCTCATCTGCGCTTCGCATCTGGACGGTCTCGTAGAAAAGTTCCTGACCGTTGCAATTCGGGCAGGACTCACCGCCACGAACAACTTGACGTGCACTCTCTGAAGTCATCTCAATAGCTTCATTATGTGAGCACTGAGCGCTTTCAGCAGATCTACCTGCACGTTTTGCGCTCGCGCCCTGCAACTCTAGCAAGAGCGCCGTTGGTCGCACCGGAACTTCATAGGAGACGGTCGTGCGTGTCGCGTCTGGTTGCGCACCGCAGTTCGCACACGTGCTCTGCGTCAGTGCCTCCCTTGGTTCACGGTAACGACCACAGCGCTCACAGAAGAGAGTTTCGAGCCAGTTGGCTCCAAAAGTCATACGCTCCCTGCAGTAGGAACGATGCCAGTGAAGAAAATCGATCGCCAAGAATTATTTTCCAATGGTATCGGTGCGTGTTCCGCGTGTTCGCGACGCGCCATCGACGGCCACGAGACGACGACCCAGCCGAGAAAGGTGCTTGTCCCGCGGCGTCGCGACTTGCGGCGGGCGCTGAAAGCACGGACAAACCGAATTGGATACTCGTCGGGTCAGCATGTATCGCACAATGACCTCGGGAGCAAAACGAAGCGTCGCCCCGAAGCAAGCGCGTGCTCCAACTTGAGGTTTTCGTCTCCGACTGCGCTGCCCAGAGACGGACACCTCGGTATCGCAACTCACCGTACCCGACCAAACGATGTTCAAAGTAATGCCCATTTCCCTGAAACAAAAGGAATCCACGCTCGATCCACTCTGTTGCAACCAATGCTGCAAAATGAATGCACATATCAGGCTTTTCTACACGTACTCACTCGCGCAGAACCACAAAAACTCATTCCTGATACTGAATCCCCTGGACCAGCAAAACACGCAGCACATGCCACATGCTCTGCTCCGCCGATGCCCCCGGTGCCAGCAAGCCAGCAAGCAGGCGCGATTCCCGGCCTACCGATATCACCACGCGCCATCGTCATGAATCCAAGCACTTTCGACGCCATCCATGGGATCCATGGAAACTCGGCGAGACGCACGCAAGCCACTCGAGTCATGCGTCACGGATCGCCCATCACGCCTGCCATATGCCAGCGACCAACAAACCGCCACTGCCATCATTCCCGAACAGTATCGCGCTCACGTCGCATGTAAACAATCGCCGTCACCATTGCAGGCACACGCACACGAATGAAATTGCGAATGCGCACCCAACGCTGCTGCCGTCCGAAACAGATTCGCGCGTCCCGTGGCGAGTGACCCACGCCGCCGTACGGATCGTGCCATCCGCACGGCAGGCGGGGTATCGCGTGCGCCGCCGCCGGCCACACAACGGATCCCGAGACACGGCGACCGCCAAGAACGCCACCCGACGATCGACGGGCCAGCCATGGACGCGTTCGGCTGCGGCCAGCGCGTGCCACGGCGCGCAGCGATTCGCGACCGACGGCAGCGGCATCGCTGCGCGCTGGCGCATCTCCGGTGAAACGATCGAACGAGTCACCAGAGAGACGTTACTCGGTCTGTCTGGAACGGGTACGTTTCTGGTTAGTTGGTTTCATGCTTTCTGTACTGTGACGGGGAGCTTATGTCCTATTACGATAGTACCGGAGGACAAGCACCTGCGAGTGCACAAGTGCGTGAGTACCCGTCGGGTGGTTCGACGTTCACGGCGCAGCCGAACTCGGGTCGCGTGGCTGGCTTCAGGTCAACTTGGCTCTTTTCGGGGAACGCCCGAGGGCCGTTCTCTTCAGGGAACCGGGAAGCAGCTCAAGCGGATCGCTCAGCGCCTAATCAGAGTTACGCTTCGAACGAGGCTGGAGGGATGCAGACGACGGCGCCTGCGAGTTCACGATCGTGGTCGGGACCGGTGGACCGCTCGAGCAGTGCTCGCGCTCCCGCACGCGGTTACGGGAGCTACGGTGGTGGCTATGTCGCCCCCGGTGCGTATGGCCCTGACCATCTGAGTCCGTATGGCTCCTCGTCGAGCCTGGCGATTGCTGGGGTGCCGCTCAGCGAAATGCACCTCATGGTCGATGAGGCAACGCGGCCGGATCTTCCGCTCGAGGGGCCGCACCCACAGTTTGACCCTATTTTGGGAAGAATTCTGACCATGGTTCGCGGTGGTGAGATTGCCGCCCGGGCCATTAAGGACCGGCTCAAGTCGAAGAATGAACGGACGCTGTTGCTAACGCTGGCGTTGTTGCAGCGGGCTATGGAGGAGTGTCCGAACTTTTATATGCACGTCGCGAACGCGCGTTTCTTCAGGCGAATGTGGCGGCTTGTCGTCCCTGACTATAAGAACTCTATGCGTGAGCGTTTCTATGCTACTTTTGATAAGGACGCCCTTCAACGGAAATATGCCACGGGTGAGATCGACAAACCGATATACTACCCGTCGGTCGCGATGAAAGTTATGCAGCTTATTGAAGCCTGGGGTGAAGAGTTTGAGCGTTTTCGCCCCTATGACAGCAAAGGGCAATTTTTCGTGAAACGTTGGCGCAAGAAGACCCGCAAGTACTCGTTTCCGCCGATGCCAGCTCTGGAAGTTCCAGCCGTCTATCGGCCCGGTACCTCCGAGCGCTCAATTGAACTCCGTCGTCAGCATGAGAGCGGCCAGAGCCGGTCGACCACCGACACGGCGACTAGTCCAAGCGTCGCCAAGGCGCGGGCCTCGAATACAGCAGCGGCTCGCAGTAGCAATCGCCCACGGTATGAGTTGAGGGATATCAGCGAGGCAGCGGATCTGGCGGCTGCCCTTATGGACTCGGCACCAGACGCTGGGACAGTGGCGAACGATGAAGACATTGCTGCGCTTATCACCACATGCAAGGCCATGCTTCGGGAGATGGAAAATATGGTTGCGAGTATGGACTCGGAAAAAAGTGTTGTAGAGGCCATTGCCGTGAACGAGAAGTTGCTTCTGGTCATCAATCGCTACGAGGATATCTGCTTGATGGACCCGAAAACTATCTTGAATCGGGACGCAGCTCGGGAGATTTCCCCGAAGACCAAAGCGACCACCGCAAATGCAGTAACCAGACCAGCAGGTGCCGGAGGCAAGCGAACGGTGCAAGATGCTAGCGACGACGAGGACGACGATGACGATGCAGAAAGCTCAAGTGTGAGTGATGATGAGAGAGAAAAGGGGCATCAAGCGGCACCGATCAACTCAAACCGGTCTGCCGGATCGACACGAGATGACGACATGGCGGCAGCAGGTGCAGTATCCAAAACAACGCAATCAAACAAAGAGGACACTCTGCTGTGGCTGGATTCTGATGATGAAGACGGAGATAATCTCGTAGATGGTGCTCACAAACGATCGGACCAAGCTGCAAGATCGAAAGGACAGAGATCACGGAAGACGCAACCAGCATTGCAACCACAACAGGCACGCGGTGAGACAGGGAACCATTCACCAGCTGGTGCTGCGCAGGCTGTGGGCCAATCACCAGCCTATTATGTCGAGTCACCACCGAGCACCCAATACGGATCGTACGCTTCAGTTGGCTCCGCAGGGGGCCCTGCAGGTGCGCAAGCCAGTTACGGTGCTCCGATGGGTTATCCGTACATGCATCCGAACTATTACGGACAGGTGTATCCGTACGCTGCTGGTGGCTGGTATCCCTACGGCTATCCTTACGGTGCCGGGTACGGTTACGGGATGGCGCCAGGCCAGCCAAACGCTGTCTCTGGTCCCGGGGGCTCATCAGCCTCCTCTCCCATGTATGGTGCTGCATATGGCGGTTATCCAGCAGGTAGCGCGTATGCTGCGTCCTCGACGGGAGCTTTCAACGCTGGTGGTGCTGGCGCGGCAACAGCTGCGGCCAATCCCTTCGATACTGTCAGCAACGACCAGAACGCGTATAACAGCCATGCAAACTGGCCCCATGAGCAGTCTGCTCCGGCGGTATCCACGACAAGGCACCAAGCGGTAGGTCATACTTCCCTGTTGTCGATTACTGCCGGCGATGCAGCTGCCTCGACGAGTGCTGCGCCCATGGAGACTGCCGGAAAACCAGCGTCGACTTTGCCGGCGCTCGCACCGGCCATGCCTATGGCAAGCAGCGGCGCTATGGTACCACCACAAGCGGCGTCATCCAAACGTAGCGCGCCTCTCTTTGACGTGCTCTGGGAGGAAAGAGTACCAGGGACAGCGCAGGGCACGCAAGGCACAGGAGCTGGACAGCACCAAGCGTCTTCTGCGTACCAGCCACAAGGGGGAGAATCCTCCACCAATGCTGAGGACTCAGGTAAGAACCCTTTTGGATAATGTTACATGAAGGCTGCAATCCGTCGACGCAATGAAACAGGGTGTTTGTGTACACGAATCCGCACAGGAAATTTTCAAGGCACTATGGCGAGTAAACGAGTACGTTCGCGACATACGCAACCCGGAGCTTGTGGGAGCCGTGGCATTCCACCCGGCAAACAGTTCCGCATAATAGCTCTGCATCAAGCCCGATACCAAACGATCGTCTGCGGAAACAGCCTAGGCGGTATCGCATTCGTGCACCTGTGCATTCGAGGAAGCAGGTGAAGCGTCAACGCTGGGATATTGATCTGATTGGGAAGATCCATTGGAGCATGGCTGATGGTTCTCATGAGCCGACACGCAAAGAAAAAAGAAACGGCCACGTCCGAGCGCTGTCCAACATTTTGGCTCGCAAAAAAGGGTTACACGTTCTCTAAAGACACCCTCAAACTGCGTCACTATCAGGCACGTTTACAGTATTTTTCGTTAATAGGAGCCAACGTGCTCCATATCCTCCAGTCTTGACCCCAGTTCCTGTATCCTGACTTGCGAAATTCGATCTCATACCGGTAAGTTGGCAAGCAGTCGTTCGTCTGGGAGAGGAGCGCTCTGCTGCTGCTGCTGCTGCTACTGCCCAGAAAACAGCACTATGGCCGCTGCACTGCGTTCAGACCCAAAAAACTCCCTATCCGAAGCATCATGCAGTCCCTATGACAGATCAAAATGCGGTCTAATCTCGAAAAGGACTCGATCAGACCTGCATGATGAGCATGCCTCCTACCCATGGCGGAAAACACTCCCTCGGTCCGGTGGTCGAAACGCCTCTGCAGCAGGGCTCAGCGAACCAACACGAGTCATCGGGCCTCTGAAAGGCTTACAGTTCTCGCTCCTTGGCACGTCGCTTCAAGCTTGACCTGGCCTGATGTCAACGTGAAGCTCTGCGTTGGTGCAAGCTGCGCCAGTCCCTCTGATGGAGTCGACTCGACCTACTTTGCGGCAAACCGACACGCTGGCGACCAGGAGCGCCCCAGCGGCCGACGAGGAAGCGCGCTTCTCTAGAGAAAAAGCTTCGTTTGCAGCGCTATTTTTACAGAACAGGAATAACGCTGGACTTTTCTTCCGGAAAGTATGTTTATGGACGATGCTGACGATGATGAGAAAGCTGAAGGTCGTGGCGTGGATGGCGAAGATGACCACCGACCCGACGAGAGCACACTCGCCTGGGAACGTACTATGCAGTCTCGTTCGGGTCGATCAACCCCGCCAGACACTGCTGTCGCTCACATTAGAGAGCTCATCGAGGACGAATCGCACGTTGACCTGGACAAGCTAGCGGAGTGTGCCCGCGCTGGCCTGCCTGCTTCCGTTCGCGGAGACGTTTGGAAGTACCTCCTGGGCGTGGCCAAGTCGGACAAGTCGGAGGAGTTTACCCACGAGAGAGAACTATACTCCGCGTACAGGGCTGTGCGTTCTGCAGCACTAGCCGCTTTTGTGAAGGATATGCAAGGCATGGACCACGAGCCTGCCAGCGCTGTCTGCGACAGTGGCGCTGTCTCCGAAGCAACCATCACCGGTGCAATAGACGAAGGTGGCCTGAACGAAGATCCGAACAGCGCTCGTCACGAAGCCCGAAATGCTTCCTCGGATACAGTGCCTCCGTGTTCGTTCAGGAGCGCTCGTGGTGAACGATATGCATCCGGACGGAGGAGCTTCGACTATGTTTTGGCATCACGGCCAGACCAGGCCTTGATGAGTGCAGGTGGCGGGTCTCTGTCTCCATTGTCGCTCGAGCAGAGCGCCAACTGGGATGATGCGCTTGCTCGTCGTGTTCGTAATGAAGCGAAACGACGAATAGAACGAGAGCGATTGCGAACAGAGCACATCCGGTTGCGTTTTGAGAAGAGAACATCAAATGCCATGTATGGACACAGCCCATCGGGCCGGAATGGTTTCAGAGGCATGGCACTGAGCAATGCGATAGAGCATCAGACGATAAGTCTACGAAACGTTGATAGAGAGACCAACCTGGTGAATCCGGCCGTGGTCCGAGGCACAGCTGGGCACGGAAATCTCTCTGACGGTGACGATTCAGTGAAAGTGCCATCTCGACCGCCTTCTGCTCCAGCGCATGGCATCGTACTGGAACGGGCAGGGCTGCGACAGCTGGAACGCGAGGAGGGTATCTTGTGTTCTAGTCCAGAGTCCGCTTCATCGGGGACAAACTCGTTTCGATCCGGCGAGTTCAGCGGGGTCATGATCTCTGGAGGAAGCAGTACCCGCAGCGGCAAGGATGAGGCCCACGGAATGCCTGCACATGGGCCTCTGGGTGACGGCGATGCGGGCGCATTCAGAAAGCGTCCCGAACGGTCGCATGAAGGTGGCTCGACGCGGACCTCTGGTGATGGTAGACCTCTACCATTTTCGACGCGAACACCGAGTGCTCTGCTCATTCAGTGTCACGTGACTGTGCTCTGTACGTACCTGTACGCGGTGGAGCTTAGTGTTCGGCATATTGTGGCGCTGCCGCTGATGGCACATTGGGGTACCCAGCTCTCACCGGTGAATGACCCAGACTCGGCTCACGATACACTGACGAGTCTGGATGCACCGGTTGAGTATTCGCCAACGTTGGTCTCTCTCCTGCACGTCTTTGTGGAGGTATTCTCTCCCGCCCGAGAGACAGACATCTACTACGCTTTCTGTGCGCTCATGCACCGACGCGGGCACATATGCTTGTTTAACGTTCGTGGCGACGGCCTCACGAGAGCAACCGCAAATTTTCTGATGCTCTTTCGAACGCTTCTCCCAGATTTGGCGGACTTTTTCGAGTCAGAGGAAATTGAACACAGAAGATGGCTGCATGGGTGGCTCCAGGGGCTGTTCTCCCGTGGTGAAATGCCCATCGAGAACACGCTGCGGTTATGGGATTTCTATTTTGCCTCAGGCTTAGAAATGCATACGTATGTTTGCCTGGCCGTGCTTGATCTCCTTCAAGACGAGATCACTGAAATGGATGGACCGGAGGTAGTGACGTTTCTGGGCAAGCTGCCGGATACGCTCGACCCAGAGCAGCTCCTGACTCGTGCCGTAACGATTCGGGAGGCGGCACTCGGCAGTGGCCTTGTGCCGTCCGAATCTGTTCCGGAATCATCGACCGATATTGAAAAAGAGCGCGGCATGGCCTCACTGTGTCTTGCGAATGACAGCTAGGGCCTTGACTCCATCTGATGTAGCCTCTCCGATCGAAGCAAACGCAAGTTCATCGGCGAATCCTGACACACTTATCAAGGGACGACTCGTTTTACAGATTGAGCGTGCACCAAGACTGGCGCCGCATTTGACCCCACAGAAGGATCATCATGAGAAGGGTTTCTTTTCTCGAAAACGGCGGGGGAGTCATTGAATGGTCAGCGCCTTGCAAGCTAGTTCTTGAAGCACTGCTCTGTCGTCGTTCACTGAGCAGACGAAACCAAGACCAGTGATCACTGCTTGTTTTGCGTGCGCACGGATCAGGATTAACGTGCCCCATTTGTCATCCCCGTATTCTTGCTGCGCTTTCTCAGAGGTGCGAACGAGCCCAGCATAGGATTGATGGCTTCGCTCGAGGAGGCGTCTTTGACGCATGGTTTGAAATTCGGGTAGTTGCCCGAGCGTTCGACGTCGACGAACATCGGTTGACTTTTCAGCGACGGTCCAAAGAGGGACTCATACTGGTGACTCGGGTACGCACGAGGCCGATTTGCGGAAATGCCACGCGACCGCAAGATCGTTTGCATACCGTCGCTAGGGAGCAGGCATGGAGACCAGATCACGCTTTCGGTCGATTCCCTCGCTCTGCACGAGGGTGTGGGAGACGGTGCTCGACACGGACGTTGGCACGCATGCCGGGCCACTTGAGGGTCTTTGCCGCTTGGTCCTCGAAGTAGCCATGGAGGCACTCGCCAACCAATGGAGCGGATTCATCGACGACGACGACGGTCGGGTCCCTGGTACGGAGCCGGTTTGGTCCTCAGCCTGCGCCCTGGTTACCGTGCCTGTACGCACTGGTCGCTGCATCTCCATGGAGATCTTGGCCCGAGAATGCGATGCTCTCATGGAGATGGGCATCACTGGCGATGAGCGCGCCGATGAATGGCCTCCACGGGGTCGTTGCTGCAAGACCTCGAACGAACCTTGGCGCTGCGCGACCATTGGAGCAGCTGGGGAATGACGCAGCAGGCTGACGCCTCTGCGAGCGCTCCGCGGCGGCAACCCCAGGGCTGAACGACCGGGCAGCCGCAGGCTCATGGTGTTGGATGCATCCAGCACCTTGCTGACGCTCCCAACAGTGACCTGCAGCCCTGTTCGACGGATGCGCTGAAGACGCTCGCTGCACGTGCGCACTGTATGTCTCGAATACTGACTCTGTGCGAAAGACTCAATCGTCGGAAGTCTCGTCGACCTTGAAGGCGAGCGGGGTGTTCGCACCTCACTCATTGCTGGCCTGGTCTGGTTTTCCGTAGCTCTTGTGCTGGTACCAGATTGTGAGATGCCATCCACCGGAGCATCGTTCTCAGGTAGCGCACCGTGAGCGCCGAGAGGGTGCACACAACGGTCACTCGGCGTGCCGATCTGCGACACGCAGGCGTCCATTCGACACGCATGATCAATGATGCGTGTCTGCGATACACCGCTGCCTTTCGAAGCATTCGGATGCAACCGTTTGAGACCGAGACGTCCTGGTTGGCTCGGCGGCGCCCGGCAGTGATCACTCGTCCCACACTGCTGAATGCGTTCTCGCAGGCGTTGATACTGGACCTCACGAAACCTAAGCGCCTGATGCAGCTGATCGATGAGTCCAGACACATCTGCGTAGAGACATCGACGGCAACTCGATGGCAATTCGCTACCGTTGACACCCGTTCGCAACATCCGGCACTCGTAACGCCTGCATATTGTACAAAGCGTCCCCTGACGAAGCCTGTAAGCGCACTCGCCTGAGCAGAATAAACCGCCACAATCAGTGAGTATTGCCTGTCCGGAATTTGGCAAGCGCACCAGACACCAGTTGCAGAGGAACGGCAGGGATGGCGAGACGGGTTCGTTCATGACGACTCGAAGCGCCTTTTACGGTCCCCTAGTCTAGAGTGTATCGGTGGGGACAGCACGTGCATACAGCGCTCGAACAACCCCCGCTATCAAATGAATAGATATAGACACGCACAATGCAATCAACAAAGTGCGTGCATCCGTGCGTGCGTGCGCGCAGGTCGATGGCTGATTCCCGTGACCATGCGCGTGCCGGATCGATGCGCTTGTCGCTCCGAGACTGGGTATGGGTTGCTTACGACTTGGCTGGCAACTGCCGGCCTGGAGGGGCACTCGCAGAGAACTGGTTGGTTTCGGGCGACTAAGTCGCTCAGGTGAGACCTTAAGAGAGCGCCCTGGGGACGGACACAATATACACGCTTTGGTTGGCGTGGCGACTCTGCATCAAGTGGCGGTTGGGTTTCGGCTTTGGCGGCGGTCCTCGACAGGCCTCGGGTCGGAACTTGGGCAACAGCACCAGCTACGGCAATCGATTCGTGCAGTTTTCAACTCTTCTGGGAGACTTGCAGCTGTGTTACGGAAAGTGCTCGCGCGCAAACCGCCCCGGGTTAAACCAACGCAAGAGTCATCTTTCATGACGTTGCGTTTGGCGGCCGAAACGATTCAGCGGGTGCCAGAACGTGGCACACGATTTGTCGAGCGGAAATGGCGTAGACGCCGATATCTGCTTTATATGGTCGGTATAGGGATCTTGGCAGTGCTAAGCCTTCTCGTTTGGCCTCCGGCGAGTCAAAGTGCAACTCCAAGTACGGAAGGCTCAGTTCCTCGACGCCGTGGGCTTTCGCTGCGAGCACCGCGCCCAGCTCTAGTCGGTCAAGGACTCGTTAACGCATGCCCGCCAAAGTCTCAGAACTGTGTATCGAGCCGTGGCAAGCCGGACGCGCCGACTTTCGAACCCCCATGGCGATATCCAGCAACCCTCTCTGCCGAGGAAGCACTGGCTCTGGTTCGACACGCTGTTCGGCAGTACCCCGGACCAGAAACCAGCACAATCATCCAATACAAACCAGCGCAATATCTTTACGCTGAATTCCAAACACGTCTGATGGGGTTCGTCGATGACGCCGAGTTTCTGGTCGATGAACAGGCGCACCTGATTCATTATCGCAGCGCGTCGCGGATAGGGCGTTCCGATATGGGCGCGAATCGTGCCCGCCTGAGAACCTTGTTTGCTGAGCTGGCGGCCCGGGGCTTTTCCTTGGCAACCGATCGTACCACTGTGGATCCCTGAGAATCGCCTCAACGGCGAATACAGACGCGATTCACCAAGCCAGCGGCAGGATCCCGTGCTGCTCACCTGGGTACGGATAGCGGTTATAAATATTTGGGTAAATATCGCATCACGTGCTAGACAAGGACTTGGGATCGACATGAGCGCTCGATATTGCTTGGCGCGGGCATCGATCTGGAGTAATCGCGAGCTTAATACGACCTCGAGAGGCTGGTGCAGAGCGACCTGGGCAAGCGACCGGCGACGAACGATTTGTACTCTCACGGAATCGGAAAAAGTCGAGACGCACACATCATCGACGACCATCGGGGATGTTGCATGATCTCCGTACCATTTGGAATGATGTTCGACTCGAGCCGGAACCGTTTCGGAGCGGTGCTACCTCCGTCTTATAAAAAGCGGTGTGACATGGAGATGTCTGGAATGCTCGAGTGTGCAGCGCCCTCTCGAAGGAAAAGCGTCCACAACTCGTGGGTCGAGGCGCCGATCGATCCACCTCAAAACGTGAAGCATGCTGATGATTCAGATGGATAGAAGGTCCATGGTTCCCGTTTGTTACAGAAGATTTTCGTCTCGTCAGCTTTTCGAAACCAAAGTTTATGCATGAGAACGTGTTGAGCCATGCGAGCGGCTACCCGCAATCGCTACGACGACGGAGGCGCTGCTGGCCTCTTCTCACGAGTCCATAGAGGGCAAGGTCAACGCAACGGTACAATGGATGCACCGGGCCTGTGTTGCTCACCGTCGCTCGAGCGCTCACAACATGAAACACGACTGTTTTTGAGCGCATCCAGAAATGATTGCAGACCAGCGCAATGTTTCGTCGTTGGTCACGACGCAGCGCGGACCATCTGCAACAAAAGAGCGCGCTCAACGATCCCCCTTGCGCACATCATCGCTCTCAGAGGTGCCGCTGCCGCCACCACTGCCACTATCCAAGTTGAAAAGTTTGCGAAGCCGCTCGCGCTCAAGGTCCCAATCAGCACTTGTATCTCGCTCACCAGCATCGTCCGTATTCGACCGGTCACCCGTATCGCTACGAGCACCACGAGCGTCCGAGGCACGACCTCGTCCAGAGCGCTTGCTGCGATCGGCCCCAGGTCGATCCAGTGTTGCCGCACCGCCTGAACCCGAGCGTGAAGACCCCTCCATTGGCGGAATATCTTTCCCGCTGCGCTTTCCAGGATCGGAATGTTCCGTTGGAAAAGTCTCGCGCTTCCGCATCTCGGTGTCGTCGTCCTTGTCCTTGTTACCGTCATCCTCGTCTTTATTAGGCAAAGACTCTGACTCCTGATTCTGGTCAGCGCCAGTGGTTCCCTCCTCCTCCTTTTGTTGCTGTAAGCGCTCCCGAAGCGCAGCCAAAAGATCCTCGTCGCTCACATCGCTGCTCTGTCGAGCATCCACAAACTCCGATTTCCACTTCTCCAGCCGTGCCACCTCTGCCCGAATGCGTTTTTCTTCCTCTTCGGCATCCCGCTTGCAGCGGTCGCTATAGTACAGATAAATGGCGCCAAGCGTAACACCGGCAACGACGTTTGCAATGAGCCGATTCCGCGCCATTCGCTCGCCTTCCGGATCGTGAAACACATCGCCATCCAAGGTGATGCGCTTCAGATGCGCGCCATTCGACGGCGCATCTTTTGTGGAGCCTTTCTTTGATGAACGAACCGCTGCGACCAGCGTTGGGTTCGTGCGTCGGCCCGCTGTGCGAACAGTGGCCCGGAAGTGCGAAAAACACCCCTAGCGGCTGCCGTCACCAGACCCACAACCAACGCCACGAGTCCAACCGGTATTCTCGGTCGCCCGACTCCCCCACGTACCAATTGCGGCTTTTCCTCACCACGTGGCTGCTCCAAGTGACCACACAGCGGCGCACGGGTCGAAAAGCGCAAGTGCATGCCAGAGACACCTCGTTCACGACCTGTGCGAGACACACGAAAATCACGTCTCACAAAGTGTGATTTTGTCTCTACCACTGAAAGTTTCGACATACCACCTCGTAAACTCGGCACTGCGTAAATAAAACCCAACATGGCGTTCAACTTGACGAAAAACCAACGCGAACAACCGTTCGAAAGAGAGAGCGCAACGCTGCGCGTGGAACGACGTCGTGCACGCCGTCGCCCGTGGCCGTTCGCGGATCGAGTGCCGCCGCGTGACGCGCTGGCACGCTGGGCGCACAGCGTTCCTACCCCGTGATCGAACACAACACGAAGACTGGAATGGTGTTGATCGATAACCACTTTCATCATGGTGTTTCCATCGGAGACAGTGCTTGTCTAGACAAGGATTGTGTTGGTCATGGTTCATACAGGTGGCCTGAATACAAGTTTGAGATCTCCGCTCTATCGTTACGAACATACTTGATGCTTCATTCAATATTAGAGTCTATGAACAAGAGACAGGAAGAAGAGATTCATGATTCATGGAGTCCTCTAGGTTTCCTTGGCCTCGAGGTTGCGGCCAGCCGAGGCGCCGCGGGGAGACCGCGTTGGCGGCGGATCGCGGACATGCCGTAGCGACTAGAGAACCTTCCGAGGCAACACCCGGCTGCTGCCCCATTGTCGTGGCTTGGATCAAGGGAGCAAGCAGCAACGTGAGAGACTGAACCATGCCTAGCATTGATGGGAGAGTCGGTCAGGCTCGGAACAAGACCACGTTCTGGCAGTGTCTTGAGCGCACCGAGGAGCTTGCACCTGATCTCGCTCCGGTCGTGAAAAGCTCGCTGCAGCTTTTGCAAGGAGTTGCGCGCACGTTCCGACCAGAGGAAATTGCGCTCAGTTTCAATGGTGGCAAAGATGCAACCGTCGTGTTCCACTTGACTCGAGCAGTCTTTGAAGCTGCTTATGCAGCACGTGAGCCCAAACCGCGTATTCAGGCAGTGTTTTTCGAAGAGCCTGATCCGAGAGATCAGTTCCCCGAAGTGCTCGAGTTCATATCCGAATGGTCTCGTCGCTACGCGGATGAACTGGAGCTCGTTCGTGTTCCTGGTGGGATCTTTCATGGACTGAGGACTTATCTGACACAGACACGCCCCAGAGTGCGCTGTTTTCTGTTGGGCACGCGGTGGACCGACCCTGATGGGCCAGGCCAAGAGCATCTGAGCCCATCGAGTCCTCAGTGGCCCGCGTTTTTGCGTGTGAACCCACTTCTACACTGGTCCTATCGGGCAGTGTGGCGTTTTCTGCGTGTCTTTGGCCTGGAGTACTGCAGTCTCTATGACGCCGGGTATACATCGATTGGCCGAGTGAGCGACACAGAGCGCAACCCGCAACTGCGACGAGAGGATACCCAATTCGATGATTTTACGCATCTGGAACGCGATGAGGACGAACGACGTGGTCGAAAAAGAAGACAACCAGCGTCCTTGGTGGCATCCCTGAAACGCAACTTCGATGAGGGCCAAGAATCCCCCGGCGCAGAGCGATATCCAAACTGGATAGGTTTGCTCCTCGTAGGCACTGATCCGTCGCGTTGGTTTGATGGCATCATCCGAGGGAATGCAGTGAGCATGTTTCTGCGAGCACTAGATGCATACCCTTCCAAGCCGCAACTTATCCAAGTCGTTCCGAACTGGCTCGATGGATTGACTGTATCCATCGAGTACACGGTATGCGTTGGGGCAACTGCTGAACAACACGCCACATTCCCAGTATGGGTGCTCGCGTACGACGGATCAGGCTGTGACACAGGGCTTCTTATAACCCTTGTGCGCGTACTCGGCAGTATTTGCGCTGAGACGCTAGCCGACTCAGACCATTCAGCGCAAGAGGGTACCCCGAAGCGAGCGCTATCCAGTCAAGCTTCAGCGAGCAAACTGGGTGTCATCGTGCTACCACTGGGATTGCAATCCAGTGCCCCAGCCAGTGTCGCTGAAACTCTCCATCAAGCCATGGAATATCTTGCAGCATCGGGGACTCGTGAGACAGATAAGTCGCCATTCCTTGCGGACCGGAAACAAGTGCGAATTTCAACAAAACAAGCAGGTATGACGACGCAGACGACCCGGTCCGAAGCACTGAACACCGCCACCTTGTTCGATGCACTCGTCTGTATGAACCTACACCATCATGGGGATGTGATGGTGACCGTCACCAAGGATGCATACGGCCGCTTTCTGGAGGTGCTCGAACACCTTGGCTGGCCACAGGCCCGCATCTAGAAGTGCTCAATCGCGGCTTTGGACAACAACGCAAGCAGCTTGGTCGAGCGTGGTTCCCGTTCACTGTCGACGATCTCCATTTCAGGCGTGCTCTACTGAATCATCCGTGTTTCGAATCAGCACACTCGATGGCCGCGAGCGTTCCACCGTGCGCTCTCTGAACGCCCCATGTCCACTCGGTTGAACGTGTGAGCGTTGACCAACACGCTGCACGACGCATAAAGCAGGCCGTGAATCCACCAACCCTGAAAACATCTTGATCATGTTCTCGTTCGAATGATTCATCCTCTCCAAGATCAAATCAAAGCATCGAACGCCAGACTTGATCGATCAAGTACCAGCTTGAATCGTCGAAGAGTTTGATCAAACGACTCGTGCCATGTCCGCTCGTTTCCCTTCAGAGCGTCACGGCCCAGTATTCGTACCCAGTTCTGGTCAAGCGTCACCGCCTACGTAACGTCTCAATGAACCCTAAACATTCTCCGAAACCGAACTGTTCCAAGCCTCCCAATGTTCACGAAGAGTACCCGGAGCTCCCCAGTCGTACTGTACTCGACCGACCGACCGCCGCTGTACGGCGACCGCGGGCCAGCGGACGCCGGCGTCTACCTGACCCAGTGTGTCCCTGTTCGTTTCCGAAAAACCATGGTAGCTTTTGGCTACCGTTTGGCCAACATTTGGGGAAGATCCTTCACTGGTGGGAACTTGTTATTCACATCTGATGGAGAAACGCTCTTGTCGCCGGTTGGGAACCGAATCGCAGAGTTTGCTTTAACAGCAGGCTGGAGTCGCACCCTGGAGGCGGAGTCACGTACCGACCTTGAGATCATGGCGTTGAGACCACCATCAGGACAGTATCTGTTGACTGTAGACATAGATGGCCACGCGATGTACATTCATCGAATAACTGGAGCGGTTCTGCATCGGTTTCGTTTTAAGGGAGGAGCGGTACAACAGATCGCGTTTGCTCCCGACGGCTGCAGCTTCGCGGCTGGGGTTGGCCCCAGTCTCCAGTTATGGCAGGTGCCTGAGGACCTTGCCATGCTACCTGAGTTTGCTCCGTTTATCAAAGTGCGGTCGGTTGCAGCGCATGCGGATCAATTGACCGCTTTGGCTTGGTCGCCCGGTGGACAATTGTTGCTGACTGGGGCCCGCGACCACAGTCTGCGTCTCATCCACGCCGAAGGCGCCTTTGAAGCACCCGTTCCCTTACGTGGTCATCGCGACGGCATCATTTGGACTGCATTCGGACAGAGAGATACAGAAGCATATTCTCTTAGTCGAGATGGAACGCTTATTACTTGGAAGATTGAGGCTGACGTTTCCCTAGTCACGAGGAATCGTTTGGGTTCCGAAATCAACAGCACTGGAGCGAAACCCCCAGCGTCGAATGGCGTCGCTCCTGAGCCTGAATCCCTGCAACCTTTGACTGGAAATGATGACACGGATGGAGCAGCTCTCGAGCAACAGTCGCTGAACAGAGGAAAACGTCGTGTCCGTCGAGACCTCGTTCGCTGCTGCAACAAGACGAATGTGCTCGTGGGAGCGGGCCAACCCCGGCATGTGCGGATCACTTGTGCCAGTGCTCACACTGCCCGTCGATACTTGGCTGTGGGCCTCTCGAATGGCGTCTTGGTGCTTTTGGAACTGGATCCTCAACCCAAGCCTGGTGATTCCGTCCATGTGCTGCAGCGGTTTTCTGTCTCGGCAGCACCTCTGTCGGCGATTACAATAAACCCTAGCGGTGAATGGATTGCCTTGGCGTCGTCGTTAACGTCAGCACTCATCGTGTGGGAATGGACCAGTGAGAAGTACGTGCTGAAACAACAGGGACATTGGCTCGATATGACCTGCTTGGCCTACGCTCCCCGCGGTGACGTTATCGCCACTGGTGCAGCCGATGGCCAAGTGAAACTGTGGTCGACGCTCACGGGTTTCTGTGCCTTGACCCTGGATACCCTGCATTCGCAACGAGTGACTGGCCTCGCTTTCGCACAGCGCAGTGGAGTGCTTTTTTCCTGCTCTCGCGACGGCACTGTACGTGCCATCGACCTGAAAAGGTATCGTGCATTCCGTACGTTTGTTCCGCCGAGTGTAACAGCGAGTGGCCTCAGTTTCGCCTTTTCCTGTGTTGCAGTCGACGACAGTGGTGATATGGTCGCTGCTGGAAGCCATGAGCCGTTTGTGGTCTGCGTTTGGCAGGTGCGGACTGGCCGACTGCTTGAAGAGCTCTCCGGCCACGAGGCACCCATCAGTGCAGTCTGTTTCGGTGGCACTGCCGTAGGGGCAGAAGCGCTGCAGCTTGCCTCGGCATCCTGGGATGGCACGGTGCGTCTCTGGCCGCTGCTTGCAGGCGGTAGCAATGTCGATGCACAGGTTCTACGTCATTCGAAAGAGGTTCTGACGATTGCGTTCCATCCCGATGGGAATGAACTCGTCAGCGCAACCACAGAAGGGATCCTCTATGTTTGGGATACGCGCTCCTGCGCGATACGAGTGACCATCGAGGCTCGTAGCGACTGTGAAGCGGGCGGTGCACGAGATGCACCCTTCATCTCAACTGTCTGTTACACCCCTGACGGGCAGTTCATCCTGGCCGGCGGGGGAGACGCGCGTGATATCCTTGTTTACAGTCGTACGACACTGCAGTGCGTTCGTCGTATCGAACTCGCCCGGACTTGTATCGACAAGAGGCACATTGTTGGAGCGCCTGAGGTACACACGAACCCAACCGATTCTCTGGAGGAAACGTGCTTTCTCAAAGCACTCACTAGAGGACAAGAATTTCGTTCATCAAAGGGCGGTCGCGCTCAGCAAGTGCTCCGAGAGGATGGACGAGTTCCAAGGCGTCCTTCTCGTCCATTTCGTGTTCACTGTATCCAGGTCTGTCCGAGTGCCGAAACTTGGGCTGCCGCCACCAGTGATGGACTCTTCCTCTTTGCCAGTACGCTGGGTGCCCATCCGGCAGTCGCCCTGGGATGGCGAGGCTCACTCGGAGCTGCCTTTGACCCAGTGGACCTCGCTGTCGAGGTTAACCCCTCGAACATGTACAGGGCCTGCGAGCATGGGCAGTGGGCCCTAGCGCTCTGTCTCGCGCTGCGTCTGAACGAACCCGGCTATATCTATGAGATGCTTGCACGTGTGCCGCCCAAACAAATCGAGTTGGTTGTGCGAGCAATCCCGGCAGTTCATGTTCCAACACTATTGCCGCTTTTGGCAGAGGCGCTTGTTGGCTCTGCCCGCTTGCCACGTGCACGTCATTGGGAATACCTCTTGCGCTGGTGCATGGCGCTGCTTGTTTGGCATGGTGAGGCGGCGAGCCATGCAACGCTTCCAAAGGATGGCTTACCAGTTCGCCAACTGCGACCCATACGAAATCATCGACTAGAGACAGCACTTGTCGCGTTGCAACGAGCAGTCCTACACTATCGGGAGACACTTCAGCGTCTCTGTGATGAGAATCGATTCCTGCTGCGAGTGTGTGTGGATGCACCGCTGTCGTCGAATCGGGATGCTGAATCCGCTCCAACGATCACCATGAATGGGATGTTGTCGGAGATGACCGCACCATCCACGTGACCGAGTCCAACACGGCAACCGCTTTTGGCCGCGAGTCCGAAAACTGGGGCCAAGTTCTCCAAAAGGCGCTGTGGGTTTCACGAAACGGCAACGAGACGTTGGATGCTGTGTGCTCACGACGCTGCTCATCGCGCGGATCGCCAACAAGGTTCTTTTCTTCTCCACGAACAGAAACGTGGGTGCACAAAGAGAACGCCCGGCAGCAACGGTTATGTCCAAGGCGAGCAATCTCGCTATCTATCGCAAGCAGCGCCTATTAGAGAGGATTCGTTCTCGAAGCTCGATTCATGTCTTGACCGCCACTGGTTACAGCGAACAAGTCTTCATTGCAACCAACAGCCCGGTAGGACCATTGACGAGAGCTCCTTGACAAACCGACGAGACTTGGAACGCGCATCCCTCAATCATGAAATACTGGCCTCTGTATTCGTTTCGTGAAAGCGTTCGCACACTCACCTATTCGCTGACGAGGATATGGGATCGACCCAGAACGAGCTCCTCAAGACGCTGGGTCGAGGTGCCACGACGTCGACTCTGCAGGATGATCGCACTCCACGGTTGCATGACGTAGGTTCCGAAAATCTTTGTCGGCGTTTCTCCATCACAAAAATCCGCAGGACTTGCCAGATTGGTGTCCACAATGCGTAACCATTGACGACCACTCGGCAAAGCCGGTACACTAACCGTGCGACGCTCCGCGCCAGCGTTGAATCCCACCAGAATATCGTCATCGTTCTCCGGATCAATGATACGTATCACCAGGAAATTGTAGGAGCTACTCCAGTCGGCGTGAATCCAGCTGACATCGTGTCTCGTAACGAAATTCTGTCGGCAGAGAAACGAGTTCGCTCGTCGAAAGAGAATCATGAATCGAGTAAAGCGAACCAGGCCTCGCTCATCGCGCGCGACCGCGTCCCAGTCAAAATGGTTGAGTTCGTTGTCCTGACACCAGGCGTTGTTGTTACCTCGCCGAGTGTGGCCATACTCGTCGCCCATGAGCACCATCGGCGTGCCGGTCGAAAGCAAGAGAGCAACCAAAAAGTTTCGCATCTGTTTCTGGCGAAGAAAATGAATCTGAGCATCACGTGTTCCGTCGCCTTCGAAACCGCAATTCCAGCTGTTGTTGTGGCTCTCGCCATCCTGGTTTTCCTCCCCATTATCCAGATTATGCTTCTCAGCGTATGAGACCAGATCGTAGAGGGTGAAACCGTCATGAGCGGTGACAAAATTGATGGAATGCCAGGGACGCCGCCCATTTGCGTACAGATCCTCAGAGCCGCAGAGACGAGTCGCAAAGTCGCCTACAAGATGTGGATCTCCCTTGATGAAGCGTCGGACGGTATCGCGAAAGCGACCATTCCACTCGGCCCAGCAACCGTAATGCGGGAAATGGCCCACCAAATACTGGCCCAGATCCCAAGGTTCCGCAATCAGTTTCAAGTGGCGGAGGACAGGGGTCCTTGCTCAACCGTTCGATCACTGGCGGACTCGCCATCGGTTGACCCTGCGGATCGCGACACATGACTGCCGCCAGGTCGAAACGAAAACCATCGACACCCATTTCCAGTGCCCAGTATCGGATACACTCGTGAATGAACTCGGCCGTGACTGCATGATTTGCGCTGAGCGAGTTGCCGCAACCGCTGTAATTCGCAAACTGGTTCTTCTTATCCAAAATGTAATAGGTGCTCAGGGCGAGTCCTTTGAAGTGGTAAAAGAGCGGCGGCGGACCATCATCGCCAAACTCACCCGTATGGTTGAAAACAACGTCCAAAATAACTTCAATGCCATGGCGATGTAATTCCCGTACCATGGTTCTAAACTCCCGCACGGCCGAGACAAAGCCTTGCATGGCATAACGATTCATCGGGGCGAAGAAACCGATCGGAGAATAGCCCCAGTACTGACAGAGTTGCTCCCCTGTGCGGGGATTCCGTACATCCCACTCGGTCTCATTGAACTCGGCGCAGGGCATGATCTCCACTGCATTGATCCCGAGCTGTTTCAGATAGGGTATCTTCTCAACGACACCGAGATAGGTTCCCGCATACGGTGATTGCGTTTGCTTCGTAAGGCCACGAACATGCAGCTCATAGATAATCAGGTCTTTGAACGCATAACGCGGCGGCAGGACTCCGTCCCAGTCGAATGCCAGTTCTCCGATCCCAGGTACACCACAGATTGGTCGATATGGACCAGGCAGTCGGTTAAAATGAGCACTGAATGGAGAGAAGATGCATTTTGCATAAGGATCAAGGACAACATTCGAGCCCCAACGGGTTGGACGGTCTCCAATTCTCCAAGCATATCCGTAATGCTCCACATTCGGGGCGATCTGCACATGCCAAACGTGGCCGGTACGATGAACCACTGGGTCTAGTTCGAGAACGATTGGCTTGGCCTCGTCAATGCTCGGGATTGGAGCGAACCAATCCACAGGGAACTGAAACGATTCCTGCAGCGGTGACGTCTCTGGACGCTGGTAGATCAGCTTCGGTTGACACTCGGTACGGGTTTCGTTGTGCGTATCGTCCTCGTCGTCGTCGTCTGGACCCAGGCTCATGGCTCGTGGCGTGTTGCCACCAGTGCTGTCGACGGTAGAGCGGACGTCATCGAAACGGTCTTCATCATCAGTGCTGCCTTCGCGAATAGGAAGCGTCGCCTGAATGTTGCGCACAGCCGGGTGTTGAACAGGTGCGTTGCTTTGCGCATCGGTGGATGACCCACCAGAGGCATTCGGTTCAACGGAAGCGCCCACGACACTCGTGTTCCCGCTCTTCGCTCTTGCTGCAGTTGCATCGGGCGTTGATATCGCTGGCTGGGATGGTGCGCGTGACTGCGTTTCCTCTGGCGCTCGACGAGCTCGCTCTGGTCGTCTTGCTGGATACAGAATCAACGCTACGTGTTCCTCTTCGTCCGCGAAAATGGAAAAGTTTGTTCCTTCGGGGGCGAGACTCACCCCGTACGGCAACGGACGGCCACGGCGAACGAGTAGCTCGCCACAGTAGCGCTCGTCAGCGCGTCGACCGCGCAGTGTCGCAAGACTCAGACTGCCAAGCGACCCTGGAAAGCGTTCCAGTTCCAAAGTCTGCGAATCGGTACTCGTCTTCAACTCATCTTCTTCAATGCTCTGTACCATATAGTCCAAAACACGTCGTGACAACGATCGTGGAACGTTTCCATGTTCGTGACGCGCTAACGCGTTCTCTAGTTGGCGTTGTCGTTCGATATACGCCAACTCCGCTTCATCAAGCTCCAGTCCCGGAGGTACCTGCACCAGATCATCGGTTGATCGATTGGAAAACGAAGCACGCGAACGTACTCGATGCATAAAGATAAAACGAATGCTGACTGGACCCGAGCCGTCGCTGTCCTTGTTCGGCAACGTACAGGGTTTTCTCGTCGGCTCGCGGAGTTTTTCGAGCGACGCGCCGTCGATGATTGCGTTCCCATCGACCAGGCGCAGGGGGCCGAGCCGAGCCGAGCCGAGCCGAACCGAATCGAACCTTGAATACATAGGGATTGGGTTGGACTCGATCATTGCTCCATCAACGGCGTCCCTGTTGACCCTCGAGACCTTGAGGATACCGTCATGAGGTCGAGTTGCTTGGGTGTTTAAAACCGTGATACTGAGTCAAGGCTATCGAAGCAGCAGACCCTGGACAGCAGTTGATATTGGGGACGCTGGACGAGACGCGCATCCATGAATCGAGGATCGCGCGTTTGGGTGTGGCGTCCCAGACATTGAAATGCCTCGTATCATGCAATGTACTGATTGGATATGTTCTCAAGGTACGCCACTTTCAGGTCGTTGGAATAGACGATATCGAGACAGGACGAACATCTTATCCGTGCATATCACCGAGTTATTTTCATGAATCAATTTCATATCGGTTACATGCAGACAACTCGAATGATTGTAAACCAAGACCTGTAGTAACTCTGGGTCGATCGAAAACATAGGGTATTCGTACCAGCTATGCCAGAATACTGCAGATCGATGCCACTTCTCGTACCGCTCATATCCGATCTTCATCGCCTGAACTGAGTACGCCAGGATGTGCCTACCCAATCCACACTCTACAAGCACACAAACCAATCTATCGCTCACCCTTTGTTTGGACTGAATCAAGCGCACACAACATCCAAGCTTCATGATGATGAACCGCAGATGCTCCTGACGACAGCGCACACCCGTCGCTCGCTCGACCCGAGCGGATCGGCCGAGATCGAGCGGACGGCCCGCCTCCGCCCGCGGGGCGCTGCGAACAGATCGAGACGCTCGGTTTCGAGCGAACTCCACCTACACACTCGTCTATCGTAACGTCTCAGACGTGTTGGTTCCTTCCGAGTCTTGAACATTTTCGTGAAGAAACTCATCATCGACGACCATTATCTAAAAAAGGTGATGATCACTGGCGCAGATGAAACAACTTTGGGGGAAGCGGTCGCTGATATTGGCTTGATTGGCCTTGCCGTGATGGGTCAAAACCTCGTGTTGAACATGGCTGATCACGGCTTCTCTGTCGCTGTCTATAACCGCACTGTGTCCAAAGTAGATGATTTCATCAAGAATGAGGCGCGAGATCGGAAGACGATTCATGGTGCGCACTCGATCGCCGAGTTTTGTGTGCTGCTGAAAAAGCCTCGCAAGGTGATGTTGCTCGTTCGCGCTGGACCTGCGGTGGACAGCTTTATTGAGCAGTTGCTGCCTTTTTTGGACCCAGGCGATGTAATCGTTGACGGGGGTAACTCGTTTTACCAGGACAGCACGCGACGTATGAAGTACTGTGCGGAGCACGGTCTATGGTTTGTCGGATGCGGCGTCTCGGGAGGCGAGGAGGGCGCGCGTCACGGCCCGTCGCTCATGCCCGGTGGCGCTGAGCAGGCCTGGCCCCTGTTACGCCCAATTCTTCAGGCTGTTGCTGCAAAGACCGATGGTGAACCATGTTGCGACTGGGTTGGTGCTGGTGGGGCGGGTCATTTTGTGAAAATGGTGCATAATGGCATTGAGTACGGTGATATGCAGCTCATCAGCGAGGTCTACGATATGCTGCGTCAGGGCCTCGGGCTCCGTGTCGACGAATGCAGTGAGGTGTTTGCGGCGTGGAATCGCACGGAACTGGATTCGTATCTCATCGAAATCACCGCGAATATCCTCAAGTTTAAAGATGAGGAGACTGGAAAGCCTCTCGTCTCGCTTATTCTTGACAAGGCAGAACAGAAAGGCACTGGTCGCTGGACGGTGGAGTCATCACTTGAGCAGGGCGTTCCGGTAACCCTGATCGCAGAGGCAGTTTTTGCGCGGATGCTCTCGTCGCGCAAAGCGGAGCGCGTTCAAGCGAGCAAGGTGTTGCCAGGGCCGCCAACCCAACCGCCCCTCAGCGCCGCCGACCGGAGCAGTATGATCGAGAAACTGCGTCTTGCGCTCTATGCGAGCAAGATCGTCTCGTATGCACAGGGGTACATGCTCATGAGGGAGGCCGCGATCGCTGAGAACTGGGATCTGAACTATGGTGGGATTGCGCTCATGTGGCGAGGTGGCTGCATTATTCGCAGTCGCTTCCTGGGCAAGATCCGTGAGGCGTTCCAAGATGACCCGAAATTAGAAAATTTGCTCTTGTATCGTTTCTTCCGTGATGCGTTAGAGGCTGCGCAGAGTAGTTGGCGTGAAGTGGTTATATTTGCTGTGAGCCGTGGGATCACCTGTCCGGCCGTCAGCACTGCGCTCGCGTTCTATGATGGGTACCGGGCGGCAACGCTGCCGGCGAACCTACTGCAGGCGCAACGTGACTACTTTGGCGCACATACCTATGAGCGTATTGACAAACCAGAAGGGCAATATTTTCACACCAACTGGACGGGAAGTGGCGGCACGGTGACCTCGAACGCATACTCTGCTTAAACAACTTGGTTTTAGCGCCAGATTCATCCATCCAAAGGATTTTGTGGCACAGTTATGGAGGCGCACTCCACCATGCATGATGAACAAGTGCTGTTCTGATGACGAAAACTCGAACTTGGATTCGATCAAGGCAGAATGGTGTTTACTGTTTGTGCTGGTGGCGCAGACGCTGTCGCCAATGAACCACGTCCGCTGTAGTCGGACCGAAACGCTCCTATGGCGTGTGGGATGACCGTTATTTGTGACTCGAAAAAGTGATTGCTTTGCGATCGTTCAGCAGGATTTGTCGCTCCGACGGCGTTGGTCAGGGATGGTGCGTGTTTCCGAATACGCGGAACAAGCATCAGCTTTCGCGCTATCATGCTCGGGAGAGGCCTCCTGCATCTCATATGTCATTCAGAATGTACTCGAATGTGCGAGCGACCAAGCATGGAGCAACAAATGGCGAATCCCAAAGCATTCACGCCGAGCCTACAGACACCAGGAACATGGTGGCTCGTCGGTTCCTAGTTAAGAAGGAGCGATTCGGGTCGATGGATGCGGCAGCACCCTCGCCCCAGAGACGGAGCGTTCCCCAATGTTCTCGGAATCACAGGTAACAGCGCCCATTCGAGCACTGTTCGGGATTTCGCCAGGATGCTGGTCACCATCACTGACATCTGGCCATACACCTAGGCATATCGTTCACTCGCACGTTCGCCCCACAGCCGGCAGCAGTCGGGATCTTGCGGAGGCAGCTCTTCATTGCATCCTGAACGAGGACGTGGGAGAGCGCCACAAACATTCATCGCGACGCCTTGTTGAAGATGAGAGTTTCGCAAAGGAATAGATTTCGTTGGAACCGTGAACGGGTCAGGAAGCGAAGAACGACAAGGTGATGGCTCTAATGAACACACCACCAGTTACTTGGAGCGTGGCCCCTCTGGCAGTCATCCCCCGGTCGTTTCCAAAGCGTGGTCATCTTCGACGCGGAAATATTTGCGGCCGTTCCGCAACATAAATCGACATAAATCCTGGAAAAGCAAAGAGAGCTCTTGGAGTTCACGCTCCGTCACCGAGGCGTGCTCCAGAAACCAGGGCAGTTTCACAAGCAGCCGCAACAAATGCTCGCCACCGTAGAGTTCGCTTGCGGCCTTGTTCCCCTGGGATGCTATCAGCCGTCGATACTGCGCCTGTTCATTTTCATAGAGAAGCATTCGACCGAGAGCAGCATCAAAGTAGCCCTGAAGGCTGTCAGCAAAAGCACGCTTCTGCGCAACTTCCGCGTCTGCCTTTTGGAGCCGCCCTCGATGCCGTGCCCAGGCGTGGAGAATCGTTGACACAGACACACGCGAAGGTAGCTCGTACAATTGTTCGCCCTCGGAAACGAACTCAAAGTCGTCCAGAACAGTTCGCTTCAAGAGTTCTGGCAGCTCGAACCAACGCAACGGATCAGACTCGTCTACTTGAAGCAAAACCGTCTCCAAACCGCGGCAGTGGCTGATCTCCTTTTCATCTTTAGAGACAGAAGCTGTGGATGCAGTGCTGGTCAATAGCGTCGCTTCATCTTGACTGTGAGCTTGAGTCAACGTCCTCGTTTCGAGCGACAACGCCAACATCATCGTCCGCCGCTCGTTTCTGACCTAGTTTTTCATAAAGCCTTTCCGCTAGAGCCATATTCGCTGGAGTTCTCGGGAGAAGTGCGCTTTCAGGAACCACGTCATCATAGCAGCGGTTCCAGCCGATAAAATGAACGAGGTAGTGCCGCGTTTCATTAGTGCCTTCGTCGCAGAGGACCTGTAACACGTTCGCCTCGTAGAGGATCGGTCCGTCATAAACCAAAACACTTTCATGCTGCTTAAATGGCCTCTTCAGTGGCAGTTCTTCATCCATTGATCGCAGAGCCCTTTAAAAGCAAAAGCACCGTACGGGTAACCATTCTTTCGCAGTGCTGCGCAGAACCAAGGTCAGCGCTGCGGCGAGACGGACGTTTCTAGCCGCTGCCGTTCAGCGTCAAAAACTGCTCGAGTTCGTGGTGGATGCTCCTCGTCCCCGAAAAGGGGCATTCTCTACGAAGAAGCCTTTTCTTGATACGTTTCAACTGAAGGATACATTGAAGAGACGCGCAGCTGCTAGACATGGACCAGTGGAACGGTTTGCGACGGAGGAGGACGCTCTTCTGGGCAGTATTCGGGCCTGGTCGCTTCCTTGAGACTGGAGTCGCCTTGGGGCGTCGACCCCAGTCGCGAGCATGCACCCGCCAGTGGCCCAATTCAAATCGATGGACACACACTCGGTACTCCTGGACTGAGCGAAGACCAATGGTCTGCCTGACGATCAATAGGGACCCAAGCCGTCCTGTGGAACGTGATGAGCGCGCTGAAACGGATACTGAGCACGCTCTCTGGGCGGTACGAGCTCGAACCTGTCCCAGAGCTGGCCGACTATGACCCTTCACGTTTTGGTTTCATCGAAATAGGGACCATCACGGGGCCACATGGTGTGCGAGGTGAGTGCAAAGTACGCCTCAGCACGGACTTTGTTCGAGAACGCCTCCCGTCCCAGCCTGTGCAGCGGTATCTCAAGCTTTCCTATCGGGTGTACCCGCGACCAGTGCAGGTACAGGATGGTCGACCTGCATCTCAGCCAAACCAGTGGATCATCCGGATCCACGGAGTTGACGATCGAGACGCTGCCAAACGACTACGTGGTGCATCCCTCTACATTCACGAGACTGAAGAGCGCCCCCGCTCTCTGACTGAGAACGAGTACACCATCCGAGAGTGGCTCGGTCGTGCGGTCATCCTCCGTGAGCGTCTTGAAATGTTGCGTGCACAGAAAGACTTTAGATGGACAAGGCAAGCCTTGCTGGGGCACTGCATCGGTAAAGTGATTGGCGTGGTCCTGAGGGAGGACCTCGGTGGGGCGCACGACTCCCTCGAGCTGCTTCTCTTTGAAGGCTACCGTTGTTTGGACGTGCCGTTTGTTGATGCTTTTATCACTGAATGGAATTCAGCGGAGATGCTTGCACCGACACTGAGTGATCCGGGGACACTGCCGACGCTGGCAGTGCTGGATCCACCGCCCGGATTACTGGCATTGGCTCAAGTGCGAAAGCGAACAAAACCGCCGCGGATACGTGGTTATCTGCCGCCTTGTTGATCAAGCGGCTTATCTGACGGGGCTTTGGTAGGTGTTGGAGATTCACATCCAAACCAGTGACTGGGTCCGGCTCGACAGGGCTGCTCTCGCAACGAGAACGGAAACTCGGTTGTCGGTCTGGACGAAGCGAACGACAGTCTACGAGAGCATTTTGATGTGTTCCGAGCAGATCGCCTCAAATCCTCTCCTTTAGTTTGTGGTATTCGAAGTGCTTGGTACCACTCGAAGCGGCATGAAGCTGACGCTCCATCTTCTGAACAACTTGCTTCAGAATTCGCATTCTTTCAGAGAGCGGAACGAAGGGCACCTGGACGACGCCATGTGCCAAAGCCAGCACGCGCACAATCTCACCAACATCAGGGCCACTCATTCGACCAGTGAGCGCCAGGCGGACAGGATGAAATAGACGTTTGCTTTTGCGTCCCAGACGGGTTCCAATGCCTTTGACCCATGCCTTCCACTCATCGATGAAGGGATCCTCATTGGAAGGGTGGAGTTCACGGAGACTAGTCGAGACGATTGCTGCGCGCTCATCTTCACCGGTGGGCATATCGCCACTTTCGTAACTCGCCAAGACAGCGCGAGCAATCTCCAAGAAGCCGCCTTGCAGTGTGAGGAGCTCGTCGGCGTCGCCATGCTCGATGGTCTCCTCAAGAGGGTAGAGGAGAAGCTCCCCAAGCAATGGAACGCAATCTTTGGCTAGCTCGATTGAACCGCGAAGCAGCTCCTGTCGCATGTCTTGTAAACTCCCAATAGAGCTTGGAGGAATCCGAATCATGCTCGTCGCGCTGTTCAGCGCTCGCCGCATCATACAAGTCTTCGGTTTCTTCCGGTTTTCGAATGATTTTCGCGTCCAGCCAAAAGCGTGTTAGGATGCCACAAAGCTTCTCTGTCTGCATCGACCGCAAATGGAGACCATTCATCCAACGGAGCTTATTCATATCAAAGACGGCTGCTGATTTGGTGATTCGGCTCAGAGAAAAAACCTGTATCAGCTCCTGAGGAGTGTAGATCTCTCGTTCGGTGCCATCATTCCAACCGAGGAGTGCCAAGTAGTTCATCATGGCTTCGGGAAGAAATCCCTCTCGGGCGAACTGATCAATCGAGGTTGCACCATGGCGTTTGCTGAGCTTCTGTCGATCTGTTCCGAGGATCAGAGAGACGTGTGCGTACTGTGGACGATCGTAACCTAACGCGTCCAGGATCAACGCTTGCCGTAGGGTGTTGGTGAGATGCTCCTCCGCCCGAATAACGGTCGTGATGCCCATGAGTGCATCGTCAACAGCTACGCAAAAATTATAGACCGGAACGCCGGAAGAGCGCACGATGATAAAGTCACCAATGGTTGCACCAGCATCCCAGGAGACATCACCACGTACTACATCCCGAATGGTGACCCGGCTCTCCGCTGGCACTCGGAACCGCAAAGCATACGGGTCGCCTCGTTTCAGGCGCTCCACGATATGCTCTGGGCTCGCATCTCGACAGGTGCCGTCGTACTGCGGCGGTTGACTGGCTGCTTCGGCTGCTCGACGTTTCCGTTCCAGCGCTTCCTCTGAACAGAAGCAAGGATACACCGCTCCAGCCTTAATGAGCAGAGCCGCTACCGCCTCGTAAATGTGAGCGCGCTCCGACTGTCGATAGGGCCCGCGTTCTCCAAGGTACGCTTGGGTGGTCGGTTGATCGGGATAGGTTGGCCCCTCGTCCCAGTCCAGACCTAGCCAACGCAAATCCCGAAGAACAGCAACCTCAGACGCTCGCGTAGAGCGTGCTTGATCCGTATCCTCAATGCGAACAATAAAATGACCGCCTTGGTTGCGGGCATAGAGCCAGTTGAACAACGCAGTACGTGCTCCGCCGACATGTAAATTTCCAGTCGGTGACGGAGCAAAGCGAACGCGTACCAAATGAGCTGGAATAGGTGGAAACTTGAGGCATTCCGCTGGACTCGCTAGCAGACGTGACCAGCGGGCATCGTGTCGATACCATTCAAAGCGCTCGATATTGGGATCGTTCTCGAGTATCGAACATCGCCAGCGCAAGTTCGAAACACTTTGGGAGATGCGACGACCGCATACGGGTACCAACGATCGTGTTGTCTGCCAGTGCGTTTGCGAAGCCGACCACACACGACGAGATTTCCACCAAGGCAGTTCATGGTGCCTCAGCGCTGGCTGGCGACCTGTCGTTTTTGCCGATAGCCAACGCTCAGAGTTGCTCCCCAATGCCTGTGTTCGGCCCGAGCGGTTCGTGCTCAAGCGCATAGCAGTGGACACACGGGCCTTCTTCGAGAGACCTGCAAGGGCGCACGTTCCCATTGCGCGGAGCGGTACTTGTTTCATGGAGGCCATCGACCGGCTTGACATCCATGGATAGCGACCAGAACCAGTGACATTGGTGTTTCGGCTGCTGGCGACCAGCACAAAAGCGGGTACGTCGGTTGACGACGACGACGACGACGACTCTCCTGTCATCAGCCGCTTTATTCGAAAGTTCTTACCCACTGCAAGCACAAACGCAGGCCAGCCAGCCTTGAACGACACGAAAAACAGTTTCAGAAGCAGCGTTTGCAGCAAAGGAGCTAGAGGGCGCCTCTCGAAACAGCCGGCCGGTCAAGTTGGGTAGAAGAACAGGCACGCCCGCTGACGCCAAGTTTTCAACGCCTCTCGAGCAGAACTTGATAGCGAAGGGCACCTATTCCAGTTCTGGAATTGTGCAAGCAGATCAGAAGCGGTATCGTGTTGCTTGTGGTGCGGTTCCGCTCCTAGTCGTCCTGAGCGAACACTCAGCACCTCTTATCGCTCCTAGGTCCGTCTTCCGCTCTGCAAGTCTGCTCTTTATAAACTCAACTGCTGAAAGCGTATCCTGACCAAAAGAGTTCCGCTTCAAAGCCGCTTTCTGTGCTCCAGGTGGCCTCGAAAGTGACTTGCACGAACACCTTCGGCAACGTTGGGCGAGACGAGCAATCAATCTTGATCGCAACGGACGACGACGACGACGACGGGACCGCTTACCAGACGAGTATGGATCGTCAAGCATGTCCTGAGGATCAGGACCCGTAAAGATGTATGATTTCAGATTGATTTGGAAGGAAAATACGGAAAGATCTTTGAATTGGTGACGAAAAGCCATTTCCAGTGGTGGCAGTGAGCGGTCGAAGAGCGCGTTTGCGTAAGCGCAATCATGCTGGGTCTTTGCGGGTCTGCCGCAGCTCGAGGCTGGCCCGTCGTGTCGGAACTGCCCCGTACCCGAGTATGAATGTTGTGCCTTCATTAGGGTAGTGCTATTGGTTCGTTGGTGAATCGAGCGAATGGTCGCTACGGTCGAGCAATACCGAATATTGCGAATTGATCCTGTTGATCGCACAACTCCTCGTGACGTGTCGCGAGCACAAGCTTTTGCAGTTAGTGGCTGGAGTTCGCTTTATGCGGTATGAAGCGAGAGCTGCGCTTGATGTTGAGCATTTCGGTTGTTCGTTCCTTGATCCTTCAGAGTGACACTCTTGACAATGGAGGCGGCCGATCGTAATGGGGCCAAGGGGGCTTGTTGAGACGCTGGGTCTCCTCGACCCCCCGAGAATTCACGATGAAACCTTGCATATGAGGTGCCTGCAGAGAGGTTACTCGCATTCATACACGTCGCATCAATGGCGATCGATTGTAACCGCTTTCCAGGGTCAAAAGGCGCGCTGACTTGTTCCGATTTGATCGTCCAGAAAAGAGGGATGCGCTGGTATGTCGACCGCGGGTCATTGATCGAGTCCAAAGCGCTTCCAAGATGAGCGCTCACTGGACATGTTCGTCCCCAACTGGCGTTTACAAACACAAGACTGAACGTCTTTGTGGTCTGTGTGCTGCATTCGTCTCGTCAATGACGGTTACCTGGATTTCGTCGCAGGCTCTGTTGCAGAGCTGAGGCGTGCGTTGACGAGCTCGACGCCCGTGGACAGACCCCAAAGACGGTCGCCGTGAGGTGGCTCCTGCTTTCGGCGAACGGTTCGGGGTCCGTGTTCACCAGGAAAGAGGACGAAATGTCAGGTTCTTCCTCAACATGCTCCAAGAATACCGCTCGGGACGTTTTATCCGACTCTGTGTAATAATCTAACAAGTCCTATGAGACGCTGACGCGTTCCTATGATCTCAAGAGATTCCTCCTACGTCTCATCTAGACCGGCCGCTCTTTATCACCTTCTATCTCATCGGGCCCGCTCCTCTCTATCTATCCTAGCGCCTGGCGAATGCCGGTTCCCCAGCCTAGGCCGCTGAGCGTACCCACAAGCCATACTGTTCAGCGCCTGGCGCCGGCGTTTTGGGACGACGATATTCAACAGGGATGTCTCCACTCTCCAACAGCGTAAAGCCGGCCGGTTCCAATACAGATGCGTATGCTCCTTAGAGACGGAGAAGGGCGGACCGCCCTCTGCGCCAGTGCCCGAGTCTCGCACCGGAAACATGAGCGTGAACAGCACACCACCTGGCTTCAGGAGCGACGCCATGCGTGATGCCCATCGACTGCGCATAGAAGGCGGCAGCGCACAGAAGAAAGTGTAGTCATAAACGAGATCAAAAGGCTCACCAGCGTCAAAGGTGAAAAAATCGCCTTCCACAAACTGCACCTGTTCACTAGATAGCCCAGCCTCGTACCGCAGCGCTTCTCCGCGTTTGCAAGCCAACGTCGAGAGGTCCAACCCGACCACCCTGCGAGAGGTACGCTCTTTGGCCAGCGCAATCACATCATACCCAGAGCCGCAACCTGGAACTAGTGCTACGCCCCGCTGGCAAACGCGGAGCCAAGTGAACTAGGAACGGGTGCGCACAACCACAGTCCCATGGCGTGTGGTTTCGCTCCCACCGCTCTCGCCAGTACACCGGCTGGTCTGGAGTCGTCTCGGCGTTATCACGGCACGACATAGGAATGTTCACCAGCAAACAACGTGGGTTCGTCCAAAACTTTTTCACTAAACAAGCAACGTTCTTATGAATTTTGACACCTAGAAGTTGCTTGAAATGAAACGCAGGTCCAAGTCTTTCACCGAAAGCAACTGGTGCGTTCTCTCGATGTCTGGAACGGCAACATCGGAGCGCGTTGACGCTTCTAGAACGTCATCAAGGCGATTGCCAGCGATGACGCGATTCGCTGTCTCACATCCATTCGGGACTCGATGGTACTTGAACAACGAAAACAGCAGAGAAGAAGATGGTGGTGGTGATGATGATGATCGTCATGGTGTTGGTGCTCCAAGTTTAGCAATCAAGACGTATGACTGCTCCGAAGATATCTCTGGGGTGGAACGGTATCGCGCAACAACCGGATACGCGCACGACAAGGTCGAACGAGACTCGCTGGAGACATTATCTGTGCGCACTTGTTTCAGCATACCATCCTGCATGATCTTCATGTGGTCTCGATGCAGGTCCTGTTACCTCCGAATGGTGTCAGATTGAAGGAAATGGAGCTGCTTCGAACCTCTGATGAATGCAGTGCTGGTTCCAATGCATTGTATGCGGGTGCAGGGACCTGGATTTCCTTTTATGGATAGAAAGCCAACCATGATATGCATTTGAGGGTTTCTATGCTCTGTTGGAAGCGCCCGTCTGGAGGCAACTCGTGATGACCGTCGTCTTGCCACATGACATCGAGTCTGCCTACCAGGTGTGTTCATGAGGGCATTTGGGATGTGCTCGCACCTAGACAGTATCATGGCCATGGCATTCGGGCTCTTGTGCGCTGGATGGGACTGTGTTGCACCTTCGAAGACGACCTTGGTGGTGCTCACTCGTTTTTGTCCCGATCGGCAGGGTCCGTACGCGCACGAACAGGGACTCGTGGTCAAGCGAGGCCCCGGCAAGTTCAACGGTATCCGCACTTGTCGTCTGCCTGTGCGGCAACGGGAAAACTCGGCCCTAGGTTGGAGCGTTGACGTTGCGATCTGCACGCTCTAAGCTGCAGAGACGCTCCAATAGCGGTCAACAGTTATGCGTTTTCCGAGTCTGGTGCGCGGCACGCTCCTGGAGCGATACAAGCGTTTCCTTGCTAGAGTCTGCCTCGACGACGGGACTCAAGTCACTGCCAGCGTGCTCAATCCAGGTCGAATGACGGGAGGTGATGACGGCGAACTGGAACGCGGATATGCGGTCCCGAACAGATCAATCGTCTACTTGGTAGCGGTTCGTCTTGAAGCGAGGACGAAGCACCCATACCGGTGGGTGCTGGCTACTGAGCCGTGGACGGGTGCTCTGGTATGCGTCCATACGCTGGTCGCTAATCAGGTCATTCGGGAAGCACTCGAAACACGTTCGGCGTATCTGATGGAGGCGATAGGCGAAGCGCTGGCCAATGACGAGACCAGCGACACGATTGAGCCAATGACCTATTGCACACTCGAGCGGGAGAGGCGCTTTCCCTTGTCGTCGACGAACGGCAAACGCAGCCGACAGCGAGCTGCCAGCAATGGCACCCAGTCGCATGCGATACGCCCCTCAAGTCGCTGTGACTTTTGTCTCGATCAGCGTGTCTTCATCGAAGTGAAATCCGTAACGATGTGTGGCTCTCGCCAAGGTCTGGTACTCTTCCCGGATGCGGTCTCGAGCCGTGCGACGCGGCATTTACACGATCTCGCTGCGATTGCGCAAGAACGGACGCCCTCGGAAACTGCGCTTGGTAGGCAGCAGCGTCAGGCGCTGGTGATTTTTGTTGTTCAGCGCAGCGATCCACCGCAAGCACTCTCTCCCGCCGAGACGATCGATCCAGCCTTTGCTATGGCCATGCGTCATGCAGCTCGTTGTGGCGTTCGATTTCTCTGCCACTGGTTGCGTCCTAGCATTCGCGCAGTGGATGCAACGCAATCAAGCTGGGCAGGTGAACTGTCGTGGACGCCGGTGCTTGGTCCGGAGACAAAACCACCTGGTTGTGTTTCGCCACGTCGATCAATCCCGGTCTTTCTCTCTCAAGAGGCTGCCGCTCAGTATCTGCAGAGTATGGATAGAGCGTCGTAAGCGACTCCCGAAATCGACACCTATCACGATCTCTTCTAAAAACCAAGTACAGCTGTGCAGTTTCAGCATGCTATTCAGCTGGTCCTGAACCCCCTCTACGACTGAAGAGAAACTCGTCTCGATCAATGATTCGAATGTTGCCCAAGGTGCTGTCCCGGTGTTCCATGATCGGTCACGAGCGAGCAAGTGATGGCTGTCCAACTCATCATCCGAAATCACGAGTGTATAAACGCATGATCACAGCGTTGCTCCTCAAGTTAGAACCATACAAATCGATGGCATCACTGGAATCAACATCATGCATCCCGTACAGGTCCCTTTCATGGCCGTTGAGATCGTCCTCTTCAGCAGGCATGCAAGGCGCCTGAGCAGGAGCGTCCCCGCCGAGGGTGGAAGACGGCGTCCTTCGATCCGCTTCGGCGATCCGAGGCGCCGACGGCGTCTCGCCCACACGCATGTCCGGCGTCGTCCACGCATATCCTGTTCGTGCAACGTGTTAGAACGTTATTCTTTCACAATTTCGTTGTAGTGCTCAAGAGACCTATTTTTTGTAGTTCATAGAAACCGAATACTGGTTTTCATGTTCATTCAGGGTATCGCAAGTTATCGAATTCGCGTGCAAGGTGGGCGGACGTCAAGTTTCGCGGGGGTTACGCCGCCGCTGGTAGTCTCGTCAGTGGTGGCGAGTCCATGGCAGTTGTCACGCCAGTCACTGCGGAGACGCTCAGGGGTGCGGTCGCTCGTTTCAGCGCAGCAAACCGCAAGTGGCACGCATACGATCAACTCGTATACGACGAAGAGTGCGGTGCAGGCCCTGGGACGATACGTGCTGGTGCGAATTGACCGCAAAGAGACGCAGACAGCGAGCGGGATCGTGCTGGCGGAGAGCGCTCAGGAGAAGCCCTCCAGGGGCACTGTCGTGTCGGTCGGTGGTGGTGCCTGGCATCCGAATGCACCAGTGGTGATACCTATGGCTGTCAAGGCTGGTGATGTAGTGCTCTTCGGCAAGTACGGTGGTACGGAGGTGAAGCTGGATGATGAGGACCACGTTTTCGTATCCATGGACGACATTATGGGCGTCTACGAGGGCGGCAAAGTGGATGAACCGCAGGCTTTTAAACCGGTTTTTGATCGTGTGTTCGTGCAAATGGAGAAGAAAACAGAGAAACGGAGCGCAAGCGGTATTATTGTCGCACCGACAGCGAGTCTCGATGAGGACGCCAAAGCGGGTCGAGTCGTGGCCGTCGGCCCCGGTCGATTCATGGTCAACGGTGAGTACGAGCCGGCTGCCAGTCCAGGTTGGCGAATGGGTCATGTTCCGCAAGTACAGCGGCTCGGATGTGAAGTTTGGTGACCAGGAGTACTCCGTTGTGCGGGTCGCTGATATTTTGGCCAAATGGAAAGCATAAACAGGAGCTGTTCTGAGACGCATTCAATGGCGAGCCGCGACGCTGGGCGGTTCGGGAGCACGTCAACAACCCGAGATCCGGACATAAAGTGCGCGTTGCGTATCTCGATTTGGTGGCCCATGTAGCATTCATCGTGCAGTCAGTTCTGTTCGTTGACTGTCCTGGGGTCGTTTGACAACGAGCCTTCGAACAGTGGCTCGCTGATCGGGGACGCGCGTTCGAACGCTGACGTCGATCCGCAAGGACGTGCCGCTGAAGCACGGGACCGTTGCGAACAGACGGTTTTACGAATTCATCAACGGTGGTGGAGATCATGCGTGTTCTTCGCTCGCTTTACCCAAGCTCCACTGTGTGGATTCGATTCCAACTTGTGAAGAGCACTTTATGGATCTATCGGCTACTTTTGAGAGCGATGACCTCCGACAAGTATGACAGCATCTCCGGCGAGCGGCCGGAAAAATGGGGTACTTGCTCAGATCAAGCATCGGCCGAGGCCAGACTAAAGACCTACAACCGGTGATTCGGATTGTGCTGCCTCAGCCTGCAGAGACGCAGCGCCACTTACGGCAGCACCCTTATCAACTCGGACACCCGTGTCCTCGGGCGCATCGCCATGGACCTCCATCAGCTTGGTGAGATCGAATTTCGGAGCCCGAATCAACTTGCACTTGCGAATGTAGACGTTCTGCAGCGGATAGATGCCGTAGCAGGCCTTCTCGATCTCCTTACCGATTGCCTCCGGGATGACTTTGGCGACGAACTCGCGCAACTCGCACGTGGATGCTTCACGTACCATGATATCCACCATTTTCTTACGTATTGCTCGTTCCTGAGATTTTTTGCAGTAGCTCGTCCGTCGAATTTGACCCTGTCGTCGTTTGGTAAAGGCGATACAAAACAGACGCAACACGTAGTCGTCCGTGGTCTTAACGTCCACGTGAGCTTCGATCGTGGTTTGCCACTTTCGTATCATCGAGCACAACTTATCGCGAGTGAAATCAAATCCATAGAACTGGGTCAAACAGTTGCGTCCCTGTACGTCTTCGCAACGGAGTCTAATCTTGCGATACGCAAGATCCTCGTCTTTCTGCAGATCAGCAAGGGACACTTCGAAGACGCGACCCTTGAGCGACTCGGACGCGATGCGTGTACCCGACGTCTTTGACACGATCGTCTTGCCTGCTTGTCGCACTGCGAAATAAGAAGGCGCCTTGACTTCGTACCATTCCTTGCGAGAATAAGGATCAAGCACCTTCTTCTTGCTACCTTTCTTGCCTTTGGAGAGACGCTTGTTCTTGCCCTGTGCCATTGCTCAGGTGCAGCAAATGACCTCTAAACTCACTGCAAACTGATCAAAAGAACCGGATGATTCCTTCCTTGAAACGTAAACAAGATGTTTCAAGAGGGTTGGCACGGAGTGGAAGAACAGGTCTCAAAAGACGAAGACCAGTCCACGGTGTTCAGTCGTGTGCTCGTGCAACACAGACGCCGTTTGTAGGGGACAAGGCGCTGTGCACGCCGCGCCGAGTGCGGTGGCCGCCACGACGCCGGCGTGACCAATGATAGCCTAGTTCAATCCATGTTAATCTAGATTATCCTATATTGTACATGTTTCAATCATCGGCGAGGCGGTCGCTGATCGTCACGACATCGAGGTTGTCCAACTATGAATATTTAGGCACCCAATTGTACTATAATATACTTTTCTGCTCCTGCTCCATGGGTTCACGAACGCTCATTGGACTCGACGAGCGGTGTTGCGGATCCTAGTCTGGGCTGAGTCAGACTCATGGGGCATGCTTCGCGAGCCTGTAACCAAGGACGCGCAGAGCCCTGGGTCGCCGCAGTTGCGAACAGTCTCCAGATTCGTGTTAGAGCACGAGGGAAATGCTGCGGGTCACGGATTCGCATTGACGATGGCTGTTCGGGAAAAGTTCGGAATTCGTACGCCCGCCGTCTCTTTATTTCGGGCAGAGGATTCGCGTGCATGATACGTCGGCGGAAAGATCCGAGAAGGGCGCATTCCTTGGACAGCTTGGGTGGTGCCCTAGCGGAACGGCAGGTCCCCTCGCCAACCGTTCCGGGGCGGCGCTATCGATTCGCGACTCGTCAGCAAGACATGGATGAATCGTTGTTCCTACAGAGTCGCGGCTCTTGCTCGACGCTTGATGGAGAAGCGCTGAAACTGGCTCCACTGTTATGCCAGAAGCGATTTCTCGAGATGGGCATTCATTGGAAGCAACAATCTGACCGATACCCTAAGCTGCTGTCGCTCTACGTGCGAACGACATGGACAATGGTCCCCATTCCGGTTACGGTATGGTTCGCCGCGTACCCTCATACTCATTTTTGAGCAATTCAAACCTTGACAGAATGTCTAATCATGTCCAGGAGCAGCACTTTTCCGGAAACGAAGCAAGGTACGAGTGACAGAGCATGAAATCACCATCGAGACGTCTGCTAAGGATAACCAAGTTTCTAGGCACGGCTGACCATCGTTTGTGCCCGAAATTGCGACATGCATATGGTTGAATCCAGCGTACATACTAGACCAGTTGTACTTGTTGTTGTGCATGCAAGAATGCATATCATTCGTCCAACGTAGCGCCAGACCGGGGGAGCTGCAGAATGTCGTCGCGGTCACCGTTGGACGCGACGAACGGTCACGTTGTCTTGACGGAACGTGTCCGCGCTCGACAACGGGTCGTACACCACGAGAGAGAGACGTCTAACTTCCGGGCACTCCATAACTTCTTCATCGGGGTTACCTTTTAGTGATTGGAACTCTTCGTAACCAAACCTGAACATAGTTTGGGGTCGTTGACGCGGAGCACGGCTGCGATAAAACCAGAGCGTGAGTGTCTATCCCAGGGTATACCGACCAACGTCGGGGCACCGGGCGACGGCAGTCTTGTTGCTCAGCGCGCTGTTTTGACAACTCCAACGAGAAGGTTCCTAGCGAAGCTGTCGTTTTGACTGGGCTGTCCACGGGTTCTCGTTCACGCGTAGTGTCTTGGGGCCTTTACGAACGGGAGAGCACCCCAGCTGAAAGAGAGAGCGCGACTGCGTATCGCAGCGTGTCATTCGACTCGCTCGGTGGACGACAAGTTCAACTAGCCGTTATGATGACGATGATAGCACCGCTAGCGGCACAAGTGGCGGCTCAGATAGGCGCCAAACCCTGGAATGAAGCGTCTTTCGGTTCTGCTGAGCTGCCTGTGAGCGCTCCAGCAACCCCAGACTTGGACGGTCGTGTTCACCGACGCGCATGCGACTGTCGGCTCCTGCCAACGCCGGCTTTCTTACTCTCATGCTCGCAAGACTTGCGCTTTCTGATGAGCTCGCTGTCTGCGCGACCGGGTCTCGGTACCATCAAGCGACTGCAAGCGTCCTGCTCACGCGCGACACCCAGCGTCTCTTTCTGCCATCGACCGAATAGGTCTGGACGATGTCTGCAGGCAAGAATGCCGAGTGCCCTCCTGGCCATGCGAATGAAGGGTACAAAAAACCGCGCGTACTACGAAGACGAGGATGAAGACGGCTTGGTTTGGGCGCAGCGTGGCAGGACACGTTGGCCAACCTCAAGAACAGATATGATGACCCCAGGGTCATTCGACGATGAATCAGTACTTGCAGAGCAAGCGTTTATAGCGATGCATGATGCAAGCTTGTCAACCGAGGACGCCAGAAACGACACACTTGGCGCTGAAGATTCCCAGACGACATTCGAGAATCCTCCTGAGGCCATGCCTACGAAACCACTTGGTTCGGCACCAGAAGCGCTAGCGGATGAAGTGAACGGCCAGCCTCGTGCAATACCGAACGGGATGCCACTAGACGAGTCGCAGTCGACCACTATTTGGAACCGCGATTCGAATGATTCCGACGACTACCTAGGACCGTTTATCGATCCATCAGCATCCTACCTGCAGTGTCCCGAATGTGCGATGTGCTACGAGACTTGAAGCGTCGCTCTTAGAGACCGCTCGCATTTGTCGATGCACTGTTTGTCTCCATGAGTTCATGGCCTCTACCGCGGACCTCATTTCGGCTGATACACTGGTTTCCGATCGGCCTACAATGGGTGCCAGACCATTACCTCGAGCTGATGCGGTCGCGCGAGCGGGAGCTCGTATGAGGCCAGTTCGCAACGTTATCGCGGAAGCGCTCGCTTCAGAGGCAAGCGATACCACGGGGGCAGGCGAAAAATCCCTACCATCCGCAACTGAGTATGCCGACATTATGCTTTTCGTTGGCAATCTGGCCCCGGCAGTATCAGAGAGTGACCTCGTCGCCGCCTTTGCGCCCTATGGCGACCTCTTGAGTTGTCGCATCATTCGAGACCGTCAACGGGGTCATTCTTTAGGCTACGGCTTTGTTCGTTTCACATCCAAAGAGGATGCACGTTTGGCACTTGACCAGCTCCAAGGAACCTGTATCATGGGACAGGATATTAGCATCGGGTACGCACGAGGGACGGGTCCGCGCGAGCCAGAAGAGGATCATCACGTCCCTGCGCGACGTCCCGGACAATCCCAACCTCGGTACGATCCTCAGAACCGACTGGGCTTCAATAACCAGGACACCGAAGAGAGCGACGACGCGGAACACAGATATCGCGCTGCATCGTCGTTTCGGTCTCGTTCTGGGCTACCCTTACGAAGATCTCCTTTCCGTCGCACCCGATCATTGAATCGCTATCCAGGAACAAGTGCTCCTGGACGGGAAAATCGCATCGACGAAGCTCATGATGTTGAAGATGAAGATGAGTAGCGTCTTCTAGTTACGTTTAGAAGCATCGACCGATGTTCTCGCAACGCACGTCTCGGTGTAGGAGTCCGAGGTAGCAGCATGCAGTGGCGCTGACGTATCGACTCAAGCGAAATAGGAACCGGCCACAGAGCACGACCTGGTGAAGGAGTTTACTTTCGAGACGAATCAGGCAACAGCGTCACCAAGAGCATGAACTGAGGCCCAGGTGATGGGCGCAAAACACTGGATGCCGTTGGGGTTGCGCCCACCATGCGATCTCGCGAAAGCGCGTTTTGCAGCGGAGCGAAACCTGGTTTTCATGACAAAGCCAGGGCACGGTTCGGTTATTTTACTCGACAATGGCGCGGATACGATAAAGATTGGTCGTGTGGAAGACTCATCGCCCCGCGTGCACGTCAATGGACTCGCTCAAGTGCGCTGGGATACACTGACAGGAGCACCAGTCACCGCGGACCTGGCAGGCGCAACCCCAGGTCGTGGTGTTGTCTGTGGTGCTGCCCTCGACCAGCTCTCGCCACTGGGTCTCCAAGTGCGACGTCCAATTGATCGAGGCCTGGTGACTGATCTGGCGTTGCAGGCGCAAATCTGGAGCGGAGTACTGGCCCAGGAGAAACTCAGCTTGACAGACGAACGACTTGTGCTCACGGTGCCGCCTCTGTGTCCGCAACCAGTGCTCGAGAGGCTCCTTAAAACTGCCTTTTACTACTTTGGGGTCAAGGCAGTTCACAGTCACCACTGCAGCGTACGCAGCACTCTGGCGCCATGAGGCGCTCCTGGTAGAATCAGGTGCGACGGCTCCAACGATGCTGCCGTTGAACGGCACTGGAATCGTGGTAGACACTGGCCATAGTTTTTCTCACGTCGTGCCGATCATCAATAGAGTGCCACTCAACTATGCGGTGCGGCGTCTAGACATAGGTGGTCGCCTTCTCAGCAACTATCTGAAAGAACTGATCAGCTACCGATCATGGAACGTGATGAAGGAGAGCTATTTGGTGCACCGGCTTAAAGAGCGGGTATGCTACGTGTGCATGGACCTGACCCAAGAAGCTACGAGAGAGCCAGCAACACCCGGAGTCTACTCGTCTGCGGTATCTGTTGCCTGACGAGACTGATGTCGGGGATGCTCGTTGGGGTCGCCTGCTTTCACCAGTGGGCCCGACCAGCCAGACCGCTGCAACAAACGATCACGGGACAGAGGCAAGCTCAGAATCGCCAGCTTCTTCCCAATCGGTACTAACACTAACCAATGAACATTTCTTGGTGCCCGAGTCACTTTTTGCGCCACAGGATACAATCCAAGCCCGTCAGTGCGGAATTGCTGAACTTGTTTTTCAAAGTTTGGAGCGTATTCCGCGAGCTCTCTGGTCACCGCTACTCCAACATGTTGTTCTGGTCGGCGGCAACGTGCGAATGAAGGGATTTGGAGAACGCTTCCTGCGAGAGCTCCGAGCACGAATGCCCATTTTCACTGCCCGTACGAGTATGGATAGGGCGCCATGAGGTTGGCGACGCTCGTTTCGAACTCGATGACAACGTCTCGGATCCTGTCTCTGCGGGTTGGTTTGGTCTACGGGCGCTTAACGCAACGAGCCAACACTGATGTCGATGACCAGTTCTGGCTTACTCGAGAGATGTTCGAGCGCAAAGGCATCTCGGCAATCGAACGACACTGGATCCACATTGGCTGAGGGAAGCGTCTGGGATGCGTCTCAAGGCGGTGATTTTACAATCGAGTGCGTCTGCTGGGTCACACAAGGTCACTCTGTGCTCGTCAAGTGGTCGTAACAGCTTCGTTACCTGAGTGAAGCCAACGCCATAGCTCATTGGTCAACGGCACAAGAGCGACGGCGCGTCTGGTGACGCTCATATCGTACGCCGTGGACGACTCTGCATGATGATGTCGCAGAAGCAGCCGAAATCCCTGGTGCCGAGCGACGCTGAACGAGGCGCGCTCCTCGACGCAAGCCGCGCAGTAGGATGCGAAGACGGGCGCGAAGTGCTGGTCGCAGTTCATCAGGGTGGATCAAGTAATCTTCTTTGCTGTTCTGGTGCTGATCCGTATCGGTTGACGCAGCGACTGGCACCGCTCGATTTTCCTTGTTGGCGCCACTTGTCGGTCGTGCGGTTTGTGTAGGCGTGCGGAATCCTATTGATGAGGATTGCGTGCATCGATACAGGACTGCTAAGCATCTAATCATGCATCCGTGAATCTCACCACGCGTTCCTAGATAGGGGGCGTCAGACAAGGACAGAGATACAGGCGGATACATCTCAGTTGGCGCGGGCAAGGATTCGACCAGCCGCAAGCGCATGAGTGCTCGAAACAACGCTCGTGGCTGGGGGCTTGCCTCGAGTGCGAGCTCTCGTCGATCCAGAGCCAAGAGATGGATCGGTAGCTCTGTCTCTAGTGAATCGAGACCCTGAACGTGTCCCAGTAACCTTTCGAGCGCATCAACAAGGTTCTCGACAGCCTGAATTCGGTCTTCAGGGCAGCTATGTAGCGCCCACTGTCGCCGTATGTAATCAGCATGTGGTCCCAGAAAGAGAGGCTCAATCAGAGAGAGCACCGCAGCGATTTGGGTAATTGGGATCGCACGGAGCAGACCGAGCGCACGCGCCGGAAGACTTGTCTGCAGCGCTGCCTCCTGCCATCCAAGCGGTGGCGCGTCCTGCGGATCCTCGATCTGATGTATGGTGATGCAGTTCTCCACAGCAAAGGCGGAGCTCAGGGCTGCACTAGCAACCTCCAGTAAAGACACGGAGTCTGAATGGAACCTCTCAAAGAGGTGTGCGAGCGCTGGTGCGCGGATCAACGCGAGCATCTTGGCGCGAATAACGTCTGACGGGCCTTGCCGGCCCGGCGCATTGCGCAGGCGCTTGGCACCAAGTTTGAAACAGATTCCGCAAAATGCGGAAAAAAGCAACCGTTGCACTTGGACGCGTCTGCCAAAAGGTCCACAAATCTGACCCAATCACCATGTCCATGATATGCTCCAGCATAAGGCCGTTGGCTTGGAACCCATCCTCTACAATCGTCGTTTTCTGGCTACTACATACATCGACAAAATAATTCGCGCACCAATTGACAATGCTCAACCAGTCCATCAAGAATGGTGAGCGCAGCAAGCAAGTGTGTATCTTGGCCCAGAATATACATCGCGTCGGGTGATCTCCTCCAGCGCGCATAGCTCGTGAGGATCGCGTGTTGTATCGGTACCAAACAGAGCCGCAGATCCGTCTCGGCGTTGAGCAGCATCAGTGCTTGTTGAGCAAATAAAGCGTCGCTCTGCGGTGGATACATCTCCGCGTTCGCAACAGACCATCGTTGGAACAACTCGTGCCACAAATCCGCACAAGCAGCCAGCACTGCCACGATACTTGCCCGATCCCTGAACTCGATCGAGTCTCGAAACCGAACAGGTGCCGATTTGGAATACACGCCAGATTCTTTGGTCTTTGGGGGTATACTCGGATCGCACGGGTGGACGCTCGGTGCAGCACTACTCAAATCCGAGACTTTTGGCGGCTCAGACGCTGACGGTCGCTGACTGTCACCGCTGTCCTGCTCATGGAGGAGCAACATGTGCTCATTGAAGAAGACACCCGCCCGTTTTGCCCCACTTCTTGCTGGTGCTACGATTCTCGCTCGATCTGCCAACGTTTTCCGAACTGCACTGTTCGCTCTTTTCGGCGGACTTGATCCCGCGAGAAGCTCTCGCAACTCGGCAATCTCACGCTCGCGGAACGCTAACCGCGCCCGCAATCGTTCTACTTCAGCGGTTAGTCGCTCTATAAAGACGTTCTCGGTACCGGACTCAGCTTCGGTCGACGAGTGTCCGTTGGTTCCCACACGGTCAGTGTAACTGATTTGCGACGAGGCCCGAGTCCGCCGCGACTCCACCAGGCCGGCCGCCTGAGCGTTTCGCAAGGCGATCAGCTCTTGCTGTTGGCGCTCCAGCCGATCGCGGAGAATCACAAGCTCACCGTCTCTGACATAGATTTCTCGCCGTATCCAGTCAGGCAGAGCGGCTTCGTGGTGCGTTGAAGCGGACCCAGTGTCGTCACTCGGAGCCCTGGGGTTAGCAGATCTTGCGAAGCGTTCGTCACAAGCCAAGTGCCGAGAAGGAAGCCGTTGTTTATCATCATTTCTACAAAGATCTTTCTGGCATATGAGGGCGTGCTCAAAGCGAGTGATTGCGACGCGCTCCGGTGGCACTCCGTCACCACGAGAGACTCCTCTAAAGGTACTTAACGCTCGCGAGTTTCCAAGCACTCCATCACGGTTGCCTTGCCGCCTGTTATAAGACTCTTCATCCTCGAGCAGACGCAAGAATATAGCGTCGTAGTCGTCATCTTCAGCTCCTCGCGATTGACCACCATCTAGACTCGAAAGCATCCACCTGAAGGATGGAGAACAGAGGAACCGTTCCTCCCGCGCTCTTCGACGGGTTGAAAACAAGCGCGCTCATCACCAAGGTGCCACCATGGACTTTATATGCTGTTTTGCTGCACGGGCAAGTGTTGGATCGAATCGAGTTTGGCGATCCGCCCAGATCACCAAATGCGATTCATCCCTCCATTCAATGGATGAGAAACTGAGATGATCAGCTTCCGCACTGCGCAAGTATGCGGACTATCGTCTCGAGGTACACCTTTTTGACGCCACCGATAGTACGGAGAGCGCGGCGCTGGGTCAGTCATACGTGCCCCGTACGGAGGGTGCGTTGCTCGTCAGTTCCAGAGTCCGGCGCACAGCCGGTCTCTGTTAGTCGTCGTCAGGTCTGCGCAGCGCTGCTGTTCTGGGTTTGCTCTGGAAACGCAGCAGCAGCAGCAGCAGCAGCAGCGATCGACACTCCGGCGCCCAAAACGAGCGACGAACTTGCGTGCTATCGCGATCAGTTCGTCCAGTTCTGGCGTCCGAAAGACTGGACGGAGGACCGCTTGCGTCGCCAGCGTGCCGTTAGGAACACGGCGCTCCGCCTGCAGCGTTCCGCAACAGTTGCGACACAACGGCCTGATCAGCGCCTCGTACTGCTGGCTGCGTTCCAGTCACCTCTATTTCCCGAGTCAGACCACCTCTCTGTCGTCGTATCTGGACTAGAGCCCGGATGGGAAATCGATAACGCCCAAACCCTAGCCGCAAAGTTTGCAGAGGCGCTCCGGAGTCGTCCTGCGATTGCAAAGGCTCAAGTTAAGAACGCACGCGACACTCGACACCGGGACCAGAGGCTGTACGCAGACTTTGAAGTTGAGGTTTTCGGACGCGCTGGCTGGCATCGACAGAATGCATGCTCGGTGACGGTTCACGGAAACCGGCTGTATACGTTTACGCTGCAGTCTCGTGCCGATGCTTGGCAAACGGCACGCTTTCTGACCTGTCGCGACTCGTTCCTGGCCGGCGTCGTTTCGTCAACCCCGACGTGCCCCGCGGCGAGCTGATACGCCTGCCTCGCTTCGCATTTTCCCGACCCCGGCGTCTAGCGCACGCTACACAAAGCTCGCCCTTCCCTGCTTCTTAACAATCTGGCCACAGGGAACAGACAATGCTGGTACCTCATCCGCTTCGCTTCAAGCGCCATGAAGAGCACGCCTCTACACTCTAAACTCCTTCACGGATGGTTTGACGAACCAGTCGCTGTCCGTTTCTTCCCTCACTTGCCAGTGGGTTCTGACCCGGGATTTCGAGTCATCAGCCGCTTCGTGAGCTCGTCGATATCCTCTTGGTCCTCCTGAGACAGGGAGCCGGTTGGGCTCTTCTTGCTTTTCGGTGGCTCGCGAGCCTCCGACTTGTTCCGTTTCGACTTTTGTTCCTTCTTTCCCTTTGGTGCACGCTCTGACTTGTTCCCCGCAAACGGGTTCAGCACAAGTGGTGCTGCCGCAGTCGACCGAGGCGAGACCACGCCAAGCGCCAAAAGCAACGCCAAACCGAAACGCCGTATCGACTCGCGACGCGTCAAACCAACACTATCGCCCGTGTTCCCGGCTTGCCGCCTCTCACAACACTTGAGCACCCGCCTATCCCCAAACGATGCAGATACCTTTGCTCTTTTGAGCAGATATGAATGTCCAGGCACTTGAACGAACGCCATACCCGAATCGAAGATTACGAGACGCAGCAATGATGCCGGACGACCCGGATCTCATCGGCGCGAGCTTACGCGCCATATTTTCGGCGCGTCCTCGCTGCTCCGCCAGAGAAAAAGGGGTTGTCCGTGCGGAGCGCGCGCAGGCGGCGGGCAGTCTCGCCTCTGTCCAAAAGGCGCTGCTCGTCGATCGGAATGCCCCGCGAGCGCGCGTCGTTGCACGCGACACACGGGTCAGCGGGCGCGCGTTCACAGCGGCGACGGGATTTTCTCATGCGTGCGTGTCTGCGTCGATGCGTGGATGCATGCGTGCACCGAACGGATATCTACCTGTTGGGAATGTGCCAGGCACCGGTCGAGGGCCAGATCGATGGCGACGACGTTCGCTGCTTCTCGAAGCTGGTTGCTCATGATGGATGTGCGGTTTTCGGTAGGGCATCGAGTCGGTATGCGGGCCGCATGATGAATCCTAATGCACTGATTCAGGGTCGGTCGTGTATCGATTTGCAGGAGGAGGAAGCGTCGACTCGATTCAGGGCAGCATACCGCATAGACGGTTGGTGTCGGCCGAGGCAAGTGTTGCCCTAGCGGTGTCTGCAACGCTCACATGTGTTCTATGCTGGTCACTGATCAGAAAAAATGAAGAAACTTTCTGCGAAACCTGGTGAAGAGTCAGTGGGTGGCACTCGGCAACGGACGTATTCCGGTGCGAGATAGCTTTAGAGATGTCGCGAATGATTCGTTTCGTAGCTGTGACGAGGATGCGTATCCGTGGACGCACCGAGATATCGATGAAAGATGCACGAGTTGCGGTCCTTGGATTCGGCTGATCTCTTGATCTCTTGGAGTTTTGTTGATACGAAGCCGGGACGGTGCATTCGAACGATGTGAACCTTCAAAGATCCCTGGATGCGACGCTGGTATTGTTGCTTCCGGAGTTGAGCTGCTGGCCGGCAGCGACATTCAGAGAAAGTTCGTGTACAAGGTCGAAAAGAGGGAGAACTTTTACAGGCGGATCCAATCCGGTGCGACTGGAGCCACTGCGCACTCGATCGGGACAAAAACTGGGCAAAATTTTGGCAGAGAATGAGTCTCTCGTCCTTGCGTTGCAGGTGGAAACGATCCAGTCGATGGCATCTGATCTGCGGCTCTGCTCGAAAGCGCATCCCATGACTTGGCTTTGGGCGGCGGCGCCAGCGCTGTGCTCACGCGTCGATGGACGACCATTGAATCGCGCTGCGCAACGCTTTGTGTTCGTCCGTTTTCGGTCGAAGACTCCCATGAACGCCGAAACAGAAATATCTTGCAGATGATCACGGTGCGAAGTTTTGTCATGGATGGGCCCTTGACATCGGAGCCGAGATGCAATGGCGGCTGCTTCTATGAGCCATTGTCATGGCCCGCCTCCAAACACATCTCTGGGTACGCGCGAGCATAGCATTTCGGATTCGTGAAAGCCGGTCAGCAGCAAATACAGAAACAAGAAAGCGGCGCCCATGGTTGCGTTCTTCTACACAACTTGAAAAAAAACAGCAAGATAAACATGCTTAGAGACGGAGAGCCAAAGATCTGTAGATTCAGGGGCAAGCATCCGCCATGAAGTCATCCCACGCATGGTCAGGCATGCTCCATCCCGAGAAGAGATCAGTCGCCGACGAATTCATGCAGTACCTCTACGGAACAAGCAAGGTTCCGCATTGAAAAGCACTCAATTTGTTCTTGTTTGGAACTCTATGCTGATCAGGGCACGTGACTGCATTTCATATACGAGCGACATCGAGATGCAGGACTGTTGCGGGGAAAGCGCCCCCGAGCATTGCCGTCCCATGCTCATTCTCTACCCCAAGTTGTGTTCGACAGGTTCAAGAGCATCGCCCCTGATTCACTATCACTCTGTGACGCAGGTTCCTCGCCCAGCAAATCATCTCTGGTTCTGAATGGCCTCGGTTAGGGCCCCCATGGGATCCAGCTGGTAACGCCCCGACCGCAAGACCAACTCGATAGGCACCAAGCTCGCCCGTGAGTCAGTCACGCGTTGACTGGTGCGTGGGGCATTCCGAGCGCTCCTCCCAGCGCCCGCATGGTGACTTTTACTCGCTGGCGAGACATGAGTGCCTTCAGCGGTCCCAAAGTTTCTATCGTCCCGTGCTTCCTGAATCAGTCGTAGTGCGTCATCCAGGGCGCTGAACGTTGACGGGGGCTTGGAATGGCCCGCCTTGCTCGTCTCTCGCTGCTCCTTTTGCCTGAAGACTCCTTCTGGAAGCGGTTTCGCGGCGCTCTCACCTCGCCGTTTCGAAGGTTTTCTAATCAGAGTCTCGGTGAGCACGTTTCGACGTTTTTTTCTCACACTCGACGGCATTTCGCGGCAGAATTTCGTGTCTGGACCCCAGTTAACGGAATAGCGGTCGCGAACGAGGTCTTGCTACCGGTTTTTGCGGCAAGACCCCCTCCGGAGCGAGCAACGAGAACCAGACGTCCCTGAGACTCGTTGTTTATCGTGCACAACCTTGTCGGGTGCAATTACTTCACCGAACGTTGTTGAAAGCCGTCAGGAGAGAGAATCGGACTCAAGTTTGCTGACGTCCTTCGCCTCGACTGAAGTCGCTTCAAAGATGAAGCTATGGATCGCTGCGTTCGCGAAACGAGACATGGACCTGGTGATGGCGTGCTGGACCACGATTCCATCGCTTCGTCTGACGAACGAACCCCGTGATGTCGGTTTTGTTTGGTTCCCATCGTACCGTCAGGACTCGTTTTGAACACGTCCATGACCAGATACTGAGGTGAGCTTGGATCTGGCCATGGCCACGGAACACTTTCAGAACGTGCTCGGGTTGAGCGCTCTGAGAACGCTGTCTTGTGCGAAGATATCGATGCTTCGCGTTGTATTTGGTTGAGCGTGTTTTTGTCAGGTGCCAACTGGTTACCGTCGGACCGCTGATGTGTATCTCAAATCTAACTAACCCCGAACAGACACCATTAGCAATGACCAGGTTATTTATTGTTGATTTCGATGGATTCATTTCTGACGCCGAAGCTTGGCACACTCGAGATTGCCCCCAGCGGACGGGTAGAGGGTCTTCAAAGCTTGCACCTGCTGCGCAGTTCTCGATCGATACCGCTGGCGCAGAGTATGGACTCGTGGAGTCCGTCACCTCAATGGCATGTGTTGCAGCGGTTCGGGTACGCAACCTGCGCGTAAAAGCCAGAAAACGACGCCAGGGTGACCGATGCGACGAACAGGCAGTGCGGGGCGTTTCGCATGTCCAAGGCAGTGCTTGGTACTCGTAATCTCGCGCTCAGAACGCATTCTATAATTGCCGGAAGGCAGGTGGTATATGCATCTGAACCAGTCCATCCGCGTCGTCGCCCACTAGAACGATGTCTCGCTTTACCCCGTGACGCACAAGTCGGCAATGTAGGTCCCGAATCATCCGAGTGTTTTCGAAGAAATGCGCTTCAGACCCGGTGATACGCTTGAGGGTGGCACCACCAACGCTTGAGATCGACGTTGACCAGTGCGATCCTTCCGTCGAGCATTGCAACAGCGTCTGACTTGTATGGAGGCGTTTTTCAACTGACGATACAGACCCAGTATTAAATCGTTTTCGTCCGGCGTTGGCTATGACGGGTCGTTGACCTCCGAGTCCGTTGACGATGCCAAGTGATTGCGTTGACCGATATACGCCCTGCTGTACCAGCGCCTCCCTAGAACTAGTATCGCCCTCCTTCAGCTCAACAAGTATCCCGAGAGAAGAAGCAGGAAAGCAGTAAAGAGTCCACCAAAGATGAGCGCATTTTTCTGGCCAGATGTTAGGGTATTCGCACCGAGACCGTACTTCTGGTTCATTGCAAAACCGGCCACCACTGTCTTGGTTGATTGGAAGGCACTCTTCGGCGCTCGGCAAACCGGACAACGGAACGCCTGCTCTTCAATATCCTCAAAAAGGGTCCCCGGAGGAATGCCAAGGAAGGCTTCGCCAGTGCGTGGCGTATACACATAGCCGCACGAGCTACAAGCATAGTTCCCTTCGTCACGCTCCATAAAGCGTTCTGCAGCGCGCAACGCGTCTGCTTCTCGCTTCTTCCGCAATCGTTCCGCCTCGACGGGATCTAGTTGCTCCAGGTCCGTCTCACGCTGCTCGTCCGCAACACGACCCGTCGTTCCCCCATTCATGTTCACACCAGTACCGTCACGTTCAGATGCGCTCCCCTGATCATCCGCCTCTGGTCCCAGCGCAGCAACCAGCCAACTTCGCGTTCGCAGGCAGCGTCGTTGGGCAGCGTGCAGACGCCGTCGGGACCCAGCAGCGTTCACCCAAGTGGCACGGTTCCTCGCTGGTGCGCCCGTGCTCGGCACAAGCAACGCAAACGCAAGCCTTGAGTGACTCATAAGTCTAGTCATGCACTTGATGCTAAGCACAAAAACTAGCGTTTTGTGGAATGTATTGGTGCTTTTCACGACACCACACTCGAACACCTGATTCTCTGAAAAGTTAGCGCATGATCCCCTGTTGATCGATGACGTCCGAATCACTGAGCGTCAAAGCACCCGCACTTGGTCCTGGCTGGCATGGCTATCTGTCGCAGCACGCCAACGGACTGGTCTCTTGACTCTTTGTCGTGAGACAAGGCCACTAACTCTTTTTCATCTCGTCTCAAAGAAGGAACTGACTTGCTAGGTGGGTCCATTAAGGTGTGAATTCACCCATGGGTTTCCATTCAAGTCAATGGTGCTTGAGGATGCTCTCCGGACGAGGAGCGGCTCTATATGGCCTGCTTCTCGGCCAAGCGCGCTCTCCTAGTGGGTATGTGGCAGCACGGGCTCTGGTGACATCCTCGGCCGGGAGTAGTGAGGACACCAGTTCTATCGAGAGTTCAGGTGCAGCCTCACAGAGGATGTCACGTTCCCCGTCAAGCGCAGCGTTATGGGCACCTGCAGCTGCAGCGATGGCGACGCCAACTGCCACCGTTGTGGACGCGATCCTCCAGCGGGCACAGTTCGAGACCGAGTCTTTGTCGCTCGCCGGAGGCAACGTTGGTGAGGCACGGCGAAAAAAGGAGCAGGCTCGCATCGAGAATCAGATTCGCCGCCTTGTTCAGGAGGAGTTGCCCCCGCACTGTCGCTTAGAGGCGCGCGACGTTGCGTGGGTCTCCGACGACCTCTGCTTCGTGGGTGTCGGGCTCAAAACGAACTTTGCAGGCTTCCGATACGCAATGTCTCGTTGTTTGTTTCGGGCTCGACGCGTGGCGGCAGTGCGCGATATTTTTGACCGCAGTGCTGGAGAGCGCGCTACCCTGCAGGAAGTGTTCAAAATTGTGACCGATGACGTTGCATCCATGTTGACATCGATTCAGGAGCCACCTCGTGCACGCCTTGTAAATGAGTATATGCTGCCGGTGAACGAGACGCCATGGCAATCGTTCATGGTTCCAGAGTCGCAATCAAATGGCTCAAGCCCGAGCACCGCTCCAGCGACTAGCACGAACATCGGGAGAGTCTCATCCGCCGAATGACGCTGACCTGATGACAGAGGCAACCGGCTCCCTATCGGAGCATAGCATGATGTTGGGCACACCTCATATGGGCGAGTATACGCTGGGACGACATGACATCGACTTTGTGGAATATCTGCACGAGCTCGGCATCCGCATCGTCCCTGTGGAGACAACGGCTGAATTGCATCGAATGGAGCCGCTCACGGTTCCTATCCAGCAGTCGACAAATCATCTCCTCATGGTCGCGCCAACTGCATTTGAGCCGAATCTTTACGCCGCACACGACAACTACTTCATGCGCGATCCAGATAGCGTGCTCTCTGAACCAAACAGGCTCGATTCAGTGGCAGACACGGGGACACCGGGGACCGAAAACAAAATGTCCTCTATTCGTCGCCAGGTACTGGACGAGTTTGCGCAACTCTATTACCAAATTGTCCAACGCATTGGGGCCCGTGTTCATCTTTTCACGCACGACAAGTACCACGACGCCCCCGACTCGGTATTCCCAAATAACTGGTTCAGTACGCATACGGATCTCGAGGTGGGCGAGTGCACGCTGGTGCTCTACCCGATGAAGTCGCCGAATCGTCGTCGAGAGCGTCGACCCGAATTCCTTTCGCGCCTACACTCCTTCAGGCGCTACACTCATGTCTATGATCTGACTCGGGAGGAGATCAGCAAGACGCCACGGTATCTGGAGGGTACCGGCTCACTGGTCCTCGACCGCATCCATCGCATTGCGTACATGGCGATTAGCGAGCGCTCGGATCCGAAACTCGCCCGCACTTGGGCACGAGTCATGGGTTACGAACTGATTCCATTCCATGCCACTGACGCTCATGGCCGCCCAATCTACCACACGAATGTCATGATGTGCATTGGATCACGTGTTGTGGTGTTCTGTGCCGAGTCTGTAGAGGATCTGCACGAACGCGAGACCATTCTCGATCAACTGCGATCCACGGCACACGAGGTCGTGACCATTTCTCGAGAGCAAATGCGGCACTTTTGTGGTAATGTGCTTGAGATCGAATCGCGATATGGTCGTCCCGTAATGGCGATGAGTACCGGGGCGTACCACGCTTTCACTCCGGAACAACGCGCCGTCCTGGAGGAGCATCTCGACGACCTTGTCCATGCGGATATTCGGACCATCGAGGCAATTGGTGGTGGCGGAGTCCGATGCAGCATCGCTGAGCTTATGTAAAGGACCCGCGTATCAGAGCGCCCATTCGGAAAATCATCCTTCAGGTTCGTTCCTGGAAATTGCTGAGAACGCTGTTTTGCGAAGGTCTCGGAAATACTTGGTGGTTCGCATGACGATTCCTGTCGCCAGCAGGAGCGTCTGTGACCAGAACGCCAGGCTGTGGTGTCGAAAGGACTTCCGGCTTCCCTCTATGACCCTGTCGGATATATCGTTCATAGAGCGCTAAGCTATAGTGAAAGATCTTGCGGTCCCTCTCTTAACATAATGAAGGTACACCCGCCCGCTTCCAGGACCTGACCCTTCGACGAAGCCCAGTTTTATTTTGCAGCATCAGCTGCTCCACAACGAGATACATGATCGGTAGCCTTTTCCCGCTTTCCTAACCACGCTGAAGAGAACGGCCATGAGACACCGCGAACGTTGTCCACAACAAGCCACCACATTCGCCATGTTCAACGTGTCCGCCCTGACCGTCTCGAGCGCACCTGCGACGCAGCATGCGTTTCCGTGTCAAAGCAGCAACGCTAACGCAGACGCCCTCGCATTGACCAATATGGCAAAAAGATGAAACAGTTCGCGCAGCTGGATGCGTAGGGCCGGCAGGAGACGCAGCCTCTACGACTCGTCCACCGCTTGCCGATCGTCTCTTCGTCAAGTGCCATGCACGATGCTCCAGACGACCGCTTCAACACCTGAACACCGTTACTCGCCACTGCTTCTCACATCGGATGCTCGCGTAAGCATGTTCGTCATCCAAGACAGCGCGCACACACTCACATACAAATCCTTGCCGGAACAGACTTGGTTTTACATAGCGAGACGCTTTCCGATACGAAACGCCCCGCATGCATGTGCCTATCCAGCCAAGAGATCGTCAAAGGCCGCGACCCGAATTGCAGACAGAATTGCGTACGCATTCGCGTCTGTGCGGTTCACCATCGATCCAACGGGAGCATTGCTGGGGCTGGCGGGAAACGCGCACCCGACCCGGGATCCATCGAAATATCCCGTCTTCCTTGGGAACGTTTGCATTCATCGAAAACCTTTACAACCAGGGTCTATGCGCGTTGTGCGCTTTTCGCAGGTACGCTCGATCACCCATGCGTGACGATGTCGATGAATCTATACCCAGCCCAGTTCGGGCATGAGCATCTCCACAACATTCATTCGTGACCAAACGGCAAGACACTGGCACGTTATTCGCTACCAGCCCTGGATCTATCCATTGAAGCCAACGAACTGCAGGATGTACAGAACAGCCCGCATGCATGCGAGCGCAGGCGTGCCCAATTTCCATCGCCGGACGCAGTGACACGTCGTCGCGCCAACGAACAAGATCATCGATGCGCGCATGCGTGCAAGCCGCCGCTGGCCAGCGCTGGCTGGCTGTGGGTCCCATTCCCGGCGCTCTGCATGCGACCCGAGCCACTGCGCTATAAGAAATCACGCCGCCCTCTGGAAAGGAGGCGTGATCGCGGTAGGATCATTTTATCCCATGTTGTCGCGCTTTTTGATGGCGCTGGCTGGCGGACGAGTCCCCTCCCATCATTCATGGACGCGTCCAAGCGCTCTGCGCGACTCGTGAACGCGTATTCGCGAAGCGTTTTCCAGCGCTACGTTAGTAACCCCTCTCAAAGGGGTTCTGGAGCCGGTACTTAAAGTCGCATGGATGCGGTGGAGGATCCGGACCACGCTGCTAACATCGAGAGCACTGACTGCAGGGAGACGCAGTCAAGTGCGGGTCGGAACGGCTACGGAAGCAGCCGTCTCGGGACGCGGCCAGCCACTGAGGCTGCTCCCGTTGAGACGAGTGCTGGTTCAGTGCGTATGACGCAGGATCGAAATAGCAACCTCCGGGGGAGTGTTTCGACACTTTTGGGCTCTCTGGCATACGGGTTCGCAGAGGACACGAACGAACGCTACCGGCGAACGAACGAGGACGGACACTCGTTTATCCCTGGCTTCGCTGGTCGCCACGAGGACACCTTTTTCGCCATCTACGACGGTCACGGTGGCCGGGAGGCAGTTGCAGAGATTGAGAGAAGATTTCATGAGGTGTTCGCGGAAGAACTATCTAGGGAGCGGCAGACGCAGGACAACGCCTCTAGCACACCCCCCTCTGACCGAACGCGTTATCCGGAACGTTGTTTCCAGCGAGCCTACGCGCGCATGGACAGCGAACTGGAGACACAACGTTGTCTTTACGTGGGTTCGACGTCGATCACGTGCCTCCTGCGTCGTGATGAGCACGACGGCCGGAGGTATCTTCATACCGCCAACGCTGGCGACTCGCGCGCGATCCTTGTTCGCCGTGACGGACAGGTAGTTCGTCTCTCCTATGACCACAAAGCGAGTGACGAGAACGAGGCGCGACGAGTAAGCGACTCGGGCGGCTTTGTCGCTTGCCGCCGCGTGCTCGGTGTGCTCGCGGTCAGCCGGGCCCTCGGTGACTTTGCCATGAAGCATGTGGTGATCTCGGAGCCGTACACGAGTACCCATCCGATTCAGGAGGGGATCGATACGCATGTCGTATTGGCATGTGATGGATTATTTGATGTGCTGAGTGATGAAGAGGTAGCCCAGATGATTCGAAACGATATGCAGATGCGTGACAATGCGCAGTATGCCGCAGAACGCCTTGTTCGGCGAGCACTCGAAGAGGGCTCGACCGATAACGTATCCTGCTTGGTGGTAAAGCTCGCTTAATTTAATCGTATGATGCCAGTTGTCTGAGTACAGTTGATTGTGCTCAAGTGAATGATCGTCGTCATCGGGCTGGGCGACGACTGATCGCGCCAGCATCGAGACGCGTCCAGCATCGGGTGCTCGAGTTCACTGCGAAAAGCAGCGAGCACTCGTATTGGCACGTCAGCGCCTGGGGTTTCTCTGAAACCGTAACAAGCTGCAACCGCTAGACCAACTGAGCCAGACCGATGGGGCCAGGAATGCCCCTTTCGAGACCATGCAGCGCAATGCGGTCAAAGTTGATCATTTCACTTTGCCGTCTCCGCCTCCGGCTAGTGATTTGGCTTCATTGTGCTGAATGTGCAGATCGAACATGGATACTTCAACAGACACTACCAGAGGCGTGACCCTGGTCCAACGCGCTTCCTTTGCTTGGTTTGGTCAGGCTCTGGTTTATCGCAGAGGTTTGATGATAGGCTCGTACAGGACAATCATCGATCGCGGAGCGCAAAACATGATCTCGAGGATTGATCACTGCTGCTCGAAACCGTCTCCTGTATGCCGCGTGTTGCGCCCATATGAAACTGGAGCCTTGGAACGCAGCAGCCGCTCCCTCATGTCCCCGTGATAAGCGTCATCTACAACACGCTGTATCGAGTATCGTCGATTGACATGTCTGCATACCTCACGCATCCGTGTCGCTGTGAGGTTCGTTCTCATGAATACGAGGCAACGAAGGTGCTCGGGAGGAAGCCATGCTCGATTTCAGTCTCGATTCCGCAACCGCTCGAATTTCCTGCAGGGAGACAGTCGGGCTCATGGATGCATCCGGACCGATCCGAGGCTCCGACGCACTTCGTCGATAGAGGAGTGTTTCGTCGTCCACTGCAGCGCGTGCACCAGCATTGTCGTCTTCATTGGTTATGCCTGAAACTGCAAAGTGTGGTAGGGATTCTTGACGACGAGGCGACAGCGCTGTCGTCGAGACCAGTGGTGCAGCACCCGGCGCTCCGAAGACAATCTGCTGGAGTGCATCGAGCCATTCGCGACACGAGTCCACCTGGAGACTGGTTGATCGGGAGCGACTCGCTGTGGATCGTCCAACCCGCACAAAGACGCTGGATGTATTCGTTCGCCGCTGGATGGCTTCGAACATCTCTTCATCAAAGCGATCCTCACCGCAAGCCAACATAAAATCAAATTCACGGAGCGACAATGTGGCGAGTAGCTGCTCCACGGTTCGGGCTTTGCGTACACCGCGGGGTCCAACTCGAACCCATTTGCCACCGGTGGAGTTCACGGCCTCATACGCAACGATCTCTAACGAGAAGCCGCTTGCCTCTGGGGTCCGGAGAATCTGCCCCAGTTGCTCCATCAGCTCTAGAGATTGCCATTTTCCGAAATCCGGATCTGCGTCTCGAAAATGCCAGACGAGTGTGTGTTCGCCCTCTTCAACAACTGCACCGGGAGTTCGATCCGCAAAAGTCCGTAATATGGGCGAGAAAAGTGGCTTCCACTGCTCCGGATCTGGGAGTTCACTGTCCGCAATGACCTCCCAGATGCTATTCGAGCCCGGTGCCCGCAAGTACAGTCCAAACTCACAGATGAAGCCAAACTTGTGAGCGTACGGTTGATACCATTCCGTCATGGTCCGCCGCGAACGACCACTACTCAAGTAGACCACATTACGTGGATCGGCCGCCAAGACGCTTGCAATACGAAGCACATTTGGATGTGGTCCAGCGAGCTCTGCAATGGCCTGGAAAGGCATCAGCGCGCCATCGTGTTGCAGGATAAAGAGCCGCTTCTTTTGGCTGCGCTCCAAAAGCTGCGCGACCGCCTGCGTCTCCAGAGACAGCTGTCCCTGACGAGAACCAACAAACGTCTCCATAGACCCATTCTTACCGCTGACAACGCCGCCTGTGGGCATCGGAGATATCGAGCGAGTGATGCCGGACTCGGACGTTGACGACGGTGCAGGCGTCGTTGAACGCATCATGTTTTCCGCCGCTGCGACCTGCAGATCCTCTAGAAAGTTCTCATACCATACTTTGACAGTGTTGTGCATGACAAACTGGTAGGCAATCTCATGCCTGATGTGTCGATCGCGAGCATCCAAGGAGAGCGCCTCCTGCAGCGCAAAAGCAACGCCCTCGATATCGAACGGGTTGATGAGCATCGCCGAGGGAAAAGAGCGATGGGCACCGCTGAACTCACTGAGGATAAGCGGTCCCTCTCCACGACCATGCTGGCAAAGCGTCCACTCGTAGGCGACAGGGGTCATGACCGAGCGTACCGAAGACACGAGGCAAGCGTCTGCGACCGCAAAAAGAGCAATGAGCTCCTCGTAGCTCGGCTCGTAGTTCACGAAATGAACCGGCGATGAGTCCAGCGAGCCATAGACAGCATTGATGCGTCCGACCAGCGAACAGACCGTGCGAATGAGTTGTCGACGGCCATCTTCGTCTGCCAGAACGTCGGTACTGGTTCGGGCAAAACTCCGCCTGATAAAGCGATTCATGTTATGGTCACCGGTTGTCGCAGATGCTGCCCCCGTGCGGCTCGTCATCTGAGTAGCCGAGCTGGCCACGCGTGCGGACTCCTTGCGAAGCACTGCGCCCGCTGGAGTGTGCTTTGATATCGTGTTTGTGTCTAGAGAACGTCCATCGGATGCAAGAGGTACTCTACCCCGACTAATGTCTCCATGCGCCTCCAAGACCGCCACCTGGACCAAGACACACTGATTCCGCATGAGTGGATTCCTCGCCAAGAACTCATCAAACGCAGCTAGCTTGAGGTCGATTCCACCAAACCGATCATCCAGCCGCTCCACGCCAACGATAATTCGTCGGTTTTGGAAACGCTCTCTCAGCTCCACGATGCGGCGACGGACAGCTCGACTTTCAAGGATTGCGTTCACGGTTTGAACACCCGCACCCAAAGGATAGACATTCAGGTAACAAACATGGTCAGGTCGCTGTTCCAGTGTGACCTTTTCGTACGAGCCATCGACGCCGAGCAAGCGTGTGGAAGCGGTCAGCAAATGACGAGCATAGCCAAAGGCTTGAAATCCAATCAAATTGCTCTGCAGAAGCGATTCCAACAGTTCATGACGATAGGGAAGTATACGAAAGATCTCGGTCGATGGGAAGCAAGTGTGCAAGTAGAAACCTATTCGGGCTCGAGGCAAGGATCTGCGTAGCAGTCCTGGGAGCATCATAAGCGGATAATCATGCACCCATATCAGATCTCCCGGACCGATATCCAGTGCCTTGATGGTCTCAGCAAATGCAGCATTTGCTGCACAGTAAGCCTGCCATCCATCCTGGATGGAGAGGTCTCCACAGAAAAGACCACCGAAATCGTAATGCAGAAGCGACCACATCTGTTGCTCTGCAAAAGCCACGAAAGCCGATTCCAGCCCTGGATCCAGGCGAACTTGAATGAACGTGCGGGCAAGTTGTGGTGGGTGGCTGCTCCGTCCGGTCGTCTGCAGTGCTTCGCTAACTGCATAGGCAGCAAGCGCACCCATGTCTGGTGTCCCCGGGGGCGCTTCCCCGAGACGAGGCTCGAGACCCACCCATACAACCGGCACCGAAGGATCGTTCTGCAAGACCGTTAGGATAGCACTGGTCACTCGAGCAGTGACGGAAACGGCACGGTTGAGTTCCAGCTCCACAGTCGAAGGCAGGCGCAGAGAGACAAAGATGATTCGTTGAACGGGATAGAGTTTCGCTTCCAGGCTGGTCTCGTTCGTAGCACCAACTCCGTCGAGACTTGTACGTGCAGCACCGTTCCGCTCCGGTGATGATGTCATCATTGAAGCCACACGCTCCTTCCATAGTCGTGGGTGTCGCCCAAAGTGCTGCGAACGTCGACATGCATCGAGCTTCTTCTGAAGCAGCTCAAGGACTGCCAACAGTTCCTGCTCTCGTGCCGCTAACCAAGACTCTGAACTCAGCTCTCCTGACTCAACTGGATTGGTCATTCGACGCGCTCGTTCGTCAGAATCAAAGTTCCCACCTATACGCTGAATCAGAGGGACATACCCTGAACGGACTCGAGAGCAGCGCCTGCGAAACAATTTCGTCGAACGGCTTGAATGATGACCCGAGTTCCTTGGGAGGCCCACACACGACCTCGCTTGTCCAGCATGAACGCTGATCCGAGTCCACAGACAATGCAACAAGAGAGCGTTTGGATCGAGTCATTTAAATTGGGAGGAAAGGTGGCTTTATAGCCGCTTTATAGTTGATCAAGTGTGGTGGATGCCTCATCTATCGTCTTGAGGGAGGTGCTCGGCTCGCAACGGGGAGATGGGTCGAAGGCTCGAACCAATGATGGGGGCTCTTGCTGCTTTTGCTCGTTCGAGTAGCTTGGATGTGGGAAACAAGGCTGAAGACGGTGGTACTTGGGGTTTCTGCCTGCTCTAGAGGTCATGAACTCGATTCGTTCTCGTCAAAAAGCGTTGTCTTCGTAACTGGCTCGGGCCAATCAACTGTCCTGGCTCCTCTTGTTTCGTTGCGAGCGGTCAAGTGTACATCCAAGCGCGAAACGATCATGAATGTGGCACAGATCTTCAGACCAGTACAAAAATAGAGAGTCGTCTCGAGCGTCGAGCTTTTCAGGACATTGCGTACGTGAGACGTTGCCAGGCGTCGATCCATCAGCCCATAATGGATGGCTACTCCGTCGAACATGATCGTTGGCCATGAATCGTGCCGACATCAACCATGTACGAGAACGTGCAACCATGAAACAATCCCTTGCGTCCTGTTCGTAAAGTGATTGCAATCGTCATGGTCGTGTTCAAGCTGGAAACCAAACCGAGCATCGATCCCAACTCCGAGTGTTGCATACGGCCAGATCCTACGATGATATCTTTTTTTTCGAAGCGATATGTCCAATGAGCTGCTCAAATGAGCCACAGCATGGATCGCGCTGGTCTTGGGTCTCGGAGCAGTCACGAATACACCTCGACGTGCTTGGAAGCTGCTCCATCTAGGGCACTCAGAGAGGGTATGCAGTTCACACTCGATGAAGACCGCAAGACCGCCGGAGCATCTCAGCATGGCCTCTGGCGGCTACGTTGGCCACCGCTCGAGAACGACCTGGATAGCGCTTAGGACTCAGATGACGACTCGGACGAACGCGTTCGCAACAGTGCGAACTGTATAGGTTATATCGTTGGTATCCCTTTTATTGGTTCGGTCATCGACGCCGTCAGGCGTTATGCAGGCCTCGGACGCACCAGCTGGTCGAGCGTGTCGGAAACGGAACCCAGTCCGGCACGTGGGTGTCCTTCGCCTCTGCTGCCTGGGGCTGTTCTTCCTCCTCATCCGAAGTGTTATGGAGACGCTCTACTTGTCTGACACGGCACTGAATCAATATCGAATAGCGCTATTTTCATGCGCTCAAATACTTGTTCGTTTCCCTGAGCTGCACGCGCTGCTGCAACTCATCTACAGCGTCGCTGATACACGTACCAGGATAACTGCGCTGGTGACAGAGTGCCTTAACGTAACAACGACGCTCGGCAAGAACACTAGGTTGTGTCAGGAGCAGGCCGTAGGGCCACACGACGGTTTACAAGTGCTCTGCGAGGAGGTATGGCCGCTCGTCTCTCACTGGCAGCAAGCTTTGGAGAACGAGTGGTTGCTTGTGCAGCGGCTCGCCTTTGGGGAAACGGGTCGATCCTCTGTCGGTACAACCCGTGCTCGGACGACAGGCCTTGAGATGCGGGTGGTAGACCACTGCCACACAGCGTCCGGCGTCATGTCTCGGTCACTAGATGAGCTCACGAGAACGGTGGCCTGTACAGACTCGCACCCTATGGATATGGAGCAGACACCACTGCTTCATTACTCGCAAGTCGTCTTCGGATTGTCATGTTGCCATGCAATAGACAGTTCGAACGATAGTCGGCTTTTGCTGATGAAGCGAATTCGACGTTATTCTCCACAAGCAGCCGTTGTATGTTGTTTTGCTGATGTGTCAGCCTAGGTTCGTGAGCACGATGCATCACTCAAAACACTCGCGCGAGTAAATTCTTCATTCCAAAGGAGCCAAACATGATGCGACACCCCAGAGACAGGCGTGGCTTGTCTAGGATAGGTTCAGCGGTGGTGTCTAGCAAGGCGCGAGTTAGAATCAACAGAAGCTGCATGCGCTAGGAGCCTCATGCAGCATACCAGTGAACCAGATACATCTTGTTCCGCTTGAAACTGTATGCACGATAGACAATATGAGAAGCGGCGAGCTTTTCTTGTAGCGGAATGTCAGCAAAGTGACCAACAAAGCACACCGAAGGGATGCCAGAGACCAAGAGGCGAGTGGCACCCAGAGCACAAACCGCTCAAAGACGCTATCCAAGAATGTCCTCTGTTCGAAACGATTGCCAGGAGACGGCATCGCTCGACTAGGACCGGCCTCTACGTCTCTGCACAGCAACAACCGCAGTCGCGCTTCTGAACAAGGACTGAGCAGATAGGACATTCGTGCGCGCTGTTACGATTCTGCGGGACAAAATCATCCCTCATAAGATGACACGATCCATCTTGAGGTTTCATTCGAACTGGTGAACAACGTTGGACAAGGACATCGACGAGGTGACGGCATCGAGCAGCAGCCACAATCGGGAAGCGTAGACCAGTCTCCGTGGCGACCGTGAGGCAGCGTTCGAATCCTACTCAGCACCAAGAGAATCATGCCCATGTATCTACAGCGCTGTAAAGACGTGAAGTGAAAATGGCTCATCTTCCCAGTGAGACGTTTTGGAACTCCCTGCCTCTGGTCATCATGCTGCATCTTGTCAAACGCAGCGATGTGTGCGATGAGAACGTTCTATTTGTGATATGCTCGACCCTGCAACCGCTCAAGGAAACGTAAACAGTTCTGTAAAGGCCACTGCTTTGCCGTTATAATGCCTTCTTCCAACATGGGTCGTTATTCGGTCTTCTCCACGCATGGATTCACCCACGAGAGTGCATAGGGGCGTTCAGTCGATTCTGATGACCAGCAAACTGGTTTCCTCTAGGTCTATGACTCCAAATCTGAGCGCAAATGTCCCTCAACAGGTCAGGTCGTGCCACCATGCCCATCTCTATACAACTATTCACGTTAGCAACTATCGTCGCCAAGAGCCGAAAACACCAGCATCATATTTCCGACGGGACTCGGGATTGCTGAGTACCTGGTAGGCTTCCACAACCCTTTGAAAGGCAGTATTCCGCTCTTCTGCGGTCATGTTACGCTCTCGAGACGAGTTCGTATTGTCTTGAGTCGCATCTTCTTGAGCTCGATGCTGTGTATCAGGGTGAAGGGCTTTTGCCCGCTCTAGATACGCCTTGCGAATTTCGACGCTCGTCGCTGTCGGTGCAACGCCAAGCTCTGCATAGTGCGTACCCGGAGCAGCCTGTCGAGGTTTGCGGGTCTCATCTTCCGCGGCGAAAGCATCCGCTTTGGTTGCACCTCGAAACCGCCGCTCCCATTCAAGGTACCGGCGGTACACCTCTCGACGAGCGCGCTCCTCCGCTGCCATGAAAGCCTCCCGTCGACGGGCTTCCCGTTCGGCCCAGTTTCGTTGGGCTGCTTGTTGGAGACGCTCCAGAATCTCTCGCTCCAGTCGTTCCCGAGAGTAACGCTGATAGTTTCCCCAACCTCGGTGAATCTCTTTACCAACCATGAAACGAGAATAACGAAACCCAACGACACCTGCAGCGTACGCACCAAGTATGAGAACTGCGCCCATGATGTGCACGATGGAAGGCTTACTTGCACGCTCGTTTCGCGACGCATCGCCTTCCTTAGGAGGTGCGAGACTCTTCAAGTTCGGGACTGGGGCGGTCGCAGATTCAGAGCCTGGTTCCACGCTTCCCCGCTGCGTTCGAAGCGAAGGATCCGACACTGCACCTGCACAAGAGGTAACTTTCGGACCTTTCGTCTCCATGTCTTGCTTGAACTTTATCGCGAAGCACACTAGAGCCAATCAACTTGATTTTCTGCATTTCCTGCTGACTAGAGGCCCGCAACTTTGGCCTGGGGAAGAAACGAAACGACAGACGTGTTTGTTCGACTCGCGTTGGGGTACAGCGATACCTGACACCATTTCGTTGCGGTTCTAAGATACGGTCACCATGAAACGGAAGCCGTTGTTCTAATTGATGAAGGTTGAGGGTGAAACGTTTTGGAAAGCCGAAGTGATCCCGTGTGGAGATAAGGACTATGAGGGTTTATCGGTTACCGGCTTAGCAAGTGCAGGTGAGTCGCTCTATCTCGCTGGCACCGAGACCGATAACGTAGCTGCGGTCCATCGACTGCACGTTGGAAACGGAACCTATCGACTGAAGGGAAAGTGGCGTTTCAAGGCCCCAAACCCACAAGCAATACCCAGGACACAGAAAGTAACAGGATTGTGTGTGAACGATGCCGACTCTGTGCTCGCAGTGGTCTGTGACGACGGTTGGCTCTATGTCGAAGGCACCCACGCCGAAGCTGGTAGGCACTTGCGGGCCCATCGCTTTGGAGACCGTCTCCTGTGCCGTTGCAATGGAACCGGGCTACGGCAGCGCTATACTCCGCGCTGGCTCACGTCTCGTGGTCGGCGGAGAACGCGGAGAACTCGCGCTGTACGGAGAGTCTTGGCTAGGCCTGAGCCAGATCGCGGTCCTTCATCGCGGTCGAGAAGCGATCACGGCTATCGCTTGGCATGTTGAGTTTATCGCTTGGTCCAGTCAGGACGGCACTGTGCGTGTCTACGACAGTGAGCGGAACCGTGGTCTCTGTGCTGTGCAGCCACCAGGGACATCCGAACGCATGCCAGTATCGGCACCATTGAATGAGCAGAGGAGCCTCAACCGACCAGTCGATGCCATTTTGATGGATACGCAGCTTCACTGGACGAAGGACGATCATCTCTGTATAAGCTGGCGGTTCATGTCATCGAATGAGGCAGCAACAGCGACGTCCATAGATACGAGCGCCTGTATCGCCATTCGATTGCTTTCTTTCCAAACCTATCGGCAAAGCGCTTCATCTGATGCGCAAGTCCAGACGCTCTGGAGCTGTTGTGAACCGCTCTGGCGTAACGGGTACAAGCGAACATGGGCAGTGCCTTGTCAGTGGGATGGATTGCACGTTCTCCTATTCGCCTGTCAAATGGGGTCGGATGATACGACTGCCCATGGCACAAGACCTGCTTCGAAGGATTGCGTAGCTTCTAGCCGAGTGACAAGCAACTCGTCGGAACACGAAACGCTTCTAATGTCGCTTGAGCTTTATGGATCAAGAACAAGTGGCGCCTGAATCTGAACAACGCGAGTCAAGGTTCGCCCTTGTCTCTGAACAGCGGCTCTCGGTCCATGTACGCGACATCGAGCCAGCTGACGCGCTTGCGGTCTGGCTCGTCGAGTCCAGCACAATGCTTATCGTCCTTCAGCGTGATTGTTCAAGAATCGAAAAGGATAGCGCTGATGCACCTCTTGTCGTTATCAGGATTCGCCCGTGCAGCACTGCAGAGTTGATCCGTTGGTTGTGTTCAGAGCGTCACGACTGGTCGCGGGCGCTGGCGCTCGCCCAAAAGGCACTCAAGTCGAATGCAGAGGTGGTATCCTCCGAGGAACTGGTGCACATCGCGGATAGTTTCCTCGAAGAGCAGTGGCTGACCGGCAACGCCCCAGACGCTCTAAAGAGTCAGCTGGATGAAATTGCTGCGAGTATTCCTGCGGCGCTGGAGGGCTGGCAAGCTCCAGACTGGCTTTGGGAGAAATGGATTCAGCGACTGCTCGATGTCGGAAGAGCGAATATACTGGTTTCAGTGATACCGACCCAATCACCTACGCTCAATCGCCAGATTTACGACAGCCTCTTCCGGCAGATGATTGAAACTCCTGCTGCGGGGATGCTCTACGCCGCGCAGAACTGGCCACTGGAGATCTTCTCCGTGGATGAGTTGATCGAAGCGCTAGAGGGCCGACTCGAGGAGGTAGCGGCGACAGCACGACGCGAGCCGCCCCATTCTATTCCTCACCGAGTCCTTGTCAGCGCTCTATACTCGCTCTGGACGAACTGAAAAAACCCTCTTCCTCATCCTAGAGCAAGACGGTAGAGGCGTTTTCTCCTACATTCGCAAACATCGCATGTTCGCAGCCGCTCGCCACTGCATCCATGCGCTCTTCATCCTGGATGCGGTCGAGGCGGCACGAACGCTGGCCATGGCGGATCCCAAAGAGCTGGATGTTGGCACCATCCTGGATGCCATTGGAGCTGCTGAACCTCAACACGCGATGCTCTACCTCGAGGAGGTCTTTTGCCAGGCTCCTGAAAACCTTCGCGTGCCAGCAGATCACGAACGGCTGCTGGAGCTCCTTGCCAAGTGGGCACCAGCACGCGTTGCATCCTTCCTAGAGGCCGAAGATTGCGCCTGTCGAACGACTGTGGCCATGAGGATCCTCACAGAGGCAGCGACCCCTGAGAATCCGTTTTCAATCGAACGCGCTTTGTTGCACTTTCAACAAGGAGATCGCTTCAAGGCGTACGAACTGCTTATTGCTGAGCAGGCGGAAGCAACCTGTATCCACTTGGCCCGGAAGAGAGCAGACCCCAACCACTGGGTGTTCCTCGCAACCCGCATGCGCGATCCACAACAGCTCTTGCTCATCGCTGACAGCGGGCTCTCCGTCTCCCAAATCCTAGGTATCATCCACAAGAGACGCCTCGAGGGCGAACTGATTCATCTGGAGGCGAGAGCCGTCCATGAGGCCTACCAGCGTCTCGAGGAGCAACAACAGTGTGCCCAGGGCGCTGCCCAGTTGCTTCGCCAGCGACTCGGCCAGTTGGAGCGAACCTACGCCAGTACACTATTCAACGGCTTGCTTATACCGCCACCGATCGCGAATGAGTTGCATCGACTGACCAGTTTATTTCAGGAGGCCAGCGGGCCTCGTAGGTGAGGCGTCAGGATCGAGCGGCCGAAGGCAACGCACTGCCGTCGGCGCTACCACCCAGAAACTGCTGCTGTTGCTCGGCGAATCGTTGTCCGGCCCGAGCAGCGAGTTTTAGAAACTTTTGCGCACACTTGAGAACACATGCTTCCTCTTTGCCTTCAAGTTTACTGCTGCGAAAAGAATCGACACAGTTATTGAAACAGAGGTACACGAGTTCGTTGTACAACCGCATAGAGTCCTTGTATTTGCAGCTCCTGCATAACCGCCATCATACGCCGTTCATCTTCCACCGATAAACCTGGTCCTCCGCTCTGCATCGTTGTCACTAGGTTGCTCTATTTTCGAATCGTAACCTTTCGCAACGAGTTCAACGACTGCTGAGTCCCGTATGCGAACCCGAGCGTCTCTCCAAGGATGACGGACCGGCAAGCCGCCGGCCGAAGGACCACCGGACGAGAACGCAACGAAGGTCGGCGTTCCTCGTTCAAAGCGTTCGGTTTGTGTATACTTGACGATGGTGAAGTATCTACGTTCCTAGCATATCGGCACGTTGACGAACAAGTGAATGTTAAGGTTCATTCGAGAACGAGCGCCTCGCAAGGTGATGAGCTGGTCTTGTGTCCGATGCGTTCGTTTTCTTGTCCACGAGAACGACACTGGTCGCTATCCCCGTGCGATGACCACGAGATCGTTCAGGTAGCCGAGCATCAGCATCTCTTCGATTTCGGCTTTCAAATTCGGTCAATATTCGTCCATTTCTTGGATACGATTCCTTTTTTGTGAGACTCAGGCCGACGAGCGGGCCTGTCTATGGAAGAGTCAACGCTGATGCCCATACAAACTGTTCTTGTTGGCCAATTGTTGGTTACAGAGGCGACACGCTTCAGTTGATGCGAATGTTGGGTAGTTATCCATGCTGGGATCAGGAAGCTCCTCGGATACCGCAAACGCCTCTGAGCTGTAAACGGTCTCTTCTTTCCATTCCCTGTGCTCGTGACAGAATCTATCGATAAATTCAGCCAGAGCTGGTCGCCAATTCATTCCGGAGCAGGAGACAAATCGTTACCACAGTGGAACAGAGACGTTCTCCATAAGATAGATGATGATCGAGTACTAGAATCCATGCAGGGACCTGATTCGAATGGAATGGTCGTTGAAAACATATTGTTCTGAAATGGCGAGCAAACACTGCTTTTGGAGTGGATGCGCCTCACGAGGGAGAGCCGAAGGTGTGCATTCCATCTAGAACAGCGTTCATGAAGAGCTTGCGCTCGACCGTGGGTCAGTCGGAGACGAATACGTGGACGGAGACAGGGCGAAAGACTGTGCTATCAGCAGTTTTATGTTCGCATGAAAGCGATACTTGCGATGAATGTGGTCTTTCAGAACCCTGCCGTCTAGAGCGTCAAGCGTTTCTCGTTTCACTACATTCGGGGACGGTGAGGATTCGTTCATCACTTTTTGTAGCGAGACGTGACGCCAACAGGACAACTTTCTAGTCATTCACACACGTCTGGCATGGAGCGTCGACTTCAATCAGTTGTGCTGCTTCGCAGGTACTCATACTCATCTCGGATCTAGTTCTTCGATCCTGAGAACCGACTCGATGCTCGTTACGATGAATCATCTCTAGCGTCCGTTTTCATTTCACCTCTGAAGACCAAGCTTGCCCAAATAGACAAGCATCCTGTGTGATCATGGACACCATCGTTGTACCTTCATGAAGTGGACTGGAGCAACTCATGAACGCATATCGATGCGAAAGAGGACGCAAGGAGCGTCGCGCGAGAGGCCATCCGTTCGATCGAGAAACTCGTCGATTGTGTTCACGCTGCATCCTATCTCGATCGAGCAGGTAGATGCTGCCTGCTTGAATAGACGTGAACTGAATGCATACGTTATAAAGGGTCCTTTTAGGCCTTATACGTTGGACTGTCGCATGTTTGTGGTTGGTGCGGGCGTGTTCTGGAGGCACCGAGTTGGCGTCGAGAACCGCCAGCGTGAAGCGTCGCGTTCACGACCGCGGCTCTGGCTGCAACAGCCACGATCGGACCGACTGCGACTTTCTGTAAAGGCGAATGAAAAAACGCATAATGCGCCTCCATCAATTGTCGCAGTTCAGAGAGAAGACTCGCTGGAAACGTCGGTGTCGCACGAGGCCACTCGGAAGCGCAGCGCAGGGACCGGGAACGGTCTCAGTCAGGCCGCGGCTGCAGCGACGTCCCGAGCGAGCGTGAATGCGACGCAAGTTCTTCACCCTGGAGATACGTTGGTTGCTCGAATCAGCGATGCTGCGCCATGGCTGGCGCTACACTTAGCGACGGTTCTCTGGGGTACGCAACATGCGGTGATCAAGTCGCTCGTCGATAGCGGCTTCAATGCCTCGGTTTTGAACATGGAGCGTTTCGGTCTAGGCATCCAGTATATTCATCGTTTCGGCGCTGGGATCCCGGCTTGCGGGTCTGTTGAAGGAAGAACGCGATCGGCGACTCCAAAGCCACAAAGATTTCCACTGAATCGAAGGTACTGGCGAAGGATGCTCGGATCCTGGAACGGGGCCTATCGAGCTTGGTCTCTGGATGTTTCTTGGCTATGCGTTTCAATCTGTCGGCCTGGTCCAACACGAGCGCTTCTAGAAGTAGCTTTCTGTTGTATCTTAATGTGAAAATTGTGCCGTTCCTTGCAGCGGTATTCCTTCGTCGTCGGATTCCTCGGATCACGTGGATATCAGCAGCACTGGCTTTGCTGGGGACACTGATGCTCTCGTTCGATGGAGCACCCCCAAGCATTGGCGACGCCTGGTCTGTTGCTGCCGCGTGTGCCTCTGCGATGTTCATTCTACGACTGGAACGAGTTGCGAGTCAGCTGACGGCCACAGGAAATCAATGCGCTATCCTTGACTACTGTGACCGTTCTGGCGACGCTTTGGACAGCGATCCAGATGGATTCATCCGGTTCGGTAACGCTCCATTGGGCATCAATGGAGTCCAAGCTGCACCAGCTCACGAATCCAGCGGTTCTTTATCTAGGTCTCGCGACGACTGCACTAAGTGGTTGGCTCCAGGCTCTCGGGCAGGAACGCATCTCGGCTGAGCGAGCAGCTATTATTTACGCCTTGGATCCGGTCTATGGGGCTGCATTCGCTTACCTTGTTCTCGGTGAGACGCTTGGCACAAGAGGCATTGCTGGTGCGCTCATCGTATTCCTAGCATCGCTCATCTCCCAAGGTGCTATCAGATCATGGCTCTCTGACATTGTCGAGACTCGTGCAGAGCGCGAACGGGAGAAAGCTGGCTAGGTGAGGCGCTCCTGACCACATCTCTCAATCGTTGGTTTGGAAAACACCAATCAAGAGTCAGCGAACCCCGAACGGGGACGCACTGATCGGCTTTGATGCAAAACCAACACTGTAGCGCCGAGATGCTCGGACCTGAGCGAAGCGATATTCAATCATGGCGAATCGGGACGCATGTCTACCACATCCGGTGCGACACGCTTCCCAATCAAACCGTTCAAAAGTCTTCGCCCGGAGCGCAACAGTTCGTTCAGAAACACACGAGCCCAGCTTACCGATGCGATGCCATGTTCGCTTGCGGCCGAATTCGAGCTGCGCCAGCCATGCTCTTGACCAGTTGTTTGCCGCGCAGGTAGATATCTCGCAAAGCTGGTGGAAGCCACATCGACCACATATCCAACTGCGCCTCCACTTGTTCCCATACGATCTGGGTATACCGACAACCCAAGTAGCGCAACTGCACGTAGCGATAGAAGACAAACACAGCCAACACGCTGCGACTGGGTGTAAAGAGCGAACCAAGCAGTAATGCGAACAAGCCTACCTCAGCGTAAGCAGCCAACATACGAGCATCGGCCTCACGACGACGCAGTTTCGTGATCACATGCTGTCGTGTCGCTGGTGCCAACGAGAGTATCCGTAGCGTCCATGTTTCCGACCGCTCGAGCGCAGCAACGAGACGATATAGGTAGGCAATGCTGAGCGGGATCATCGCCAGTCGCAGAGCGATTGGATGACGCAGCTGCATCCCAACCATCATGAAAAGCACTCGAGGGATACAGTCGTCTGAAGCAAGCGCTCGCTCGAGACGCAGGCGTCCAGGCCACGCGCGTGGTTGTCGCGTCCAGTTACGATAGAAGGCTACGACCAGAGAGAAGCCCAAGGACGCCCAGGTCCAGGTTACTACGCTGCTGGCACCGAGCCAGAGGGTCAGCATAGCCGTCGTTAAAGTGAGCAGGTCCAGCGTTGATTCGATCGACGCCCAACTTTCGGGAGCTGCACACCACGCTCGTATCCTGAGAAGCAGCAGTCTCCCCTTTTTCCAGAACGATTCGCTGAATGCTACTTGGCCCTGCTGAGCGCTCTGACCAGTCATGGCAGTTGGAGTAGTTTCTCTCGGTTTTAAGGGCAGCAGCGAGTTGATGTGCTTTCGAAAGAAGGCGCGACGGAGACGCTCCTCAGCTTCGGCCGAGGGAGCCGTCACCTCTGCAGCTCGTCTGAACTTGTGCCAGGCCTCGTCGGCATCAAAAGGATATTGCTTGAAAGCCTCCTCGGCATCATCCACAGTATCCTTTATTTCAGGCATAGGCAAGCGCAGGATTCGTGCGTTCGACAACTTCGAGACGTTCTTCGTCACCCAACGCAAGAGGAGTCAATTGTAAGCGCAAGACTGGTGTCGAGCGCAGTCGTCAGTGCTCCCGAAACAGTATTCGGTTTGTGGATCGATACAGAGCCCCCGGACATCGGACGGGTCAGGGAAGGAAAGCAAGGGAAGGGTTTCTATCTGGCCCCATATATCTGAAGCGAGGCATCAAAAGAATGTCGTGGAGTGAGAGATCGTCCTCGGCAGCGTGATGCGGTGTTGATATTCCTCCCAAACCGGCGACCTCTTGCTCCCGGTCCGTGGCGACATGGTCCCCGAAAAGCACCTAGAGGTGTGTTTATCCGTAGAGCTCTGAGCATCAGTGAGGCTTCAAGACGTTCCTGGGGTATCCTGCTCTCCAGAAAGAAGATGTGAGGAAGAATACGCCAACGTAGAGCCGGCCGAGAAAAACCGCATCACTTCCGATCGGATTAGAAGCAGGCCTGCTCTTAGCTCTATTCGATTACTATACATTGGCTTCTGTCGGGGAGTCAAGCGCGCCCTAGAGGATAACGATGGGTTTGACGCCAACGCGGTCACGAATGCGCTGTCGTCGGGGAAGGTTTCCAAGGAATCCAGAAAAGCCGATGATCGGGAACAATATTGCACCCCTGCATGACTATGCGCTGACTGGGTATCTTCTATCAAGAGCAAGCAGGGTATTCTTGGGCTTTGAGAGCGGACCAAAACCAAGAGAGATTGTGCGGCGACAGGGATTGGGCTGTAACGATTACATTTGCCACATTTCCCAACGCGATTGCCTGGTACGTTCGTCGACAGGTTCCTGCTTGATGCATCAGAGAGCAGACATTTTTCGAATGCATCAAACCAAACCGCTGGATCATTGACGGCAGCGATATCCATCCAACCAGCGAATCTGTATGAACGGCTTTCCAGGTTTGCTACCCAAGTTGTATATATCCGTTGAGAGAGGAGGATGCATCTCGGCAAGACAGATACACCGTCTTTCTCAGACAATACAATCATGGACCCGTTCCACGACGGGAGCCTCGCTCTATCGTTCAATGCCAGCGATTGCGGCAACCACCCCAGTCAAGCTCTTCAACAACGTCTCGAATCGATGGCGTTACGTTCCGAATATGGGCTAGTTGAGGATATGGACAAGCTGCCATTCTGGTTCTGGGGCAAGCCTCATCTGCGGTAGGGCAAGACCCATTGGCCAACTGGATGCAACATCTAGACGCTCCGCTAATAATGCCTCGAAGCGCCAAACCGGTTTGCGCCAGGCATGCAGCTCTCGCTTAAGCACTGAACCGTCCAGTCTACTCCATGTGGTCGAGAAGCACGCTACCAGCTCCACATCAACATCGATAAAGAGTCGTCGGTCGAAATCATATCGAACTCGCAAGTTGACAATTTGAGCATCGGTGACTCGCTCTACAACCATTGCGACTTGCAGACGCTCTCGCTCGTAGGCATCGAGCGTGTCGCGCAGTGCCTTGGTCACCTGTTCATTAACCGCGTCTCCAAGCGTGTCGATACGGTTTTGAGCCAAAGCGTTGCAGACCTGTTGAAAGGCAAACTGAGCACCTTGAAGAAACTCTCTCAGATCAAATACGGGTGGCGGCCATATTCGCTCCAGCTGCAACAGGTGCCAGCGTATCTTGAGCTGACGCCATACCGGGATAGCACTCAGTGGCGGTGGCGGTGGCAGAGGCGGCAAAGTCGAGTCGCGTTCGGACTCGTCACCGACCGTCTCTACATCATTATTTGGCTTCGATGGTGTTGCCGTCTGTTGATCAGAACTCAGCCACGGTCGAGGTTCGGAGAACCAGCCAAAAGACACGCGAACAAGTCGCAGTCTTTCGGATGCCGACTGGAAGCTACGAAAAGCGGTCTCCCGGTTCACCTCTCCGCGCAGAACTCGTGGTCCTCGCATTGAACCAGCTATCCGAGCGCCGGTCGTATTCGGGGTATAAACCTTGCGAGTCCAGAGACGCAACCACAGGTCGCCGTGGCGTTGTCGTGCGGCCCTGGCAACGCTCCGGAACATGTTTAGAGACCTGCAAAACGCGTTCTTATCGTCAGAGAGCGCGCTATTCGAAGCTTCACGACTTAGCGTTGATCATTTGACCTCAAGTTCAGAGATCCGGAGACAGTAAAGAAACGGGGCAGTCCAGCCGAGGTCGATCGTGCTCGTTACCAGCGGCGAGTGGCTGTACACAGCTCGAGTGCGGCGCCTGCATCCCAAGGTGGTCAGCGTGCGGCAGCACGAATGTACACTGCGTCGGTGTCTCGGCTCAACGCCAAAAGGTTTCGTCGTATTATGTGGACGACCGCATCCACAACAAGCCATCTCGTGATCCTGAGACTGCTGCTGAGGGCCCAGACCATTCCATACGCTGTACGAAAGCTACAGCGTGAGGAATCCAGGCGAAACGTGTCTCCACCTGTATGTCGTCTTCGTCATCAACCAAAACAGGATGGTCAGAGAACCAAGAGCGCATATATTGGTGTGCGGGAGTTCCTCTTCTTGCACAAAACGCTTTATGAATTGCATGAACCGCCCTTGATATGTGCCGAGACGTGCATGAACGACAAAAGACCATCGTTGCGGTTTTCACTTGATGGTTCCTGAACGACGTCAACGCCATATTCATCTTCTCGCACAGTGCATATCCGAGCTGAACGACCCCGAGACATAAATATCGTTGAGCGTATGTCTGGATCAGTGCTTATCCGGCACCTTGTTCGTAACAAGGCCCTCGAAAATTCAATGAATCATCGTGGAACACGTGTGCTGAATCGTCTCAACCAGCGACCTATTGGAACGATTTTTTCCGCAGCTCTACAGTCTCATCACCGAGGCGATTGATTCCATAAGGCCAGATTGCAGGCCTCGATGTCCATTACCCGAGCAACACGGGGGGAAGCACTCACCGATTGATGGTCATCGATGGGACCGGTCGTGTACCCCCGAGATGCTGCAAGTGTAAGCGTACCTGTATGTATATGTGTATATGTATGTACCTATATGTATATGTGTGTACAGAGAGCGCAAGCCGGTCCCCATCGAAGCAGCGGGTGCAGTGGCGAGCCATTTGGCGCGCGCTTTTGCCTGCCATCGGTTTCGTTCTCGGGTGTACTTATTGTTTTGGTTTGGGTGACACGCTCGACGTCGTGCTCGTCCTTGAAGTAGTCCTGGCGACAAGAGATCATATTCCGCTACAGAAATGGCTGTGAGTGTGTGTTGGCGCGCCGTTGAGCTCTTCGGAGTGCTCGCTTCGCGACTTGCACAAGAGGGTCGTTACAGAGAAGCTGCGTTTGCGTGGCTCTGCGCAGCGCAAAGTACTGAAGCAGAGCCTCTAGTCGAGTGGCCGCTACCGCTAGCAGCGCCAAGTCCCTTTAATTGGCTTTTGAGTCCGGATCTAAGGGCCTTGGTTGACTCCTCGGAAGCAAATCGGGTATTGTTTCAATTTTGGGCAGCACGCGCGCTTTTTCAATACCTCGTTACGCTGCACCAGCCGAACAGGCGTGCGTTTGACGACATGGGATTCCCTTGGACGCAAGAGAATCGGTTTGAGGTGTTGCAGGCTGCTCTACGTCAGAGACAGTTTCGGGAAGCGTGTATTCTTGCGGACATGGCGCGACTACGGACGATGCTCGTCCGACTGCAGGTTGTGCTGCAGGACAACCCTGCTCTGCAGACGGCTCTGCAACGACCGGCCCAACGTTTGGACGCCCTCCAAGTGCTTCTCCATATTCACGCCATGCGAACAGTGATCTCGGTCATGGTCGAGGACTGGACTAGTGCACGCCAAGCGATCAGCGATGGTCTACGCACCCTAGGTGCTCCAAGCGCAGACGAGAAATGTACTACAGAAGAGAATCGATCTGCTTGGCATTCGCATTTCTGGCTCGAATGGATCCGAATAGCGTCTCTGGAAGCGGGTCTGGATGCAGCACTGGGGCAATGTGCCGCGGCTGAAGCAGCAGGCGTGGATCCGGAACTCCTTCGTCATGCGAGACGAGAACTTGAGATCGCGAAGAACGTGGCGGAAACGCGGCCGGGATCTGATCTGCTGGATTCGGCATGCTTGGCTCGCTTGACAGAATGCCCAGCTATGCAAAACTGGGAGCGTGCCGATACGAAATCTGGGTTTACGCTATGGCGTATATTGGAGCAGGGAACAGGTCCAGTTCAGGAATCGTCTTCGAAGCGATCATCATGGCCCGGATGGACTGGAGGCGACCGCCATAATAATGAGCGAATCTGGACTCCAAAGCCGCCAGCATGTATGGACTTGGTTCTCGATCACAACCAAGACGTTGGATCCAGAACGCAGCTCGACATATTCGGATGGCTTGTTTACGCGAGAAGCACTGATCATACCGGGAGCCCGGGTCTCGATCAGCGCTCGGTTCAGAGCGCCAATGCCAACGCAAATGATATGGATTGCTCTGGTCATGAGAATGACCTTCGAGGCGATTGCAAGCCGCTCCGACCACAAAATGAGGTGCATCTCTCGTTGATGAGCTTGTTCTCTATGGCCGCGGCGGCGGACCTGTCTGCCCGCGTGCATCTACACCGTTACCAGTTGGTGGATTGTGCACGATCCTTGGTGTTGCTCGCTGCAGCAGCGCACAAGCTCCATCAGTGGGCGCGAACGATGCCAGCGTTTTGGCCGTGGACGCAGATCATCCGAGATGCGGGCCTGGCTGCAGCCGATTGTGCAAGGAGACGTGCCACTACCTGGTACAAATTCGTGCAGAACTTGGGCTTGGGAGAAAAATTTGGCCTCAATGAACCACAAAGATTTCCTGTGAGCTCGGAAAATATGCTCTTTTCGGAAACATCCAATGAAAGAAAGGCCGCGGCTGAGCGCAGCTCTCTCGAGGATGATCTCAAAAGAGCGGCTGCACTTGTGCGCGCAGAACGCTTGATTGAGGCGAATGCGCTGCTTCAATCATGGCTTTGCATACCTACCGAGAACAAAGCAACTGCATACGTCCTCGCTTCTGCACTCTGCCTCCAAGCGCAAATTTTAGGCAAGCTTGGTATTCATCACGAAAAAGCTCTGGCGGGGCTGGACCTTGCCGAAACGCTCACCACCAAGAACGGATACCGATTTCTCTCCGACTGCGCTCGGCAACTGCGAGCGCAATGCTTTGGGATATCGCAGAGCAGTGAGGCTGTCGCTGAAGACGTCCGCATGAATATGTCAGCAGCTACCCGGGCAAAGGAGGAACTGGAGTGGTCCTTGGCTCATGAGCCCCGATTTTATGATCGACTGGTCGCCTCTCTGAACTGGACTGCCTCGGTATCGAACTGCGGACCGAGGGTCAAGCCAAACTCCTAAAGCGCCGCACATACCTGTTTCGGCCGCCGCATTCAGTTCGGTATTTTAGGTTTTGGGTGTGCGAGACAAATGCGCGAGCCGTTATTCGCTGCGGGAATTTAGGTGACGGGAGCATCCGCGCACCCACGCCCGCGGGAAATCGATGTGCTCGTTCCCAACACGAGCTCGAGCAGAGGCATCAGGAGCAATCCATAAGTGATATGCGTTACGGTTATCAGCGCGCTCCACGCGAGTCGGTACCATCATTTCATCCATGCATGTAGCAGTCTGTTTGTCCTGTATCCCTCCTTTGGATGCAATCGAAGGACGCACTAGAGCATTGGCTGATCGTTTTCGCATACCAATCTGTATCACGACGATGAGCGCTCTCAACGTAAAGACGATTTCAGCTTGTTTTGCCAGGGCACCATCGCCAGACGCTATTTCAACGTCTGCGATCTAAGAGCCGCCTGCACATGATCCGCATACACCAGCGATGAACCTATTTCGAGCGTTTCCCAAGACCGCACACAAATTCCGTCCAAAAAGGCAATACGCCGGGGGCGCTGCCGCACTGTGAGGAAAGAGAGCTCAATATACCGAACAGAGACCATCATCGCACCAGACGGAGATGATGCTCGCGCGACCAACGTCACTGGCGATTCGGAAGACAGACACTAATTCTGAGACTTCCATGAACTCTTGGTGAATCCGTGTCGAAAAATCATCCGAGTTCTGCTCCATGCTTCATAGATGCGCATGTACGTCACGCAAAGCGCGGAGGGGAAGGGTTCTCACCCGGCGGAGGTCTGCTGCTCACCTTGAACGACTCTGTGGCGACGAACTGTGCTTAATCTAGAACGCTACCGTGTATCCCGTTGATGCCATGCGGCGCTCGGGACCTGGAATGCTGAAAGAAGCGCTTATTAGGATTCCTTGAGATATCGCTGTCACAAAACCAGCACCGCATGGTCTAAAACTCCATATGCGATCATGTTTAGTGTCTCTAGAGTCGCGGTAAGCCAACTGTCGGAACGGGCGGAGCGATTCGGTCCTAGGTGCGCTTCTCGTTTACTGCGATGACATTTGAACGAAAGAAAAGCAAGCATCGGTAGGGATTCATCTCTTGTCATGTCGGAAAAAGAACGAAATCGCCTGTTCGCATCGAGTCGTGGACATTCGTGGAGTGTTCCGCTCAGGTATCAGAGCGTGGCGTGGAAAGAGCCAGGACGGAAAAGGAGAATTCGAATCCCCGTTCCCTTGGATTCGACCTCGTTTGCTATGATTCGCACTCATGGAGGAACCGAAGAAGAGCGAGCGCTCCACACGGAGAGACTCGGTTTCAAAGTGCTTATGAGCCTGCATTCAGATTCTACGTTCCCGCACTGCGACAGAATGGAACGCAGAAGCCTCCGAAAAGCAACCGTGAAGGGCGACGCGACGGCCTTGCCCTCTTCGCTGCAGCAAGCCTGTATCGAGCTTGCAAAGGTTCCCACGTTCCGATCATTCAGCGCGCTGCGCATTCCGTTGCAGAATCAGTATTCTTTTTGAAGAAAATGATCTCATGCGCTCCCAGCAAGGTGTAGAGAAACGGCCAGCAGCACGATCTTGTTTCAGTATGTCTTTACGACCTTGACTGGGTTTCAGTCGCTCCAGTGTCGACCATGCATCCACGGATTCACGAACTGCACCCTGACTTGGTCATGTCCAGAGAGCATGCAATTTCAACTGCGCTGCTCTTTTCGGTACTCCCTTTCTCTCTTATTGCATCGTTGCTCTGGTCAAAGACGCGGGAATTTTGGATCTCATCGACTTGTATGAAATTTGCTTCTAGGTGTGCACGATCAAGAAGCAAAGCGGTTTCTGGGCCAGACTTGGAACAGCAATTTTCAGGGCATGATACACCGACACCACGAACGCTGCCTTTCAACGGCGGCCACATTCGTAGCATAGATTTGAATGACGCGCACTCCATCACGCTCACTTGAATCTTTCTGTCAAACGCTTTTTCACAGCCGATCATCATGAAGACGATGCAAGCCGACTCGTATCCGGTTTAGACGGGCTGCCTTGGTCCTCGAATGCCTTCTCGCTCACGCGTCGACTTGTTCATGCAAAATCCGATCTCTTCCCTGGATTCGTTTTTATTGTCATTGAAAGTCACCTCGGCACGCTCCAGTTCATGGAATGAGACTAGATGCATGTAACTTTGTCATGAGGGGAAGGCATCACCCGCCATCGTCTCGAACAGAGCCGTGAATACCATACAACTAGTTCAGAATTGTTACGAGCCCCTGAAACACCCACGAATCACAGAACGACATACAAGCAGATTTTATCCTAAGCGAAAGTTCTGTACCTGTCAAAGATCACTTGACGGCTTTCTGAACGCTCCCAGTACTGTTTCCAATACTACCTCAAAAGCTGAGTGCAGACTCGTACAGTAGATCCACAGAAGCGGCCGAGGAGCGCGTCAGCCGTTCACGCCCCGCCGTGCGTTTGAATCCCCACCCGCGCTGGAAGCGACGAGGCGAAGGCGCTTGAACTCGCGCTCTGTTTACAGGCGACCAGGATTGAGTGCGGTGCTGTGTACTATACAATGTCCGTCATCGAAGACCTTTCTTTTATCGAGAGCGAAATGCGCTCTCTTCAGGAATCTTTTGTAGAGATTGAGTCCCTTTGGGGTCAAGTAACGGAGCTGGAACGTTGTGTATGCGACTCGACGATCTACGTTCGGCAATGGCTCAGCGATTTGGCGACCCGGTGTCCTGTTGTTGACAGCGCAACCTTGAGCGCTCTCATGGAGCGCCTGAACGAGGCTACACGCGTCCCTCTTGCGTCTGGAGAACGTGCACCTGGGGTTTCTGTGCCCAAAAAGCTTACGAGTAACCACCAACGCCGCGGCTTTGGACCTACTCAGAGGGCTGCTTCGGTTTCCGTCTCCACTGAGAAGCAGGCTGCTTTTTCGGCGAACACGGTGCACAAGCAACAAAACCAAGTTGACTGGGAGCGGAGACAAGTGCGGCGACTGCTCGCTCGACTGGAGAACACGCGCTTCCGGACGGATGTCCAAATGGAAGCTGTCCTGATGCTGCTTTGGCGAAACCAACCTGATGGTCTCTATGTGCACGACCTGATGCGCGAGACGGGCATGTCGCGGATGCGACTGAACACCTACTTGCATGCCTTGGTGAAGAACGGGATGGCAGAGAAATACGCTCGGAAAGGGCTCGTCTACGCTCTGCGCGCGGAACGGTGACCGAGAGACCCGTTCCACGACTCGGGAAACGGATACCAATCGAATCGCCTATAATCAATCTGTTGTTCATCTCCGGGACAAGACATCGTTCTGAATAGGGAGTTCAGAGACGTTCGCGATGACGGACTTGGCAGAACGCTTTTCGTCCGAGTTCGAGCACAATAGAACCGCGTTGAATGCAACCCTCGTCGAATTGTTGTGGCTACAACATATACGTCGATACTATGTCTGGAACGAGGTTCGCTTATCTGATTCCGCCTCTGGCGCTCCTGACCCACAAGAGATGGAGTAATGATCGAGACACTTTAGGAATCACGGTAGCCTCATGTGGACCGAGTGCGATGAGCGAACTGTGCCTGCGTTTTCCTCGGTGTTCCTACGGACGCATTATGGCCGGTCGACAGGGCGGTGCCTGTTGCGCAAGTTCCGTTCAGGTCTTGCCAAAACATTCGTTTGGCGGTGGGCTACGTGCCGCGTGCTTTCGGTTTCGACCTTCAGCTTGAAGACTAGACAGCAGAGGTGGTGCCCGATCCCCGCACCGGGCCTTTGTGGCTCGCGAACGGGCTGTCAGAATGGAGACGCCACTGCTGAGGGCGCTTGTACGGCGCATACGAGCGCTCGGGCCGCTAACCGTGGCGGAGTACATGCACACTTGTTTGCTGCACCCTCAGTTTGGTTACTATCAGCGAGCTACCGAAAAGATAGGCCGCCGAGGCGATTTTGTGACTGCACCGGAAGTTTCTCCAGTTTTTGGCGAACTTGTCGCGATCTGGTTCCTAGTTCAGTGGCGCGATTGGCTTCAAAGTCCCAATCAAGTTCAGCTAGTTGAGCTGGGACCCGGTCGAGGTACCCTAATGGCTAGCATCCTGAGCACAGCCAAGCAGTTTCCTGAGTTTTATCGGGCGTTGCAAGTACAGCTGGTCGAAGCGAGTCACTCGTTTCGAGCACAGCAGCAGCAGCTTTTGCAACCTTTCGTGCAGGATCGCAAAGTGGCCTGGCTAGACTCTATTGACGCGACTGAGCTTGATAGTGCCTCTTCGTCAGAACATCAGCAGGTACCAGTCCTGTTTCTGGCTCATGAGTTTTTTGACGCTCTCCCAGTACATCACTTTATCCGTTCGCAGAATGATGGAACAACGCATCCGGAATGGGTCGAGCGCCTTGTCGATGTGGATGACCTTTCTATGGATAGACACCCCCGATTACGATTCATCAAGAGTCGCGGAACGACGCCAGCCGCTGCTCTTTGGCCGAATCATCCGATGATCAAGGCGGTCTTGGGCTGTGAACGACCTGAATCGATTGAGGTCCCAACCCACGCTCTAGCCGTTATGGAGCGCCTGGCCCGAGTGATTCAGCAACGACGAGGTTTTGCACTCTTGGTGGATTATGCAAAACAGTCGAAACCGCCCTTGGCATGTACGTTGCGTGGTGTGCGGAATCACCGTTTCGAAGACCCTCTAGCCGCACCAGGTGAAGCTGACTTGACCGTCGACGTAGATTTCGCTCTCCTTGAAAAGGTCGTTCGAAACACTGCGCCAGCTTTGCGGGTCATGTCGCTCAGTCAACGCGAATTCCTTCTTCGTATGGGCATTGAGACGCGCATGCAGGTGATGAAACAAAAGCACCAGGACAAGGCTGCAGTCTTGGCTGCTGCCTTTCAACGCCTGGTCTCTCCCGATGCCATGGGTCAAATCTACCAGGTGATGAGCATCGCAATGCCGGCATCGAACGAGCATCTCGGTAGCCGCATTTTTCCATTCGAAGATGTTGCGGCCTAGTCTGGTCGCCCGAATCTTGGTCCCGAGGCGGCAAGTTCAGCAACTGAGGAATGCCGAGACCAAAAGGTGCCATCATCCACGGCATACTTATCCTTGAATGTGGGCGTCAACACCGGCCCCTCAAGCGTAAACCTGTTTCCCACATGACAGGATCGTTTGGGAATTCTACGAGTCCAGCCTTCTGGGGAAGGTGTCGTCGCGCTGGACTCGGGATCCGCGGAGCGTGCATTGTGCCCCTAGCAGCACAACCTCCATAAAGGTTGTTGAAGAGATGCAGGGGCAGGTCGCGTCCCAACCAGTGCCATGATGAAGGTTTCGAATCGTCGCGTGATGCGAAAGCACCTCGTTCCAGCTTCGAGGGAGCGGACATGCCACGAGTGTTCCCCATTGGCATCCCGTATCAGCCGATGATTATGATCGGAAGCTGCACGCGAGAGCTACCCTCGGTTTCGTGTCACGGACTATCGATCGCGCATCTTGGTCGCGCGTTCTGTCGCCCGGCGAACATTGTTTCACGCTCAAGCGTCGACACCTCGCTGATCGCCAGCGTCCCGCGTTTTCACCGACTATCAGCAACAGACGTTCCGAGCAGATACCCTCGTGACAGGTTGGGACCACCTCATATCCAAGTGCCAAGCCAGCGCCGAGCTCGTTGCTGCTCAATCGTGAGGTGCAGACCGTAGACCCATGGCGAGAAGTAAACATAGGCTGCTGCTGAAAGCAGGATTCCAATCATGGCGATCTGGGCGCGCATTGAACGCGAAACCGGTGCACGATCCAACAGCCATGCCGTCAGCAAGATACCGTAGATGAGCCCTGGCAAATAGTGATACAGAAAAGCAGCTCGTTTGACTCCAATGTAGGGAAGAAGATTCAGAAGCCATCCACAAAAGACGAACGTTCCGGTGGCGTAGTACGTTTGTTTGACGCGACGAGCCAGTTTCGAGGGTTCCGATTCACGTTTTCGTTTCGGAGCTCGTTGAAAGTCGCCGATGGCCGCCTGAAACAGTCTGTGTCCGACCAAGGACACGAAAAGTAGCAAGCCGCCTAGGACACTCCATGCAACAATAGGGTTCACGAGCAGATAGATACGTGCTTCGACGACGTCAAAAGCGCTTTTTGGTTTGAGCGATCCCTGAGAGGCTCGCAGCATTGCCCTTGGACTGGGATTCGTCTGCGGTGCATCCATCCATGGCGCACGCTGGCTCTGAATCCAGTACAAAATTCCGCTCAGGTCCAGTGGCCACGACCACCATTTGCTCTCCCAGTGGTGGCGTCCAGGCACTTGGGCGTTTGCACGTAGCATCTCCTTATTGAGGTAGAGAAATTTGCTCCCGAACGGCACCTTCGGCGCTCTAGGGTCATGTTCGGGCGATCCGAGTAAATTGGCCCGGAAAGTCGGCAACATGAAAGCATCTCCGGAGCCGCTGCGAGGCAAGAGCCGAAAATGCAGCCAGAAAAACGAGGTGTACACACATATCGCAACGAGTCCGATAAGCACGCACTGAAAAAATGGAATGCGTTTCTGATGCCCCAGAAGTGCTCGACTTCCAAAGAGAGACACGAGCCCAGCGAGCCCGGGTGTTGCCAGCGCTGTCCACTTGACCGACAACGCGAGCCCAGCTGTGATCCCGCTCCAGAGAAGCCATCTGCGACGTGCCCTTGTTCCGTTCCGGGTCCGCCACAGACGCAACATACAGTACAAGTGCAGCACTGTGAAAAAAACAAGTTGAGAGTCGGTGAGAATAAGCCGCGACTCGATCGCCGTGGCCATGTCGAAGAGCAACCATGAGGCCGCCAGGGCACTCGCCTCCACGCTCATTGGAAGCGCCCGCGCGACGAGGTAGTAAAGCGGTACCACCAGCGTCCCAAAGAGCGCAGCGACAAAGCGCGGTCCCATGTACGAGTCGTCCGGATACACGGCACCGATCTGATCGTACAGAAAGCTCGTATTATATCCGTGTAAATACCCACCCAGCGCGAGCAAAAGCTTGCCCAACGGTGGATGAATATCAAAAAAGTACTCACCCGTAAAGTAACAGGTCACAAACTTGCCAAAATGGAACTCGTCGAAAACAACCGAGTTCGGCGCCGATAAACGCCAAAAACGAGTCCCTGCCGCGATCGCTGTCAGCAACAGGAGGACGAGCAGGTCCAGCGGACGATCAGACGCACACAAGGCCCTCCTCTGCTCTTCACTGTCACAGACCGACAGTAGCTGCTTCAGCGGGCCTCCACGCACAGACGTCCCCTCCGGCGAAGAACCAACAGTTCTCGTTCCTCGTTCCGAAACGGCAGTTGTGCTGACACTCGCACCTCTGTCCGACTCTTGATATGCATGCGCGCTCGTGCGATGACGCATCATCTCTAACGTTGGCCAGGGAGGAAAAAACCCATCTTGGAATCTTTTTTTCGCGCCGTTTCCCAGCAGCCGCGGCCGCATGGCGCCGGCCATCCATCGAGATCCCGCGCGGGGCATTCTCGCTGGTCTACGAATGCATGCGCACAAGCATGCGCACACACGCATGTATATATACACGCATGCACGCATATATGTACACACGCACGCATTCAAGGAACCGCATCGCGACAGCGGAAGCGCAAATGACTGGCTCGTTGATCAGCGCCCCCTGTCGAGCGATCGATCCTGCCTGCAGTCCGTGTCTTCTTCGGAAAACGATCTGGGCTCTAGAGACTCGTAACTTGATCGCTAGATTGTTCGAGCGCGGTCGTGTTCCCGACACAACGGTGATGAAACATATGGATTGCAACGAAAGAGATGCTTGTGGTGATTCCAGAACGCAATCATTCCTGACAATTTGGGATGGTAGACTCGGTGCTTGGGACCTCGTTGGCCTGTGCGCCTCGGCATTTGCGAGCGCAGGTCGGTGGGTACTTGCGAACGTTTGCGTCTTGATGTTGTTGTTTATGGGTTCTGTGTAGATCTATTTAGGATAGTGGTATGACCTAAAGTGATGTTTGAGACGTTGTGACGGTGCATGCTGGTTGTTATTTGGGCCAGCATTGGGCAACCAGGCTGGTTTTCGAAAAATTGATGCTGCAGGTTCGTCATGCGCTTTTGTTGGTGCTCTTGTGCTCGAAAAAACCGTCATTATGGATTCATGTCCCTTATTGTACCATGGATACAGTAGCCATGGGTATGAGTGTCTCTGAAACACCCCAGGCTGCAAATGGTACGCTGCTCGGGTCCGGGCGCGACAACCCCGCTGGTTTCTGGCGATCACGCGGTCCGCGGCGTTCTAGAGGATGGTTGTCTCTATTCGATAGCTTGGGCAGCAACTTGGACGCGCTTGCGTAGGCGCTCCCGGGAGTTTCGTAATATAGAGGGCGTTGAGAAACTGGAGGAAGCGCTTTTCTGTCGATACCAGTTGATTATTGGTGGTTTACGAAGAGGGCGGGGCTCCTCTGTGAACTGCCGGAGACTTTAGAAAAGCGGGGAACTTCGTTATGACCGCGGAAGAGCTGGCGCTGGAAGCAGCTGCGCTCGAAGCCATATTTGGCAGTGATTTTACTGTGGAGGAGTCAGCCGATCAGCGGTTTCACTGGAGCTTGCGCTTGCGACGCGATCGAGTAGGTCTCCTGCTCACGTTTCTTGTCGGTGACGGTTATCCTCAAACAAGCGTTCCTCATCTGAAGGTAACAAGTGTCGAGGGTCTTTCTTCTAAACAAGTCCGTGCGCTGGAAGAATACCTACGACACGTGGCAGAGGAGAACCTCGGTTCCCCGAGCATTTACGCGCTCTACACCGCTGCACAGGACTGGATCGACACCAACGCAGGGCGTACTTCCGTCGCTGAGACCGACTGGGCCTCGAACTCGCTGGCGGATGCTGGCTGTTCTCGCAGACCCACAGCAACCGACGACAGATTCGAAACCAAGGCCGAAACCTTCACACAATTCGTTGAGCATGAAACGTCCGAGCATGCCACCATCGAGCGAGCACTGGGCACCCCAGTTACCCCAGAGACTTTTGCTGCGTGGAAAAAGGAATTCGACCGATTTCTCGTAGAGCAAGGGATCATGGACTCGAACGAAGGCTTGGAACTCGAACCAGAAACCAGAATAGGCTCACGAGGTTTTCGGCTGAAACCAACTGGTCGAGAACTGTTCACTATGCACCAAGAGATATTCGTTGACGATCTAGACGCGCAGGAGGAATCCGAAGATAGGGCACAAGTAGCGTCGCTTGATGGTGAAAGGCAACTTGCGGAACAAGTTGACGCGAGTCTTTTCTTATCCTGAAGGCTCTATTCCCCACGAGTAGGCCACGACCAACAAAAATATGCATTTGCGAAAAGTCATCGTAGCGATTTCGTGATCAGTCGGGACGTCGTTGCGCTGCACAATCAAGTAGACACCGGTGCATTCATGGATCACCGGTGGCAGCGCCAGGACATCCCGATCGTGTACGACATATCCCGAGATGACCGGTTGTCAACGTTCGGCCTCGGAGACGGCAGCGTGTTCGAGCACAATGGAACTGCTTTCCAAAGACTGTTGTCGAGAGGTAGCCGCCTCGCTTCTTCAGTAGATGGTGCATATGTCACGAGCGCTGGCAGCACGTTGGAGCGGCAGCGCACACACTGCGTCTGCGTATGGTTCTCGTTCACGAGCATTCTGCGGGGCAGTTGCGGGGTTGCTAACGCGGTGCAGCCCGTGAATTAAGATATCAACACGACATTGGCATCTTTTTATGCAACGAACAGGATGCCGTCGCTTCCAACGAGAGAGGTTCATCTCGTACGGTTATACAACGATATGAACCGTTCCCAGATCTGCAGTCTCGAACCTGATGCTGTAGCGCACGTTTTCGTCGGCATACGAACGACCTACAATACCAGAGGCTCGATGTGAGCTGTCCTCTTGATACGAGGCGAAGGACTCGGAAGGGAAAACAGCACCATTGAGAGATGTTCGGGACATATTCCGTGCGCGAATGCATCGAAACGAACGGCATCAATGTCGCTCTGCTTCATCCAACCTGTTCTTTCAGAATGAAGCTCCAAATCGTAAACGTGAACCGTTCGGCAAAAATCAAAGTGCCTTCCTCTGGCGGTCATTCGACTCTGGATACGGACTGCGCTCCCAGTAAAGGTCCATTGAGCGCGTTCGCCACGCGTCGTGCAGAGCGTCAAGACGAACGATCACCGTGGTGGTCATCTCCAACGAGTCGCTTCCTAGAGTCCTTCTCTGCTCCCTTGGTCTATCAAGCGTCCAGCAGCGGCGAAATCGTTTTCATGAGCTGCACACACTGGCGCTCGAACCAGCACGGTCATGCGCTAGGTTACACCGCCGGCAGCTTCTTCGTCCTGATCAGGTGAATGTGGATGGCGCTCTGGATCCGCGTCTGTCGGATCCATGGCAAGCCTGGTCGTTGTGGCTCATATTCGTCAACTATCGGCACAGAACTCGTGTACACAGAGCAGGTAAGCCAACCTTCGTAGCGATCTATCAACACCAAACTGGCCCGTATCGCCCGCTCCATAGCCCTGCCTACTGCGTGCAATATGATCTTTTCATGCTGCACGTCGAAAAGAAGGCGTCGTGCTCTCTCCAAAATACCCACAAAACGACAGCCGCCACTCAAAAAGAGCTCATTTGGCCCAGTCCGCGTACGCCCAATAGGTGGCGAGCGAAACCGGTACAAAGCTTGATCCCGAAGCTCAGCACTCTCCACCACCGGTTCGTCCCTATTCAGACCGCCACGCACTTGCCTCAACGTTGACGAAAACGGTTGTACAACGAACGACCGCCGAGCAGCACGTGTACTCGGCGCAGCACGCTCGTCCCTGCCTCGTCGCTGCTTGGTTGCTCCTCCAGCGCTTTCATCAGGCCCGTGCTTCCGTTTCGAACCTCGAGTCATAACGAAACACTTGCGTTATCATCTAGAGGTGATCAACAACGTCACGGGTTTGCAGCCCACTGACCGAGAAATATCGCGGTGGAGAAGAGAACGAGCATGGACTCGCGTCCATTGCCTGCACCGGCAGCGATTCCGCGTACCCGTTGCCAGCACCCGCTGAATGAACGGAAGACCGTCCGCCTTGTCGCACCAGTCCAGAAAATCCCTAGATTTCCAATCATATCCCATTTCAGATCAGTATCATTTATGTCCATAAAAGATCATTCTTGTCCATCATCGCAAACGCAGACCCCTGGCCGCTGTCTTGCCGCCACGAGGCGATGTCGCCGACCAACACTGGCAGGGACGTAGGACACCCATGCTGCCACAGGGAACGCAACCAGCACCGCGTATCACGCAAATTCCGTGCCCGTATCCAGATACAGGTGTACCGGGAAGGATACCATCTCAGTAACTGAGCAGGGAACGCAACTCCCGCAGGTTCTGAGGCAGCAGACGCGCGCCATCGGCCGCCGCCGTCGTCGTCGAGGCGCCCCATGGCTTGGCGCCGGCGCCCTTGCGCACGCCTTGGCTCGGCATTCGTCAGTACGTTGGTTGTCGCTCTTGGCGGGTCGCCGCTCCTGCTGCGGTCGCGTCTGAACAGTGTCTCTCTCTATCCGCAGACTGAGCACGTTCAACGCAATGGACTTTGACCTGCAGACGTTCTCTTCCGCGGAGCGAAAGGCCGTGGGGGCCGTTCAGTTTGGGGTGCTTTCCCCGGACGAGACGCGTCGCTTCTCGGTTGTGCGGGTGGAGTATGACGTGGCGTTCGAGCGCGGCGTGCCAAAAGCCGGTGGGGTCATGGATCCTCGACTGGGAGCAATCGATCGGAACTTTCCTTGTGCCACTTGTGAAGGGTCGTCGATCGATTGCCCGGGTCACTTTGGTCACATCGAGCTGGTCAAGCCGGTTTTTAACATCCTCATGATCGGGACAGTGCTGAAGACGCTTCGCTGTGTCTGCTTCTACTGCTCGCGGTTGCTTGTGGATCGCTCGGACACACGCATGCAGCGCGTAGCAAAGATTAGGGATCCTGTGAAGCGTTTTCAGGCCGTGTTCCAACTTTGTAACGGAACGAGAGTGTGCGGCGGCGGTGGTGACGGCACTGACGATGATTTGTTGGCTCCAGCGGCACTGCTGGCTGCAAAACAGAGCTTGCCGAAACCTCGGGAGGGTTGCGGAAACCTCCAGCCGAAGATTAGTCGAGATGGAATTCGGATTATGGCGGAGTTTCCTGACGCAGAGGCGTTCGCTGCGGAGCGGAAACAGGAGCTGAGCGCAGAGCGCGTTCAGCAGATTCTTCGTCATATCCGTGATGAAGACATAGAATTTTTGGGTTTTCATCCACGATTCGCTCGTCCCGACTGGATGATTCTAGGCGTTTTGCCGGTTCCCCCGCCGCATGTGCGACCCTCAATCCAGATGGATGCAGTATCGCGCGGCGAGGACGACTTGACCTTCAAACTAGGGGATATCATCAAAGCAAACAATGCGCTCCGACGACTAGAGGCCGAGGGCGCACCAGCCCACGTCATCAGGGAGCAGCTTGTGCTTTTGCAGTTTCATGTCGCAACGCTCATGAACAATGATCTGCCTGGTATGCCCGGGCGACGCTCAAGAGCGGGCGACCGCTTAAATCGATCGCTCAACGACTCAAAGGCAAAGAGGGACGCGTTCGCAATAACCTCATGGGCAAACGCGTGAACTTTTCTGCCCGAACAGTCATCACCGCAGATCCGCAGTTGGCACTCGACGAGGTCGGGGTACCTCGATCTGTGGCCATGACCCTGACCTACCCAGAGGTTGTCACACCCTTTAATATTGATCGGCTCTGGACAGCTGTTCGGAATGGACCAAACGCGTATCCCGGAGCACTGTTCGTGATTCGCAATGACAGCAAACGCATTGCGCTGCAATTTGTGCGTCGTTCTGCAGACATTATGCTAGAACCGGGATGCGTTGTGGAGCGGCATCTGCTGAACGGAGACTTGGTGCTCTTTAATCGGCAACCGTCCCTGCATCGAATGTCTATTATGGGACATCGAGTGCGGGTGCTGCCTTATTCGACATTTCGCATGAACCTGAGTGCGACAAGCCCGTACAACGCCGATTTTGATGGCGACGAAATGAATCTGCATGTCCCGCAGTCTGAAGAGGTGCGCGCGGAGATTCAAGAACTGATGGCAGTTCCAAAGAATATTGTCTCGCCGCAAGCGAACCGTCCTGTGATGGGCATCGTACAGGATTCATTGTTGGGCTGCATGCTGTTTACTCTGAGAGATAATTTTCTCGACGAGGACACGGTCTTCAATCTTTTGCTGCATCTGCCACACTTTGATGGGCGCATACCAGCGCCAGCGATTCTGAAACCGCATCCGCTGTGGACGGGAAAGCAGATCTTTTCGCTGTTGCTTCCAGACGGCGTGAACCTGGAGCGCTTTTCGAATGGCCACCCGGACCATGAACGAACGATCATGACGCCCAGTGACACACGAGTTCTCATTCAGAATGGTGAACTTGTCACCGGCACGGTCGATAAGCGGACCGTAGGGTCTAGTGCTGGCTCGCTGATTCACGTGACCTGGAAGGAGGCCGGTCCCGAGCGAACGAGCCAGCTCATCTCCGACATTCAGTTACTCATCAACTACTGGCTCATGCAGAACGGAATGAGCATTGGCATCGGCGACTGCATTGCAGATGCAAACACCATGGCAGCGATCAATCGAACCATACAGGAGGCGAAAGACGAAGTGCGACAACTCATCCGCCTTGCCCAAGAGGGACGGCTCGAACGGCAGCCGGGCAAGACCATGCTGGAATCTTTCGAAGCCTGTGTGAATCGAGTCTTGAACAGTGCTCGTGATAAGGCGGGCGGTTTTGCTCAGGAGAGTCTGCTGCCAAGCAACAATATCAAACGCATGGTTTCTGCCGGAAGCAAGGGCTCATTCATCAATGTATCGCAAATCGTTGCTTGTGTAGGACAACAGAATGTAGAGGGTAAGCGCATCCCGTATGGCTTCCGGCGACGGACGCTACCTCATTTTGTTGTCGATGATTTGTCCCCAGAGGCGCGTGGTTTTGTAGAGAACTCTTATCTCCGAGGACTAACGCCGGAGGAGGTCTTCTTCCACGCCATGGGCGGCCGTGAGGGTCTCATCGATACTGCGGTCAAAACCGCTGAGACAGGCTACATCCAAAGGCGGCTCATGAAAGCGATGGAAGATATTCGCGTCGAATATGATGGCACGGTTCGGAACTCGCTTGGCGATGTCTTGCAGTTCCTCTACGGTGACGACTCAGCCGAGGGCTCCATGTTGGAGGTCCAAGAACTGCGACTGGTCCGAGCGAGTAATCAGGAAATGGAATCGATTTTCCGTCTCGATGTCTACGATCGTGGTTTTGGCGTCGGCTACCTAGAACCGGACGTGATTGATACGGTGCGTACGGATCCGGAAATCGGCATCGAACTCGAGGAGGAGTATCAGCAACTGCTCGCTGATCGAGAGCAGCTCTTTGCAATCTTCCCTACAGGAGAGAACAAGTGGCCGCTTATGGTTAACGTACAACGTTTGATCGTGAACTGCAAATCCATTTTTGGTATTCAGAGCGACGGGTTGAGTGATCTGCATCCGCGGCAGGTTATCGAAGGCGTTAGAGCGCTTTTGGCTCGATGTATTGTCGTCCTTGGAGATGATGAGCTTTCGCAAGAGGCCCAACGAAATGCCACACTGCTGTTTTCCGCGCATGTTCGCGCGGAGCTGGCGACCAAACGAGTTCTCCAGGTTCATCGTCTCCACAGCAAAGCACTCACTTGGCTTCTTGGGGAGATCGAGACGCGCTTTGTGCGAGCACGAGCGACTCCGGGCGAGATGGTTGGGGCGGTCGCCGCCCAATCACTAGGCGAGCCAGCGACGCAGATGACGTTGAACACGTTCCACTTTGCCGGAGTATCGGCGAAAAATGTCACCCTCGGTGTGCCGCGTCTCAAGGAGCTTATCAATGTGGCCAAACAGGCCAAGACCCCCTCTGTAACTGTCTATTTGAAGAACGGTAAGGACAAGGAGCTGGCGAATATCGTGCAGAGTGAACTGGAGCAATGTCGACTACGGGATGTTGTTGAGAGTAGTGCGATCTTTTTCGATCCGGACCCGGCAAATACGGTCATCGAGGAGGATCGAGAATGGGTTCGCGACTATTTTGACCTGCCCGATGAGATGGATCGGCCCGAGCGTCCTGTCTCCTTGGCTGCTGCGTATTGTCCTGAGCACGGAAATGATGATCGACAAACGTTTGCGACTCAGTGATGTCGCCCGCAAGCTGCGTGCCGAGTTTGGCGGTGATCTCTCTGTGGTCTACTCAGATGACAACGCGGAAAAGCTGGTCATGCATATTCGCATGGCTGGTGACGAGTACGAGAAAGGCGCTCTAGGCATGGCTGGCCTTGTCGATGGTATTCACGCCGACGATTCGCTCAACTTGCTGGGACCGGGCGACATGAGCGGCACGCTCACCAGTGTTGGCCTGAATGGAATGAGGGATCTTGGAGACCAGGAGGCGAGCGCCCTTGATGAACAAGATGACGTGTTTTTGAAGCGAATCGAATTGGCGTTACTCGAAGATATGCAGCTGAAGGGTATGGCTGGGATTCGAAAAGTCTTTATGCGTCAGACGCAGCGTATGGAGTTTGATCCGCAGTTGGGCTCTTTTGTGAGCAATCCAGAATGGGTTCTCGACACTGAAGGGACAGCACTATTGGCGGTGCTGTCGCATCCGGATGTGGACTCTCGACGAACCATTTCGAATGAGGTCACCGAGGTCTTGGAAGTGCTCGGCATCGAGGCGGCTCGTCAAGCACTCTACAATGAGATGTATGCTGTGTTGAGTTTCGACGGATCCAGCGTGGGTTATCGACACCTGGCGCTGCTGGCAGAAGTCATGACTTGCCGCGGGTATATCATTCCGATTTCACGATTTGGCATCAATCGACTTGAGACCGGCCCTTTGATGCGTTGCACCTTTGAAGAGACTGTGGAGGTTTTGGCCACTGCAGCAACCTTTGGTATACGCGATCAATGTGAAGGCGTATCACAGGCAGTCATTCTTGGTCAACGGGCTGCTGTCGGCACCGGAGCCTTTTCCTTGAGCCTCGATGAAACGCTTCTGAGTCAAACGGCGGCGGATATTTCGGTCATGGGGAATGTAACTACGGCTTCGATGATGGCTGGTGGTATGTCGCCGGACGCAGACGCATGGACACCAGCGTATACACCAGGGGCGACGCCAGCGCTCTCGAGCGATGGAGGCGCTGCTCCTTGGACACCTAGTCTCGGTGTCGCGATGGCGAGTCCATATGGGGCGTTTTCCCCAGCTGTTGGATTCAGTCCGGCATGGAGTGTTCACGGCTCGGGCGAATCTGGAAAGGAGCTTACCGGATACGGGGCAGTTAGCGCAACACCCTATGCGACGCTCATAGCGGGCGGTACGAGTCCAGCTTGGGCACCGAGTCCTGCAATCGGGGCAATCGATGGAGTCGCCGGAACGTTTTCGCCATCTAGCCCGGCCTACTCACCTACGAGCCCGCGCTTGGTCTCACCATCAAGCCCAGCGTATTCGCCGACGAGTCCTGCGTATTCACCAACGAGTCCTGCATACTCGCCCTCGTCACCGAATGTGGCGTATTCGCCCTCATCGCCAGTGGCATACTCGCCCTCGTCACCGAATGTGGCGTATTCGCCTTCATCGCCAGTGGCATACTCGCCCTCGTCACCGAATGTGGCGTATTCGCCTTCATCGCCTGTGGCATACTCGCCCTCGTCACCGAATGTGGCGTATTCGCCTTCATCGCCTGTGGCATACTCGCCCTCGTCACCGAATGTGGCGTATTCGCCTTCATCGCCAGTGGCATACTCGCCCTCGTCACCGAATGTGGCGTATTCGCCATCGTCACCTGCGTTCTCTCCCTCATCACCTGTATATTCTCCCAAAAGCAAATAGTCTCGGGTAGAGTAAGATTCTTGCCGGAGACTCGCGTAAAAAACCTGCTCGAGGAACCCGACCGAGTAGAACGAAATGCGATCTCATGAAGCATTCGTTCGTGAATGTCTTGTCGACCGGTATTGAGCCAGAGCGCATGCGCCTCGCAGACATTCTGCTCTATGAACAGCTTGAGGACCGCAAAGGTGGCACCCGCGGGTAGGGGAATTACGACGAATCTCGTTGTGTACAATGCGTTCTCTGAAAAAACTCAACGATTGCCATCAACGAGTCTGGTGAAAGCCGACATATCGACAGAGACGTTACTCGACCATCGATGAACGTCGAGACGTATCGAAACACCGTTCGACACATGGTCCCGAAAACAGAATATCCACCATCGAGTTGAGAGCCATCGCCTCCATCCTTGGTCGGATCGAGCATCGACCACGTATCCAATCATCCCATGTTCTTCTTCTCTTTGTTGGTCTGGGGAAACATTTATGGAGCAGGTGATCCGCACATCGCAAGAAAAGAAAGGGATCGCCTTCAAGGAGAACGATGCTCATCCATGCTCTGAACATTCTCTCGTTTCGAGGCTGGTTGTGCGTGCACTTAGACCACTGCCTCGAGACGATTGCCCAGCTTCGCTAGATGTACATAGGCGTCCGTACCGAAACCTTCCATGGATGCAATACTCAATTCACCGCCGAAATAACGAGCGTATAGTCGTGAGAGCGGCAAACCGTATCCGAAACCAGCGAGTGGATCCATCACTGCAGCGCGAGCATGGTCACCACCACCGGTAGCGGTAACGTATTCGTCCTGGATCAGGGCATCTGGTGGCACTGTCGCTGTCGTAAACATATACGTCCATATCTTTGGCAGGCTTGAACGAGAAATCCCGCCGCCTTCATCGGCGATCTTCAACGTCACATCCTCTTGGCCATCCGCGATAATCACCTTGATCGGCGGATACACATCACGTCCCAGGTGGTGTTCCATGGTGGCCTCGAATCGAGTTCTTCAGCAGCTCAAATAAGACACGTGGTACAAATGCCCTTCAATGTATGGAAACTCGAGGTCCGTCTTCCCTAAAATGACGACCTCTGGCGGCTCCTCGCCATAGTGTCGATAGGCCAGTGCCCGAGCAGCGTCCGCAGCGTCTGCGGCGACATGCGCTGGTCGACAGCGAATATGGATAATGCCCACATAGCCTTGTCGTGCACGTTCCAGAGACATGCTCACTTGTTGTGAAATTAGAACCCGAATACCAATACGCGAAGTGTAAAATCGATCTAAGAAAGAGCTGATATGGATGTCGTCTGCGCCCATGCCACAGGATTGTTTCAGTTCGAGCACCCCGCAAGCGATCTGTCGCACAACATCCGCATGACGATCCCGAATACGTCGCAGTAGCTCTGTGAAACGGCGCTCCTCTTCGCCTTCCTTTTCAGGACGCGGATACATGACAATGTCTGCGAAAGAGTTTTCGTACAGCTCCCGAACTCGCCGTACGCTGCGCATCGCCGAGAGGCCGTACGGGAGCGCCTGCAGCTCCACCACGCGATGTGCCAGTCGAATGGCCAGTTCACGGTGCATCAGCTGCGCTGCCAATAAGAGTTTTTTTGGCGTCGGCCGCCGGCCAAACTCTAGAAGCTGTCGCAGAGAGACCGGCGTTGCACTGCGTCGAGCATAGCGGGCGATTAGGCCGAGCGCTTCCTCTCGACTCTTCGGAACACCGTGAGGCAGCGGTTTCGCCTCTAGCGGCGTGTACGCCACATCTGGTTGACTAGGTGGGCAACCACCGACAAGCCAGCTTGAATGAATCGGGTCCTCGGGGCTCGAACTCAACCGAGCCGAAAGTGGCCACCAAGGCGCTGGCGTCAAGCCCCACGGTTTGGGTCGTAGGAACACTGTACCCAGTTTGGCGAGCAGACTGCGTCCTCCAGCACCTGGCATGAAGAGCGCTCGTCTACTACAAGAGGCTTAGGGCTCTTATCTGTAAATACCGACTGAAGCAGACTCACCAGTCTAGAACATGGACTGGTAGACACAACGACGAAAAGCCCCATCTGTTTCCTCCAGGCGGCGACCGCCAAGCCCATCATGAAATGTTTTCCCACTGGGGTTTCGGTGTTTCATCGCGCTTCTCGGACGAATTTTGGACCCGTATGCCTGTATTAGGAGAAGATGAAGAACGACGTGGAGTGTCTTTACGGCTTCGAGGACTACGTTTTATGCAACGCAAACAACAAGACCAGCAAGAGGTGGCAGCAGAGCCGCCTCCTGTCCAGCAGCTGCTCTCGTCTGCGTCTGTTGTGCACCAGAAACGTGCTGTGCGCGAACCAGCAGCAGGGCACACGGCGGAAACATCAATAGTTGTGATGTTGGACTGCGAGCACAGCGTCATGGCGGAGGACTTGAGTTTGAGTGCGTACAGCACGGCACGTCGCTGTTACGGCACACGGGCACCGTTGCAACCCCTCGTCACGCAGTCGCCCTCTAGTCAAGCAACTGGCGAAATGGTCCACACAACAACCCAACCGATCTCTTCATGGCCAGCTGCACCTGTGGATGAACTGTCCTTGAGAGGTGAGACGCTGTCGCATGCTTCGCAGTCGTTCGGGAGCGATCGAGACGCTGCTCTACCCAACGAGCGCCATCGAGTACCCCTGGCCAAGACGCGTCCCGGGAGGAGCGTTCATCGCTCACCGTCGACAAAGGGCACTCTGTTCAAGTCGCTCTCGCCTTCTAAAAGATCCATAGGACGGTACGATACGAAGAAGACACTTCTGTTGCGCGATTCCTGGCAACGACAGCATTAAGTCAGCCAGGGCCTGTGTCTCGAGGCGCCGACGGCTTGCACCGCGTCCTCCTTGATGCTGTTCATCTCTGGTCCAAGTGAGAACGTCAGCGAGTGTAGGAGCATCGGGGGTTGTCGGATGATAAATGCATTGAAAGAATACGACGGACGACGCAATCGACGAGTCCTAGTCCCAGGTTCATGCCCGCTCGGAACGTTGTCTAGGGCAGTCATATAACCTGGAGCCGATGAAGGATACGCGATCCATTCAACGCTTTTCTTGGACGAACGAGTATCAAAGTCATCGTCGCAAGATGCTGGGCAAGAACTTGAGGATTTACACCGGACGGTCAGGGTACGCGATCTGACGCTCTCAGGGGGATAAGTAGATCCCTTGGATTGGACAGCGCTCGACCTTGGTTTCGACACGGTTCAACGCTAGATTGTATTTTACCACTCCAAACTTTAGGCACATTTATAGCGAGCGTGACCTTTTGCTGGTGCGCTTTGAGCGACGAGTACATTCAGAACACTGTCCACTAGCTGACGTAACGACGGCATCTTCCGCCGCAGTATCGTGTCTCGGAACTGCATTTTGTTCAAGAGAGAGTGATTCTGCAGAGTCGAAATCCAAACGCTCCAGACTCACGTACGAGGCATGCAACGAACAGGCGCGTTCACGAACTTGGATTCAGGCCAGAGATCCGACGACGGAAACGGCGAATCATCCATTCATCGGATTCCACATCAGTCGCTCGACAAGCTCCGGTGTTCACGTCGGCGTTAGCAATCCAATGCGTCGGCATGTCCAGAGAGTTCGGAGCGGTCTGTGACTGGCCGTTTCCAAGAGCCTCGACCTGTTCGCTGTATGCTGACTGGGCAACAGCGAGAGGCTGGGATGTTGCACCACGACGCGCGGCCTCGAGCATGTCGCGCAGATCGGTCTCCTGAAGAGCTGCGAGGCAACGCCACACTTGACGGAGCCCAAACTCATCGGTTGGTAGTAGCACCGCAATGAGCTGATTCAGCGTTGCACAGGGTGATTGATACTCGGTGCCCTCATCTACTTCTGGCCACGAGATCGGCTGAACGTTGGAGAACTGTTCCCCAGCGCTTTGAGAGCCGTGCTCCTGCTCTACAGAACACGAATCCTGCTCACTTCCATTTGTTCCAAGCGGGGTTTCGCCTTCGCCACGATCGAGGTTCTGTAGAATTTGCCCGATAAGAAGAAGTAAAGCCGTGCAGAAATAGCGAGGATGTATGGCTGATCGCCAGCGTTGATGAATCGCATCCTTGGTTCCATCATCATTTTCCAGTCCATTCTTTCCAAAACGAGATCCCCACGATGACTTGGCCACTTCCAGCGAGGGAGAATCCATATGGATGCCCAGGCCAGTATCAAGCCTCGATGGGGGTGTCGGCGCCTGTTTCCCTTTCGGTTCCATCGTCAGATAAATACGGGTTGCTACGGTGCGCGACTGGTGCAGCATGCGCAAACACGCGTCGATCAGTAAGCGATCGCCTTCGACAAGCTGACCCGTCGATTCACCGAGATCGCTCCTGTTTGCGTTTCGATGCAGCTCGTGCCGACGCTCCCTCAAAAACTCGCAAACTCGAACAATATACGAATCCAAACCAACCGGTTTCTTGGGCCACTGGAATTGCTGTCTCAGCATGGCCTCAAAATGTTCGAGCCGGTGCCGATCAACGGCGAGAATCTCTAGAAGCGCTTCAGTCAGTACTTCACTGGGCGTGCCAAAGCGAGATGCTGCGAGATGCAACGCCGCGCCCCCGATATGTTGCAGCGTCTCCAGCGAGCAACGCGTGGCTCCGCTAAGCAACCTATCCTCGAGCGCACTCGGTTTCGCCTCGTCCCAAACCACGAACCCTGATCTATCTTTCAATGATTCTATATCTTCCATGAAGACTCGCCGCATGATGAAGAATGCGTACTCAACCACGCTTGGCGATAACCCCAGCGTAACGCCCAAATCCACAAGCCATGATACCAGCTGTGACTGCCAGCTCCATTCCCTTCCTGTTTCAACACAAGCAGTGAAACCTGCAACAGCATCGGCAAAAGTCCATCCCTGTGGACAGCAGCCGTCGATCTGTTGGAACTGACCGTCTAGCGCGCAGTCGAGCGTCTTCACCTGCTGGACGAACCTTCGTAAACTTGGGCAATTTTTCCCTGGCGCCAACAGCTTCCGCAGTACGCTCTCTTCAGCGTCGGAGAGCGTATTGCTCCCTCTGGGTCGTCCACGAAAACTCGGACTTTGCTGAGCGAAACGTGAGGCACCGGCGGCGTCCTCCGCCATGGCGAGACCAGACCCCAAACAACTACTTCCGCAGTTGCTCAAGGAGCCCTTCGATAGCACCAAGCTCGACTTTCTAGAGGATCGCCTCAGATCTCCATCAAGTCCAGACGTGTAAAAACTATCAAACGAAGTACGTGACAGACAACGCTCCAGAGGCGCCGCGTCACCCGCCACCGACACGCGTGACTGACCCTCAAACGTTGGATTCACCGCCTGACATGGCCTCTGTTCTGAAAGCTCTATCGCTCGATGTGTACCAGCCAAGCCCAGCTTGCAGCCTCCCGAGTCGGCACCACAGCCGTTCACCGAGTCACCCATCCATGCAGCAACGCCGCCCGCACACCACGACCGCTGCGTGCACAATGCCTCGGAGGCGAGCAACAGGATTCGTCCGAGTACACGCCGATGCAACCTGTCACGTTACTTCGCCCCGCGGACGGGAGGCGGCAACCCTCGGGCCGGTGCATCTGCGAACGCGCGCCCTCCGCGCCTCGGCGCCCCGTCGGACAGCACGCGCCGCTCGTGCGTTCATCATTCGCTGGATCGACGCGCGCCAACGGATGCGCGATGCCGTCGGTGCCCCGCCACGCACGTGCTCGAGCAAATTCAGATCGAGCGCATCCATTGGTGGGCGATGCACGCGCACGTGTGCGCATGCGCGCCCATCGATGTCGTGGCGTGCCCGGCGACGCGCAGCAGCCACCGGGGATGGATGGTGCTGCGCCACGAGATCTGGACACGTCGTCGTCGATCTCGCACGTGTTCGTGCTGGGTGCTGTCCGCGGATGGCGAGCGGACGCGTGCGTGTCCGCGTTGCTCTCGGATCGCGTCTCCTCGTCGGGCCGTCTGTGCGTGGCAACCGACAGGCGGACACGCTACGGGCGTCGCTCGCGTCTCTCAACAGCTTGCGAAACGGTTGGTGCGTGTCTGTTGATCGATCTCGGAGCGGTCCCTACTGAGCAACGTGTTCGTGTGACGCATCAGTGCAGAGGATGTGGGAGTGCATCGCTCCAACAGCTTATCCACTTGATTGGAATACTGCGTTGGGTGAGGTCAGTGCAAACGCAAGATGAGGTGGAGTTCCTCGGGTTCGTGGTTGGCTCACGGGAGCGGCTTCAGCAAGCACTACGGCAATGGAAACAGTTGACGTTACGGGAACGAAGTCCGTGTGTGACTCGGCAGAGACACGTTTCGAAAGAGCAGGGAGCTGCCGCTGGCTGAGGATAAAACGGCGAGTGATGTAGCCAACGTGGCCTTGTTAAAGTCTGTGAAGGAGACGCTCTGGGTGACAGCTGGGCCAGTGGAGCTACGCAGTGCGCTGCACCAACTGGAGGCGTACGTGCCCTGCTTGCAGCGTTTGATGCGCATTTTTCAGGAACAACGGACGGTGGATCACTTTGCAAACAACGTTCGGGCGAGCGACAGCTGCCGTTTTGCCTGGAAGTCGGGCATGGCCGAGCGGCGCACTGTGCAGAAAGAGTCTCTTTTGCGGTTCGAGCTTGTGTTTACGTTATTTTACTGGAGTATGGCTAAAGTTAGGACTTGGTCATGAGATACTGGAGGAGTTTTTGGCGAAATCGGAGGGTCCTACCCGCGATGCAGTAGAGAATGAGGCGGTGCGATTGTTCCGCGAAGCCGCTGGTATCCTTAATTATCTCTCGCAGAAACTATGCCCAGGTCTCATTATGGATATAGGACAGTTCATACTACGTTTGCGAAGTTCATCCTTGTGTCGCATCAGCAGTATCCAAAATCGTGATGGGCGAGGCGTACCTGCTTACGATCGCTCGGGCAGAGTCCCAACAGTTATCGCCCGAGACGCTCATGCGTCTCTCGCTGGGTGCCACAGAGACATTTGCACTCGCTCGCGCACAACTCCAGGGCCTGCGTGAAACCCACACCCAAGCGGCTGGAGGAAAGAAACAACTCGAGTTCCCGCCTGAGGCCGGATATGCGGCAGCAGCTGAGTTGGGTGAGTTGCTCTGTCGCGCGCGTTGTTTTTATTATCAGGCCCTGGTCCATGAGGCCAACACAAGCCCCCGGCAGACGACTGGTATCCGAGGAAAGTGCATTCGTCTGCTCGAGCAGGCGCTGCGGGAACTTGATAGAGGACGAACTCGTCGCCTCCTACGGGAAGGTGCTTTCCGCTTCTTAGTCGCACCCATGAGTGCCAAATCACTGCGCCATTGGCACGAGCTGCTGCAGAACAAGTTGGAAAGATGTCAGCGCGAAAATGACCTTGTTTATCTAGAGCCGGTGCCGGAGGCGGTACCTATCGTCGCCGCCTCTGAAGCGCTCTATCCATTCGACCCAATCGAGTACGCCTTTACTGACTCACTGACGCCGCACGCTTCAACCAATGGTCACGGTGCTGAACCGGAAGAACCGCGTTCTGCTGCTCATCGATCGATGAACACATCAAGCCAATCGATAGGGGGTACCTTCCGCTGAGGCATTCCGCCGAGCCGCCGAAATCCGCTCTGGCGAGACGGTAGACCCACAGGTGCCGACCAGAAACCCTTATCATTCAACGACCCTTTTTGTAAAGCAGTGACCATGAAAAAATCTCGTTACTTGAACGAGTCCTCACGCCATTTCAGAGGCGAATCCCTCACGCTGGGTGAACGTGTCCGCACTCAATTTGGGTGAGAAGAGGTCGCAGTCCGATGTCGCCGTTCGCACCTGGAGGCCATGCCTTGGCGCGGTGCCGTGTCGTCTGCACGCTTCGCTTCGAAGGCTTCGTTTTCGGTAGGTCGTTTCCTCAGATTAATCAATCAAAAGGAGGCAGAAAATTCCATTGGCATTGATTTCAACACGGGGATATGATTGGAGGTGAAGACTTCATCAAGGCGCAGGTGCCTTGAGGAACGACTCTGCGACATGTCGAGACCGAGCTGCTTTCCCCTGTGGGTGAAGCGGTGGCGTTTGCCTCGTTTCCTACTGGTTTCGGTTCTACTTGCTTTGCATGCCCACGTTTCTTGCTATGCAGAAACGCCTTTCTGGAACGTCTCTGTTTTCTCTGACGACGGTATCACGAACAGGACGGTGATCGAGCAGCGACAGCAGGCAGTGCAAGTACGCACTCCAGCTCTGGCAACAGTACTATAGCGGCCGGCGTGTGCAGACGGTCACCTGCAACTTTTCCTTCATCAACGAGACGTATCCGTTTTACCGAGATAAAGCAACTCGGGAGACGGACCTCTTCTACGTGACGCAGTCGTTCGTATCGACGGTTGCGAACCAACGACCGTTTTATCCGAGCGGCTCCTACCAACTCGCAAGCGACAGCTCTGTGCAAGAGTTTTTGTTCACACCAATCGAATCCAACTCGCTCCAATGTTGGGTATACCTGAGAACATCGAAACCCTTTTACCTGGGAACCGATGGGAATCCCCCTCCGGACGAATACGACTTGCCGACAGTGGTGCTGCGCGCCAGCGCAATCGTTCTCGGCTTTACGGGCCTCATTCGGGCGAACGAAGCAAATGAACCACGATTTCTGATCGACAAAAACAACAATGAAGCGTCGACTTTCTTCGATTTGTTCTTGTACGGATCTCCCTACGTTCAGCAGCCTGGGCTGCTGCCCATTGCGTTTCTTGGAGCTTACGTGCATCACCAGGACCTTCTCACGCGCTATGTTACTTCCGATGAGCTGTATTTTGCTTCGGCGGCAAATGTGAAGGCAGTACCGCGAATGTATGCACCAAGCACATATGATCCCGCTGAATCTATTTATTTCTTGAGGCCATCAGACATCGACCAACAAGTCCTGGATCGGTTATGGCTTGACTCGGTTGGGGTCGATGGTCCCCGGTTTCCGCTCCGAGTAATCGGTTCGGCGGACGCTTTGATGTATCCGACGCTGCCAACAGGGATTGCCATTCATGCAATTGGGAACCTGACCATACAGGCCTTGCTTTGCGCGAATGACGGTTGTGAAGTCAAAGTGCGGGCGCGCTGGCCTGTCTATGGCATTGTACTCTTCGTTCTGGGCACGACGGCTGCTTCGATTTTTATCGCGGTCCTTCTCGTGTTTCTACTGCGCAGATACGCACGGTATCTTGAAAAGAGGCGTCAACTATCGGAAGAGGAGGAGGAAGAGGCACTGTTCAGCGGGAACGCCGAAACAGAGGAAGAACTAGCATTCGAGTTGGGTGTGGATGATCTTCATCGGGAGTATACGACCATATCACATGGAAGGTTGAATCGCTGGAGTGCCACGGGTATGTCGATGGGTTCACGGCGTCAGCGCATACCACCAACAGGTTCCTTTGGCGCCACTGGTTGAATCCTGTAACGTCCGCGTGGGCGACAACGAACATGTGCTGGGCAAACATGGCCCTGCCCAGTCCTTGTTCCTACTGAGTAAAGATATTGGATACTTGTCATCGGAAACAGAGTTCAGTAAATTTCAACCTCTATGCAACCGCGAATCGTACAGTTCCAGCATCGATATCGAGAACGCCTCCGTTTCCCTCCAGTAATGATGCGGAGGATTTAAACGACTGCGAAGAGGAATAGGAGTGCGCATTTTGTTGCGGCCTCGAATCACTCGCTCTGGTCAGAGGGTTCCCGCACTCGTTTCGAGGAGGCACCCTATTCGCAGTGCCCCATTGACGGTCACTCTGGGGATCTACTCGTCGGTTCCCATCAAGTCCTCGTCTTTTCTATCGCGCGGGAGGAAATATCGTGCATCTGGATAACTTCCCGGGAACGATGTCTCGAAACTGGACCAAAAAAAGCTTCGAACGCGCGCCTCCTAGCGCGTCCCCCGGAGGATGCATGACGACCCTGGAGGCTCAGGAGCAGGTTATCATTGCTCGTATACGAATGTAGTCGTGTTCTTCATTGAAAAGAACTTTTATCCAGGTATCAACAAGGCCTCGTGCACACTTATTTTTCAAAGATCTATCGGGATTCGGGTTTGAAAAAAGCGCCGAATCAACGGACCGAGAGGTTGCGGCTTTTGTGTCTGGACGAAAATCGAGTTGACTCAGTATATCGTTCGTTGCACAACCTGCGCCTACGCAGAACTCCCGCTCATACCATGCGTCTATTCACATACCCATGAGTCTTTAAAGAACCACCTCTGAAAGTGTTCACAACCGTATTCGGTACGTTTATGGTCTTGCGACAAGTCGGATGCCTTGGTTCATGAGGGGCAGTCGCCTGGCCATGCCGTCGCTGCCGCCGCCGAACGCGTTGCTCCTCTGGAGCGACTCGCTCGCTGCTTGGATACGATCAACACCAGGACGGTGTACTTGCAGTCATGGCCACCGATGTGCAAGTAGAGGAGACACGTCGACTCCACAGGGTTCGTAGAACTATTCTCGAGATGCTACGAGACCGAGGGTACCTCGTGCTACCAACCAAGACGGACTTGGAGTTGCCGCTCGAAGAGTTTGCACACAAGTTCGACGCTGCGGGACGTGCTCGTGAGTCGCTCACGATGCTGCGTCAACATCGAGTGGATCGATCAAACCAGATTTACGTCTTTTTTCCGAAAGAGGAGAAGGTTGGTGTGAAACCGATACGAGAGTACTGCATGCGACTCGAGACGGAGAACGTGTTGCGAGCGATTATCGTGGTGCAGACTGGTTTGACGCCTATTGCGAAACAGGCAGTCGCGGAGCTACAACCGCGGTTTCATCTGGAGCTGTTTCAAGAGGCTGAACTTTTGGTGAATATTACCAAACACCAACTGGTGCCTAGACACGAGGTGCTGACGGCGGAGCAGAAGAAAACGTTGCTCAGACGCTACCAGTTGAAGGAGACTCAGTTGCCGAGGATCCTCCAGAGCGACCCCGTCGCACGATATTTCGGAGTGACGCGAGGTCAGGTAATCAAGATTACCCGCAGCTCTGAAACTGCGGGGCGTTACGTAACTTATCGTTTGGTGGTCTGAGCATCGGTCTGTAACGAGACGAGCATGTTGTTCAATGAAACGAGTGTTTCGAAGAAGATCTGCGCCGTGGCCAACAGAGGCGCCGGCGGAGAGACGCCTGACCTTGCACGTGATGCCGAAACGACACGCTGACGGTAGTCAGCACATGCCTGCAGCATAGCTGCGAGACGTTCCGCGTGATTGTCGAATACGAGCTCGAGTTCGACTTCGTAAGTGATCACCGAAGCTTGCGGCTGCTGCACCACGGTAATATCCACGGAAAACTCTGCCCAACGATAAGATAGGCGATCTTTGTGTCGCTCACTTTCGAGTGCACCGCGAGCGCTGACGAGTTCCTCGGCTTGGGATGGCGCGAGTCTCTCCTCTCGAGCCGCGTTCACCCGTACATCGTAGGGATGTCTTGGGAAAAGGATATGAAGGGTGTCAAGGCGAGTCTTGAACATGCGGGACGTAGCTGCGTCGTCAACGTTCGGCAACGAGGCGGTACCCGCTTCACCGCTGCTGCATCGGGACCAAGGACGCGTCTCGCGATAACCAGAGGAGAACCGCCGATCAACGTGGCGTGATCGGGTGTGCCGTACGACGGGTCCTCGATGACGAAGCGCTGACGCAACGGTCTGATTGAGGACATCATTGAGATGTTTGAAGGCTTCGAAGGATACTTGGGACTCGAAGCGCAACAGTTGGTTAACTTGTGGCTCTAGGCACGTCGCAGTGGCGCCGCCAGGTAGGACGGCGCGAAGCTGGGTCGACAGATCAACCACGGTTCCGAGTTTGGCCTCGATTTCGATATCGGTCCCAGTAAAATGAGTGGCAATAAAGTCGCAGATGCATAGAACTCTATCATCCACAGGCGGTGGGCTAAAAATCCCCGTGCCGATCTTGTCTAGCGCTCCACTCGGTATGTGGTCGCCGGAGACGCCGCCACGGCCACTCTGCCGAGTACACTCCGCGGTCTCCGACTCGACCGTGGTTAAAGCTTCCGACGCCCGGCTGCGTTTAGATCCTACGCTTGGCAACTCTTTTCCTTCCGTCAAAGCATCTATCTCGGTGCCGCTTTGTATACGCGTCTCGTACGCGGGAAGCGTCAACAACAACACGCTCTTGCCAAGGTCAACCCACGGGGGCACCTGCTTCCCGTCGAGTCTCGTTTGGTCCAGCGCAAAAGGATCATACTTTACCATGACCTCAGCGGTGACTGGAGTTGCTCTGTGGTCACGGTGAACGCCTGCTCAGCAGGATATCCGCACAGCGCAATGCGCGACAGAGAACAAGAGGCAGACAAAAGGGGTCGGGTGACTCGCCTGGCCAGGTTCTCGGACCGAGTCGTCGCGTGTGCAGGTCAAACGCTGGAGGTGGCTCAGCATCCCAGAAGAGGACTAGCTTCGTGAATCGACGGGACACGTCCACAAATAGATGATGAAGGCCCATCGCCACCGATGACCAGCGTACAGCCAATCCTGGCCTGTTCGACCTCAACGCAGAACAATTACAGCAATGCTCGAAAGCTTGTTCCTTCAGCAGTTCCATCGGTCCCAAAAAACTTTTGGTGCTCTTGAAAGATACCCCTAGGCGAAACCTTCGATCGACTCGATCGCAAGAGGCCCTAGGCAGAGCAACGATACACCTATACCCTTTTATTCCGGACCAGGCTCTTTGTCGATGATACGCCTGAATAGCATCGTGATTTCTGAGAAACAACAGTTTGTTCGAGATCGCCGTCTGTCATATTCGAATTCCATCGGATCCAAAGTAGCGTCTCAGACCTGGACTGGATATCGGCTCGCCTCGCGACTCCCGCATAACGGTGAGCGCATTGCAGGGCTGGACAATACCGCGAGGCATGTCCCAGACAAGCGCCAATCACTCCGATTGGTCTGTTCCAAGAAACAACGCTGACTAAGATCGTAAAGACGCTCGACGGGCTGCATTCCGAAGTAGTGCTTATCCAAAACAGCCGAGATCATCCGACGACCCACTACTTTCCCGAGGTATAGGTACCTGCATCGCACACCGTTGCCGATCAGGCACACGAACGCAGACCTCTCCCCATCGACCTAGTCGCGATCGGAAGACTCACAGGAAAGACTTGACGGAGACCGCCTTCGCCCACCTTGACTCACACGACACTCAATGAACTGGAGCAGATCATCCACCAACTGCAAATACAGACCCCTGGTACGAGCAGGAACCATGAACAAGCCCCGATGCAATATGCTCAGATGCCTCGGCGCTACCCAAGCGCATCCGAGTCGCCCTGTAGCAAGGCGTGCCTTGCATCACCATGACGCAGACAAGAGGGCGCCTGCGGGGTCCACTCGCCCGACGAGGCCTCGTCGTCGGCGATCAGACGCCATGGAAACGAAATCGAAACGAAATCGAAACGAAATCATCGATGCGTGTGCACGGATGCGTTTCCCGCCAATCGGGGCCCCGATCGGGCGGCAAGGGTCGCGCACGCATGCACGTCCGTGCCGGGTGATGGAACCTCGAAACAACTTGTTGCTGTACGGAGACAGACTCCTGGTATTCATGGCCGCCGAGCTCGCTTCTCGATTGCCTCTAGATGGTTTGAGTCTAGGAGGTACTCCTGGACAGAGTTTACGTGCCCTTGGTGATTCGCAACCCGATGGTGCTCGAGGCGGTTCAGATCGTAACCGCAGAAGTGCCGCGAATACCTATACCACTGACGTGGAGACCGTCTCGCAGTTTTTTCTTAACTATGTGGACTCAAGTGGCGCATCTTACGATGAGATCGGTTCAATCTTCGACAACGTTGCAGGTGGAGTGGATCGTGGAGCGGGAAATTCGGAACCTTCAGCAGAATCGACGGTATCCATTGGTCAACCGAACCCGCAGAACGCCGTGCCAAAGTATATACAACGGCTGCAACGGATCGTAGATCGGGATTCCAAAGTACTGCTTGTTGAGATGGATGACTTGCTTCGTGCGCATGAGGATGCGCTTGCGATGCGGATACAGTTGAATACGAAACGCTATGTGGACATCGTGTCGCAGGCTGCGGATGCGATCATTGCAACGATGCGACCCGGCGGGGTGGTGGAGCCAGACACGCTGGACTTGCTGATGCGCCAGCGCGAACAGGCCGAGCAGGAGCATAGAATGGAGGAGCAGACGCTTTTCGGTAGTTCTGGGATGTACGAACGACGAGGACCCCTACAAGTGCGTTCCTCCGCTGCTAGCGCGACGCTATCAAGTTCAATTCGTGCCGGGATCGGAGGACAAACCGTTGCGGATTCGTGATGTTCGTGCAGAACATGTCGGTCGACTGGTACAGGTCAGCGGAATTGTGACTCGTGTGCTCGATGTTCGCCCACTGGTGCAGGTTGCGATCTACGTCTGCGACGCTTGCGGGACCGAGTACTATCAACCCATTCCGGGTCGCCAGTACATGCCTCTTTTTTTCTGTTCGAGAAGTGAATGTTTACGACCTGCTGGAGGCGGTGGACGTCTGATACCCCAATACCGGGCATTCAAATACAGCAAGTTCCAAGAGATACGCATCCAAGAGCCGGCACAGGATGTACCAGTGGGAAGCATTCCGCGCATCTTGACTGTTTTGCTGCAGGGCGAGCTCTCCAACGCTTGCGCTGCCGGCGATCATATCACCGTGGCGGGCATTTTCCTGCCAGCGCTTATTTCCGGTTTCAGAGCACTGAAACAGGGACTCTTATCGGATACTTACTTGGAGGCAACCTTCATCCGACAGCAAAAACGAGACTACAAAGACTATCAGCGAGAGATTGCCCGCAACCAGCTCATTCAGATTCAAATCGCTGAACTGGCAGGTAGTACCGGGGTGTATGAGCGGTTGGCCCGCTCCATTGCTCCAGAGATCTACGGCCACGAAGATGTCAAAAAGGCGCTATTGCTGCAGTTGGTTGGAGCACCCTCACGCGAACTCTCAGATGGTATGCGGGTGCGCGGGGACATTCACCTGTGTCTCATGGGTGATCCCGGCGTCGCCAAATCCCAGCTGCTTCGTTACATCTGCAACGTCGCACCCCGGGGCGTCTATACCACTGGCAAGGGCTCGAGCGGTGTCGGCCTCACCGCCGCGGTTCCTGCGTGACACCAACACGGGTGATGTCACCCTGGAGGGCGGCGCCCTCGTCATGGCCGATTGCGGCATCGCTTGCATTGACGAATTCGATAAGATGGACGAAATTGATCGCACTTACATTCACGAGGTCATGGAGCAGCAGACTGTCTCAATCGCCAAGGCGGGTATCACCACCACACTGAATGCCCGAGCAGCAGTCCTTGCCGCTGCAAATCCGGTGCAGGGGACGCTACAACCGACGACGCTCCGCGGCGGAGAACATCAACATGCCCGCAGCGCTCCTCTCGCGTTTCGACTTGCTCTTTCTCTTGCTTGATGCCCCCGACCAGGACAAAGACATGGCGCTCGCTCGGCATGTAACGTACGTGCATCGCACGGGCGAAGCGCCAGACCTCGGCTTCCAACCGGTGTCGCCAGACCTTCTACGCGCCTACATCGCCCAGGCTCGACAGTCTACCCCAGTCGTGCCGTCAGAGCTCACGTCCTACATTGTCGAGCACTACGTTGCCTTACGCGCGGACGATACGCAACGACGGTGGCTGCCTCGCGGCCACACGACAGCGCGCACGTTGCTCAGTATCCCTCCGGTTGGCTCAGGCACTCGCGCGGTTGCGTTTCGCCGACCGCGTCTCTCGAGAAGACATCGACGAAGCTGTGCGACTGCTGAACTGCTCCAAGGCCTCTCTCGACGACCCGAACGAGGCGACAAGTCGCAGCAACTGGCATGAACTTGATGCCACCACCCGTATCTACCTTTTGATTAGGGACTATGCAGCTGATCGTGGCGAACGCACCGTCCCGATCGCCGATATTCTTGAACAAGTCCTCCAGAACGGTTTCACCAACCAGCAGTTCTATACTGCACTCAGTGAATACGAAGATATCAACATCTGGTCGGTGGACTCGAATCGTACCCGCATTACGTTTACCGTGTAAAACCAGGGGGCGCTCGATGACGGCTCCGTGGATCCATGATTTGACGTCTGGGTTGTCCGGTACACCTGCCATGGGGGCGCTTCAATATACCCTGCAGGCTTGTGTCGATCCCGAGGAGTTGAAGAGACGAACTTGCCTTGAACCGGAACGACTCGTGGACGCCTGGGTCGTTCAGGCGGTTCCCCGCTACGCGGAGCAACTTCTCCGTTACCTCTCTGGCGCAGTGCCACTCGGTCGTGACCTCGCCCACTTGAAACGCGGCCATCGAGATAACTCCGGCGCCGTGAACGTACTTCTCGCAGTCGCTACCGATGAGAATGGTAGAAGGTGATGCTCGCGAAGCCACCGCAGTGCTGGGTCGATTCGGTGTGCCGTTGGCCTGGGTCCAGCCGCCGACGTTGCGACGTGTTCCCGTGCCGGCAGTAGCACCGCGCACGGGACTACAGAGCCAACACTGGTCAGGCACCTTCTGGCCCGTAATTTATCGACCAGAGGCTCCAGAGCCGCCTCAGCTCGACGAGCAACTGATTCGATCAGCACTGGTCCTTCTTGAACAGCTCGAAGGTCAACTGAGCCGGATGGAGTCGAACGCGGCCATGCTGGTACGATGGACGCACCTGGCTGCACCTGCTCAGGTTATCTGTATCGTCCAGGGCCCGCATGCCCCGTTAAAATGCATCGACGAGGCGTCGCGCATCTTCCGTGATCGAGAAGATGGCCACGAGCATCCGCATTACATGCTGACATGGACTTGATCTTTTGACAGTGACGGAGCCATGTGTCTGTTGTGCAATGGCTGCAACCCATTCACGCATCCGTCGACTCTTCTTTATTCCGACCTGACCCGAATTTCGGGGGCATTCTTCGGGTCGGCGTGCACCGGCTGAAAGCGCTGAACCATCGATACGAGGCATACCAGCGTCAGATGCTCCAGTAGTGTCTCCGAGAGGCCGACGCAAGCACGAAACAGGCTGCCGTGATCCGACGCCAATTCGCGTGCTGTCCAAATCGAACATGGGACCTTGGATGCAGAGGGATCCTGTCAGAGAATCGTCCTGTCGTGCTCAAAGAAAAAAGGTCAGAAACGCCGCATAAATAAGCCTTGAATGAAGAGATGTCGTTTGTGGCTGTCCAAATAACAGGACGTGTTCCGGGCCGATCAAAGCATTTCAGTGTACACCCGACTGGTGCGTGTCGCAGACCGAGATCAAGAGACAGTCACCATGAGTTGCCACAATCTGTTTGAGCGAGGTCTGCGTCACCCTTGAACGACGTACGGAAGCAGACGACGAGACTCGGATTACGCCAGCATCCACGACTAGTAAGTGGTGACGGTCCACTTACCATGCGGGTTTGTGTTGCGGCCGCAGCGTCCAACACGACGCACCTTCCCGTGACGATTTGTACCGATCGGGAATGAGGTTTTTGATGGCGCGCCCGGTACGGACACTGCTCGAAGCGCTGCATGCTAGCTCCGATACACCCTCGAGTGAGCAATTCGAAAGTGCTGTCTCCTGAACGCGTCTTCTTGCTCGGGTCAGGCCAGGAGGAATCGTTCCTGCGCCAACCGTTCACAATGTGTGGCCTCAAACACGGGAAGCGCATGCTCGAAAGAGGGGGACACACACGCCATACGCCTCCACCCAGACGCTGACGCCGCTGAGGATTCGTCGGCGTCCTGATCCTGCCGCTCGGACACGTGTCCATGGACGTACACGCATCACGCACCCGGAGGCGTGACGTGACCCCACGGCGACAAGACCCGATCGATCCATCCGCTGCATGGAGTGCTGCTTTCGATGCTCGTGCTGGTCTCTATGCATGAACCAATACTCCATAAAATGCGAATCCTTCGCTGGACCTGGTCTCTATTCTATGCTGGGGTGAATTTTAAGTTGCAAGTTAGACAACATTTTCAAGTGATATGCGACGGATCCAGTCTGTTGTGTAAGGTGGGCTCTTCACGCACGAGGATGGATTTGGTGCGTGGTGCTCACAGGGCGCTGATCGCCAGCGTCTTTGAATGGATGCCTCTCCGCACGATGCAGATGATTCGTTTCCTATCCAAGGAAAGGCAGCAGCACACTGCAGAGATTTTATGCAGGCTTGCTCGAGCAGAGAGCGTCTTGTCTCTGCGGTGCTGTGCACGCACCGACAACAGGGGCAACTCGTGGTGCGATGAGGTATCGGTCGCCGATGAAACGCAACCAGGCCCAGGGCGTGTCGTTTGGGTGCAGACGCGTCACCCGATCCGGCGACATCGTCGGCGAATCGCAGGGATCGGTGCCGCGAAGAACGATGCACGAAGTGACGAATTCAGCATTGCATGCATCTTCTAGGCGTCCCATTCGAGGATCACCTTGCCTGCAGTGCCGCTCCCGGCAACCGTAAAGGCTTTCTCGTACTCGTGTGCCGGAAAGCGATCGGTAAGCACCGGCTGAATGCGTTCCATGAGACCGCCGATGAGCATGTTGATCATCCGATACCAGGTCTCGAACATCTCTCGCCCATAAATCCCCTGAATCGTTAGACCTTTGAACACAACCTCATCCCAGTTAATCGGAAAAGATTCGCTTGGTATTCCGAGGAGAGCGATTCGGCCTCCGTGATTCATCGTGGCAAGCATGCTCCGAAACGCCGAGGGCACGCCGCTCATTTCGAGGCCGACATCGAAACCCTCGGTCATACCTAATTGTTTCATTGCATCGCGAAGCAACCGCTCACTAGCTTCCGCTGCATCCTCTATGGCTACTGTACTCGGCAATGCGTCCGACAAGGATGGCGCTTCCCGACCTTGGCGCGTATTGATGGCCAAAGTCGCTCCGCATTGACGAGCTAGCGCGAGACGCTCCTCGCGAATATCGGTCACAACGATGTGACGTGCTCCCACATGACGACATATCCCTGCGGCCATGATACCAATGGGGCCAGCACCCGTAATCAAGACATCCTCTCCGACGAGATCGTTCGCCAGGGCAGTGTGGACAGCGTTGCCGAGCGGGTCCATCACTGCACCCCATAGGTCGGGAATTCGATCCGGCAGTCGAACGACATTCCGAGCAGGTACCGCCACATAATCCGCAAAGGCACCGTCACGGTTCACACCGACACCGAGTGTGTTGCGGCACAGGTGCTGTCGACCAGCTCGACAGTTTCGACAGAAACCACAGGTCACATGGCCCTCGCCAGTGACTCGGTCGCCGACACGCAGCGGCGCTCGCTGCGCCACTTGCTCGCCCAACGCAGCAACACGACCGACGTACTCATGACCTACGACAAGTGGTATCGGAATGGTGCGTTGGGCCCAAGCGTCGTACTTGTAGATATGAAGGTCGGTCCCACAGATCGATGCGTGCGTGACGCGTATCAGGACATCGTTTGGGCCGATAGAAGGCACTGGGTGCTTTTCAACCCATTCCAAACCAGCTTTCGGTGCGCTTTTGACAAGCGCACGCATGAATCTACCCACCGACATGATTGGGTAAAGACAGGTGCACTCGGAACGAGACGCAGCGTTGTTTAGTCCCTCGAAACGCCCGACAGATGCACTTGGCACGGCGCGGCATCGAGCCGCATCGTCGGCCTGTCAGCGCATCGGACGGCATCCGTCCCGGTCGTCGACGACGACGACGACGACGACGAGGGCCGTCGCTGGCGCGCCACAGCCACGGCAGGCGAGCTCGAATCGGACGCTGGTGCGATCACTCCAAGCCTGTCGGCTGCGCGGCGTACACCGGCTCGCAGCACGTGGTCGAGATGCCTAACCAGATTCCGTGCTGCGACAAGCTGCAGTGATCGCCAGCACAAGACTCTCTCCTGTGGCTGTTGCATGGAATTGCCGGGACGGAAGCGCTTCGTTGCGATTCGATGCGTTGGGGTTTCGGAACACGCGCTCACCCGGATGCATGCATCGTGGTTGAGGAGCTCGGTGATGCTTGACGCGGTGTCCCAACTTGTTGGCAAGTATTGGGTTGGATGGCGAGCCGCTTTGGGACACGACGCGAGAAGCGCTCTATCTCGACATTGCAGGACATTGGCCTGCGCATTCAGATCATCGCAACTGGACTAAAGCATTGCGTACAACGAGCGCTGAGATCCGTATCAGGCGCTGAGGACCGTCCAGTGGGAAAGCGCGCGTACGTTCTATGGGAGCATGTCCGAGCATCCATCGATTCGTTGCAGCCACGCCCCATGAATAACGTGCTAGGTCAGTCGCGAACGCGCCCAGCGGTGACACCAATGGCGAGCGGGCGCGCCTGCCCGCGAGGCACCCGAGCGCGCCAGCCGTAGAGGTCGTCCCAGCCAAACATTGCGCGGCGGTGCAACGTTACGCTGTGGGTGGGCTTGCACGCTTTCGCCGATTGCCTCCGATAGAGAGACAGACAGACTGACTTGGTGATTGTTTAAGGCAATGTTCGTGAGTGGTGGCGCGCCCCGAGGCACTTGCGCGCGACGTCGGCTAGTGTGTTCGACGACTCAACCGGGGGCCTCTGCTAGAACGAAGCGTTCGAAACCCGCCTGGGCAGGCTCAGACGAGTGGCTCTCGAAACTCATAAACCTATTGATTCAGACACCTTGGGTGTATGCACTCTTGAAACGTCAAGCGAAAGCGGTGATTCGTCGAACGGCCGAGGCTCGTGGCATCGCCTGGCACGGCTTTGCACAAGCGCTGGAGCAAGCGGGCGTGGCGTCCTATTTTTCACCACGTGTCGACCTGGTGTACCCGTCATATTATACGAAGCCTTTTCACGCATACGATGAGGGGAACCTCTGCTGGGAGGCCGCGTATGAGGTGGAGCCCGCCACCTATGCTATGGCGCTGCGCATCTGGCCCCAGGAACGGGAGCTAACCTGGCTCGACGCCCAGCGGCGCTTACGCCACCTCTTCCTCGATCAAGTGGCCCGCTTCATGGCAGAAAAGGATGATACGGGGATTGCACGGGTACGCGTGGCGATTGATGTTGGGTGCGGTGCCGGCGTCAGCACGCGCTTCCTCGCCGACTATTTGTCGCAGCACGTTTCCGCGGACGCGTTGCTCTCTGTGCACGGGGTTGACCTCTCTCCCTATTTCTTGGCAGTCGCAAAGCTACGCAACGAACAATCGAATGCGGCTGATTTGTGCAACCTGGCACCCAACGTTCGAATTGAGTATCATCAAGCGCTGGCAGAGTCGTTGCCTTTTGACGATGATGCTGCGGACCTGATTACGTTGCAGTTTGTGGCACACGAGCTGCCGCGTGATGCCACCAAAACCATCATTCGCGAACTGGTTCGCGTCGCTCGCTGCGGAGGCTGTATCGCACTCGTGGATAATGATCCTCGCTCACCGGTGATTCAGAATCTGCCGCCGGCGTTGTTCACGCTGATGAAATCAACCGAGCCGCATTCCGACGATTATTACGCTTTTGATCTGGAGGAATGTTTACGTCAGACTACGGGCATCGCAAGCGTTGATGTTGTGGCTTGCGATCCACGTCATCGAGCGATCCTCTGCCAAGTCCGTAAAGAGCGCTAGGACGCCACCAGTCATTGACTCTTGGACCGCCTCACCCGCCTTGGGGCATTGATGCCGCTCGATTCAAATTCTACGCGTCGGTCATCTCTCAGCGTCAAGGTGGGCGCAAATTCACGGCCGTGGTCCTCGCTGCGCACCAGTCTTGCATGCCTGTTGGGGACAGGGTCGTGCCAGCGTTTCCAATACACGCGAGCGCATCGGTATGCCGGCGTTCCGTTATCCCAGCTTGGTTGGGAAACGCTCCAATGCGTTCTGCTTGTGCGCTGGTTCGTGGCTTGTTCGGAGCTGACGCGACCAGGACAGGCTTGCTCGACAGAAGATTGCGAGCTACGAGGTTGACCGCCGACAACACCACCAATGCACTCATTCTTGAGCGCTGGTCCAACCGCGTATGGCGCCCATTCCTTGGATACGCTCACGACAGAACAGACGCTTGGACCAGAGTCAGCCAAGCAGCTGATGATTCGTGATGAATTCTAGTAAAACGCCACAAAGGATGCCCTACAGCCGAAGACAAGCCATCGTGACGCCAATATCCGGTCGTCGTTCCAGTCACCAACCCATGCTCGTACTTGGTTGCCTCTGTTGGCAAAGATGCAGCGTTTTGCACCATGGCATCCATGACGCCTATCCAACCAAATTAGCAACACGAGCAAACTCTCTATCATTTCGGCTCGCGTACACAAAACATTCATCATTGCACGCACGCGGCAAGTTTAACGTCTCCCGACGATGAAGCGGGTAATGTCTCGCAGAACAGGACGTCCAGCCTCGAGTAACACGTCCGTCCGTTGACGTCGAAGCACGCGCTCTAAAGATGACCTCGGCTGTTCGGCTGAAGGCGAATCCCGTACCCCAGCACCAGTTCCAGATGGTTTCGTCTCCCAGAAGGGCTCCAAGCGCTCCATGAGTCGTTGCGTGAACGTTCAGGAGCGCCAGTCGACAGTGTCGAAACGAATGCTGCGACGCCAGCGCTCGTCAAGCCGCTCGTCGTTGCAGCGCCTTGCGAAAAAAAGGCGCGCGCGCGTCATTCTCGACGCTCTTCCAGTTACGGTTTCGCTGATGGCCACGGGACGCGCGCTGGGACGCCGACGGCGAGCCGTTGTGTTTCGTGCAGTAACTAAAACGCTATCCCATTTTCGTGGTTGTTTGGGTCGCGTGCCCAGGAGACCGACTCACGAAAGAGATAAACATTTTGTCAAGTGCGCTTGCGCCGTTGCCAACGTCGCTGCTGGAGTTGGGTGGTCACGACATCGGACATGTTCGTTTCCGCTGGTTCACGGCTGGCAGTGTTCACGGCAGCTGGGTCGGGGCCGCCTGTCCGCTCGTGCGGTCGTCGTGAACGGCGATCAGTGGCTCTGAGCTGGTTTGTCGCACCGTGCAGCCCAGCGATACGAAGCACTGGTGGGCGTGCGGGACAAGCGACGGAGCGTTTGTTCATGGGGTTCCACGAGGAGTGCGGCGTTGTCGGGATCGTGGCGCCCCGTCACAAGCCACCGTCTGATGTGCCGGCGCGACTGGCCTACTTTGCGCTGCACGCCCTCCAACATCGCGGACAGGAGGGAGCGGGTATCGTGCTTTGGGAGCCAGATGGTTCAGAAACGATCACGGGGGATAGTGGGCGGTTGCGGGAGATCAAGGGTCTCGGTCTGGTCTCGGAAGTCTTTTCTGATGCGCAGTTGAGTGCGAGTCGCGCAGTCGCTGCCCTCGGACACGTACGTTATTCGACTGCCGGGGAGAAGAACGTGCGGAATGTGCAGCCGTTTACGGTCAAGATGCGCGATGGGCAGGTGGCTATCGCGCATAATGGCAATCTGACCAACGCGAATGCTCTCAAATGCGAGCTCGAAGCGCGAGGCACCATCTTCAATACATCATCAGACACAGAAGTCATTCTCCATCTGATGGCTCAGTCGCTTCAGGGCGGGTACGCCGACACGCGAACTCGTCTCACGGACGCCCTGAGCAGGGTCGATGGGGCCTTTTCGCTTTGCGTGTTAACGACCTCCCAACTCATTGCGGTACGTGACCCACGCGGTTTTCGTCCCTTGATGCTGGGGCGACTGGTGGAACGCTCTCCAATGCCAGCGGTCTCTCACACAAGAACAGACAATACAAGCCCCACATGGATTGTAGCGAGCGAGTCGTGTGCCCTGGATTTGTTGGGTGCGGAGACTGTTCGAGAAATCGAACCCGGTGAGATGGTCGTCATCGAACGGGCCTCGGGCGATCTCCACTCTTATTTTCCGTTTCCGCGTCAACAGCGCCGTGCTTGTATTTTTGAACATATCTACTTCAGCCAGGTGACTTCGAATGTGTTCGGTCGCTCGGTCTACATGTCACGCTTTCGTTTCGGCGAGTTACTTGCCAAGGCGGCACCGGTCGAAGGTGGTGCCGACTATGTCATTCCTGTACCGGACAGCGGTATTGCTGCGGCGCTCGGTTTTAGCACTGCCAGTGGAATCCCTTTCCAGATGGGTATTTCGCGCAGTCACTATGTCGGTCGAACGTTCATCCAACCGACACAGGAGATCCGTGATGCCGGCGTGATGCTCAAACTGACCGCTGTGCGTAGTCTCATTGAAGGCAAACGGCTTGTTGTGGTCGATGATTCCATTGTTCGTGGCACAACCAGCCGCAAAATTGTACATATGCTGCGGGAGGCGGGTGCCAGAGAGGTTCATCTGCGAATTGCTTGTCCGCCTATTATTGGCAGCTGCTATTATGGCGTCGATACACCGAATCGAGAAGAACTCCTATCTTGGCGCATGCCAGATACGAAACAGGCCTGTGACTGGATCGGTGCGAACTCACTGGGTTTCCTCGCCCTCGATTCATTGCAGTCCTTTCTCGGTGATGAGCGTGGCGACTTTTGTTACGGATGTTTCAGTGGCCACTATCCAGTCCTGCCGGTTGATGCCTGATGCGCACGAACCGCGAGTCGTTTTTGTGGATTCCTTCGAATCACGGTATCCAAACGACTCGCGAACGCCGACATCGCCGCTATGCGTTTGTGGTCCGCCTGGAACAAGGACACAGCAGACGAACTCGTACCTGAGCGACCTGCAGATAGGCGAGCGTTCGTTGACGTAGGATGGTGGCCAGCCGACTACCCTGGATGCGCCCAGTCGACTGGCCTGCCCTACTGCCATTCACGATAAAGTTTACTCGTGTGCGGGTAGAGGCGGCCCCGCGAGGACAGCCTCGTACCAAAACGGACATTCTCTGGACCATGGATCATAGAACAAGGGGATAAAAGTAGGTTGCATATTCTGCGATTGCTTCAGTTGCCATGCGCGTGTCAAGACGGTTGGTTAGCGAATGATGAACAATCGGATGTACCGGGACGGCTCCGAGACGATCCGTGCGAACGCAGGCGCGCGAGCGACCCTATAGGGTCGAAAAGAGTACGCCGCGCGGGAATCGAACCCGCGTCTAGACGATGGCAACGTCTTAGGATACCACTACCCCAGCGGCGTGAAGGCAATCACACGGATCTGATGGCTCAGGAGAATCACGGAACAAAAGCTGTATATAAAGCGATCTTGTCCAAAAAGAAACAAGGGCAACTTAGATCTAGATGGTCGATAAAAGTACAGATAGATCCAGCTCGGGTCCGTGGCCGTCGATACCGGATGGTGGCGCGCACGAGTCGTCATCGGCGCGACGGGTGCTCGGCAGGAACTGCTCAATCGCGGAACGATTCGGATCGTCGCTTCTCTGCCCTGATGCATCCCATCACCGCCGTGCTTGGTCGTCTGGACCACAGGATGGGATCTGAGGAATATCGGAACGGACCAGTGCTGGTGGCCTCACAGCGATGGGACGTTGACAAGATAGGTTTGATCAGCATCCTCTCGTTGAGACGAAGAGTCTGCAACGCTCTCTGAACGATCCTATCCCGGTTTTTCCTGCCATCAACGACGTGTATCCTGGACCCGTCAAGGAAACATGTCGTCAACGCGAAAGTTCCCATTTTCGCGACTGCGAGGCTAGCGCTCCGACGGGGGTATTTTCCGACGATCGAGTTCGGTGCACGCTCCTTGACCTCCGTCCCGGGTCGCTGCGCAAGTGACTCCTGCAGCAGCGCAAGTGCTGGCTCTCGCGACTGAGCGCTGGATGTCGCGATGTATACAGGTTCCAAGCTGCCTTGCTTTCACCATCGTCCGTTCATTTCGGCGTTTACCTTGAAGATGCACAAAGCTGAGCCTGAGGCTAGCGTCAAGCTCCCGCCACAGCCGAGTTGCGTTCTACGCTCGACCCGGACCCCATACATCTGGCATTTGAGACTCCGAGTGGCCCCTTCTCGCTCACAACAATACAAATTAGAGCTTGGACATGAATTCCCCGATGCGAACAACCCGCCGCTCCTTCATGCTTGTCCGCGCAGCGTAGGCCAACACCACGGGTACGCGCCCGTCCTCTCCGGTCACAGGTACCGGCTTTCCTTCCATGAGACAACGCACAAAGGTCTCCATCTCCAGTGCATATGCATCGCGATACCGATCCATGAAAAAGTTCAGTGGCAGATCGCGATGCACGCTTTGCCCATCCTGAACAGTTGCATTGTTCGGGTAGTTGTTACCGATCGAGACGCTACCCTTGGAGCCGTGAACCTCAATACGCTGGTCATAGCCGTACGATGCCTGACGACAGCACTCGATGGTACCCACGGCGCCATTTGCAAATCGCAGCGTTACGATCGCGGTATCAATATCACCGGCCTGTTGACCGATCTCGGGGTCGACGAGGTTCGCGCCCGCGGCAGAGACCACTTCCACAATTTCGGAGCCCATGGCGAAGCGCGCCATGTCAAAATCATGTGTCATCATATCGAAGAAGAGTCCCCCCGATTGTTTTAGATAAGCCAGCGGAGGTGGTGCCGGATCCCGCGATACAATATGCAACGTGTACGGTTGGCCAATTTCACCCTGCGAAACCGCCTCCCGCACTCGACGAAAGTTTGCATCAAACCGACGCTGAAACCCTATTTGCATCTGGACACCTGCGCGCCGCACCTCAGCGAGCGCGTCGTCAATACGACCGAGGTCGTAGTCAATCGGCTTTTCACAGAAAATCTGCTTCCCAGCTCGTGCCGCTGCCACAATAATTTCGTAGTGTGTATCGGATGGAGAGCAAATGATAACTGCATCCACTTGTGGTGAATGAACAACCTCACGCCAGTCTTTCACCGACCGAGGGATGCGAAACTCCTTCGCAGCCGCTTGCGCTGCCTGCTCGACAAAGTCCGCAATCATCACAACCTGCGCAAGGTTACTCATCCTCGACAGTGCTGCACAGTGCACACGCCCTATTCTCCCTGCACCAATCACACCGATCCTCACCGGTGAACTGCTGAATTGAGTCGTTGCCTTCATGGTTGACGGGTTTCGCGTATAGCGCAGCATGGAACGCCGACAGCGATAGATGGCGAGCCGTCGCGCGCTGGCGATCGCATCAGGACGGGCAGCCGTGCTGCTGCCTTCTGGCCGTGCCGTGCTCGTCGCCTGCGATCCGCAAAACGCATACCACCAGGGAGAGGGCTGGCACCTGCCGGACGGCCTGGGGGACACCGCAAATGGATTTGCCAAAACCAGTCCACGACGATGCGGGATATGAACCAACCGATAGATCACGCAGCCATGCATTCCAGCACGCTGCGTCATCGCTCTTTCGAGCATTCAGCTGGCGTTTCAACCACCGCAAGCCATCACTGATATATCGTGCGCAAGCCATCACGCCTCGGGGTGCAACGCGTTCCCTACCAAGCGCGCACAAACAGAGCATCCGCCATCTCATACAGGCATCCTGCGACATCAACGATCCAATCAGGAGATGTCCCTCTTGTCCCATGTAGTCTGCGTGCACCCGTCTCGCTCGACGATCGCGCGCACCGCACCCGTCACGGGAAGTCGCCGCCGATCGCGTCTGGGCGCAATCCCTCAAAAAAACGGGTGGTGCAGATCGTCCGCCACGATCATGTCCGATTCATCTGAAAAGATACAGCTTATGGAAGCGGAGATCGACATCGCCGCGGGTTCACGCCTGGACGCGCGGTGCGCTCGACCGACGCTCGCCGCAGACGCGAGGGCTTTCCGTCGGTGGTGGGCGCGGTGGCCGACGTCACGCGCGCAAGCCATGCTGTCGTCGCGTCGTTAAAAAAGCCCTGTCTCGTGACGTTGTACAGTCTATTGACGCGACGCGACGCGACGCGAGTTCTTGGAGCACACGTTTCTCTCTCTCTCTCCCTGTTCGTTTGTTTGTTTGTTGGTGGTTTGAATTCTCTTCAGTTCGGTGACGACGAGTAGTGTTCACTGAGGAGTATAGAGGGAGCGGTCGTGAGCGTGTTTGCGCTGCAGGTTGTGGTGCACAAGCACGCCGACTTTGACGAGCGTGCGCAGCGAGTCTAGACGTTGTTCATGCGTCGTCGCTGTCAAAACGAAAGACCTCCTGGGGCCGGTTCAGAGTGAAGAACGGGATCAGGCGTCGGGGACATGGGCAGAAACGGAGCGAATTACGCGCAGCCCGCGCACCGTTGGGGGTCACTCGAGTGGGACCGAGAGTCTGGCCGGCTCGGTTCGCGCACGGCGCGTGAACCAGAAGGTCCACGGGAATGAGTCGCGGTACGGGCCAGGTGAGCATACTCAGCTGCGTTATTATACGAGGGCACGTTCACGTGAAGCGAACTTGTTGGGGGTGGAGACGGCTTGTACGGGCTCGTCGTTGACGGTGTACAGCAGCGGCGAGGGCAGTGCTAACCAACCGACGACAACAGGCTCAGGTTCCGGAGCTGGCTCTGGGTCTGGGCAGGGTTCAGGGTCTGGCTCAGGTGCTGGCGGGACGGGTTCCTCCTCGATGAGCAATGATGCGATGGGGTCGGGGCGTTCGGGCTCGGGGGGCTCAAACGGCTCTCAGGGACGCGGTGATCGAGGAACTGAGGATACCCCAGTGTCTATGCAACGAGCTCACTCTACGGAAGCATACCCTCATCGAGAGGCATGCTTTCGTAGTCAACGTAATCTCGAGGAGCAGATGGAACTCGTTCAGAGATGCGATTCCGGCCATGGGCTCGCACCAATAGAACGTGAGGTGGATTTGCACTGCAGCCAACTGCAACAACAACAACAACAACACCTGACGCGAACACAGCAACAGCGACCCGAGACGGTGGCGATGGCAACCCTGGAGACCAAACCCATGGATAGGTTGCGCGGAGTCGACTGCTACGCGGAACAGTGTCGAACGAGCATCCGCCTTGAAACGGACGAGCAGGCGACAAGTGACTGCGTTATCACCGCGGGCGTATCCACTCGAGTCGCGACACGGGCAACCTCAGGTGGAGCATGGCACCGTTTGTACATCCAGTCGGGCCACAGCAAGCACCAGGCGTATCAGGCAAACATTTATCATCGGCGATGGTGTCGCGAACAACAGCCTTGCAAATGTCTGGACAGGCTGCAACGGTCGGCGCCCAACGACGTGGCGCACCAGGGCAGTCGCACACCTTGCTCGCAGATGTGCCGGACAAGGTGACAGCAGCAGATTCGCATTCTGCTGGTGACGAGGCTGTATCGGTATCAACGAGTTCCTTCGAGCGACAGCGCCAAGCAGCGCTGGAGAATCCACCACCATCACCGCTGATGATGATGGCAGCACACGTGGTGCCACCGCGACTGCCTCCAGACTTGGGTTTGGCCCTTCAGCCTGACGATCCAGACGGCCATGTACAATACAACGTTGGTGAGGGCCTCGGACCGACGGCTGATTTCCCCAATGGACGTTACCAGATATTGGCACCCTTGGGTAGCGGTACTTTCGGCAAGGTGGTCTCCTGTTGGGATCGAGCGACTGAACAACTCGTTGCTGTGAAGATCATTCGAGCCATCCGCAAGTACGCTGAAGCCGCTCGAATGGAAATCGACATCCTTCTTGAACTGGGACGGAAAGACCCCACCAGTCGTTATCACTGCGTGCGACTCCTCTCTTACTTTACTCACTTGTGTCAGCAGGACAGTGCACATGTCTGTCTAGTTTTTGAACACCTTGGTCCGTCACTGTTTGACGTGCTCATGCGCAATCATTTCCGACCGTTGCCAGTACCCATTCTACGAGCAGTGGCCCGGCAACTACTGGAGGCGATTGCTTTTCTGCATGAGCATAATCAAACGGTCCATACGGATATCAAACCAGAGAATGTTCTGATTGTACCGAGCAGTTACTATCCGAATCGGCAAATCACAGAGCGCGTACAAATACGCCTCATTGACTTTGGTTCGGCAAGCAGACTAGATAAGGTGAACGTTCGGCATGCGATTGTATCGACGAGGCACTATCGCGCTCCAGAAATCATTCTAGGCACTGGCTGGTCATTCGCCTGCGACATATGGTCGTTTGGTGCCATGATGGTCGAGTGCTACACTGGCCAGACCCTATTCCAGAGCCATGACGATTTGGAGCATTTAGAACTCATGCAGAAACTGCTTCAGGGCGAAGCTGACGAGGTCATCACTCCGCCGCCTCGACCGAGTCCAAGCAGCACCTCTGTGAGCAGCCAGCGTCGTCGGGAAGCACTGAAACTCTTCAGAGATGGGCATTTGAATTGGCCTGATGGCATCGAAGAGCAAGTGCCGAATAGTCTCGCTCGACAGAAGAGTATTCGCCGCGTCGCTCGGATGCCCCAGCTGAGGGCCATCTTTCGACCGGAACATGCGGATTTGTTGCACTTGATAAGGTGTTGTTTAACCATCGATCCGGGGAGGCGGTGGCGACCAAGCGACCTGTTGCGTCATCCCTTCTTCCTGAACACGTTTACACCGATTCTATGAAGGGTACTGAGAACAACCACCTTGGTTGCTACCGTATCGCGAGCGAACCCTAGTCTCGTACCGCAGCAGCGTGCCGTCCGAACGAGAATGTACTTGCTGGCATGATCGCCGCAATGATGCTCTGGTAGCATGACTCGACGCTGACTGAATGACTGATTCGCTTGGGGTGGTCGGCTTGATCACCGCGACGATCGATTGCTCGGATAGGTGCTGCCTCAAAGCGCACCGTCTGGTCTGGAACATGGGCCATGACAGACCCACTGACTCGCCTCTGGTGTTGTCCATGACGCATGGATAGCGAGGCAGACGAAAGCGACGCTGCCGACATCTCTTGATAAAAGAGCATACATTCGCAGAACAAGGGATAGACAGACAGACAGACAGACAGATTCGCACAAACGTTGCTTTTGAATGCGTTTGCAGGATGCAAAGGTTGAGGGTCGGATCGGCACGGACAGCACGCGTCGTGTTGGTATCCTTTCAGAAATCGTTTGGAACATGACGGAGAGAAAACTCACCAGATTGGTTTCTCTGCGTCGGACTGCTCAGTGTCATACCACCACGAAGCCAGTGTACGGCATCGGTTATCGGCAGCCTCTAGACTGCAAGTCGATACTTTGAAGTTGGAACCGGACCAGTACCAGCCTCTCGAGAGTCTCCATACCGAACAGGTGGGTGGCTCCTGCGATCGGAGCGATCGCTGGGATTTTTTTCCTCGTGATCGCTGAACGTTTGTCCTGGATGAGAAGTCGTTTTCAGAACGCGTCGATCGACGCTTGCTGGGCCCAGAAGCGAGCCCTGAGATGCAACGCTCGAGGTTCATGCCCTATCGGCATCGTTTCCGCCAATGAAGAGGGCATCGCCTCGGACAGGACTGTTACAGGCGACTGGCACGTTGAGCGTACACATCCCTGTACCAGAGACGTTAGCGCATCGATATCGTTCCGAGGATTTGATGCAGCGGCAGTGACCAAACTCTTCGTTTGCGGTTGCGTCAGAAAGCTGGCTCTGGATGGATCCCGTCGAGGATGATGCAACACCCGACCTGACTCCTTTGATGACACCATCGACGAGTGTGCCACGAGCGGATGCCCTCGAGTGTCGTCATGAGGCGATCCACCTTGCCACAGGACTCGACAAGAGCGAGGTTGTGATGGTCCCAACGAGACCAAGAGCAATCACTGCCGCTGAGGCAGCGGTGCTATCACCAGCAGCCGCAAGCGCTGCAGTACCGAGTCCGTGCGACACACCTCCGAGGGCAACGCCACGTGCCACTGCTGGCGTCCCGGGTCCTAGACTCAGTATCGTTGGGCCCAAACTTGCTCCAAGAATACCGGAAATGAGCACACTGGCGACCGTGATGCCTGTATCCGCTCTCAAACGATTCGCAGAAGCGATCGCCAGTGGCATGGTAATCGAGCGTGGAAGCAATGCCCGACGAAGCGCGGGCGTCTTGAGTCCGAGCACACGACTAGCCAGCGTTGTCCAGGACAGGGAGAAAACCGCAGCGAATCCAGAGCCACCGCAGAGTGGTAACAGATGACGACCGAGTAATGCTCGAGCCCGGTAGAGCCGAAATGCCAACGCCATCAGCGAGGGACCTAATAGCTGCATAAACCAATTTCCAGCCAGTATCGGGTAGCGTTCCAGTCGATGATACCAGGCAGCACTGGCCACATCTTGCCCGAGGGCATGTGGTGAGAGCTCCACCTGACTAGTCACGATCGCAGTCATGGCAGCACAGGTGAGCACAGGGTGTAGGATGCGCTGCCATCGCTGTGGCACGGTTCTCGTCCCAAGTCGGTAGCTCAACGCGGTGACCACCGCCAGCAGGAGACGGTCTCGTCGAGCCCCCGCCCGAAGCACACACAGGATAGCGAGAACGGTGCTCAACCCGAAGATCACCGCATCCTGAACTGCTGCAGAACGAACACGAGTGGCATTGGAGGTGCTCGTCTTTGCAGCGTCTGAAGCCTCGTCCTCCTCCTCGGACGGATACTCCCGTGCTTGCCATCGAAGCAGCGCTCGAGTAGCCCATGCGCTTGCGACGAGACCCGTTACGAAACCAGAAAAAAGCACTCCAGCAATAGCACCAAGTTCTCGTTTGGATATGCCACCGGTATAGAGACGAGCTGGTAATGCGACCAAAGGCGGAGCGAAGAACAACGGCATCCATTCGGCAAGGAAGGTGAGCGCTGGAGCACAGAACCGTTCGAGCCGACTCCGGACACGACTGCAACCGAGCCGTTCAAGAGCTCCAAGTGCCCCGACGAGAAGCACCAGACCAGTGAGTGCACCAGGGAAAACCCTTAAGGAGCTATCAAGACGCTTTTCCAAATACTTGAGCACCAGGATCGTGAAACAGCCACGAGCAAGGACCCAGGCGCTTGTCACTAGCCGTCTCCAGAGCGCGTAACGATCAGGGCGTTCATGATCATGTTGGGACCACACCCGAAACCAGTGCCACTTTTCTACCAAAATTCGTTGACAAGCGTGATGGAACCGGTTGAGGAACTGCACCAGAGGAGACTTGTCTGGTGCTGCCCCAGCGGTTGCTGCTGGCTGGCGTTTCGTGAACCCCACCCTGTTGACAAAGCTCGGCACCCAATTCACTTGTTGGATCGCGACAAGTGCGCTGGCAACCGCCATAACCGTACGTACAGATGCCCAAGGGCTATCCAGTGCATTGATCAAGTCTCGTGAGACCAGTGGTGCAGGTTGCATCGTCTTGGCAGTGTGGGGTTCTCAACGCTCGGCGCTGCTCGCCAGCGGCAACAACGGATACTGGTATCGTGGTGGCGGTTCTCATTCAACCACGGGTCGGTACTTGGTCGTCAACTCACCGACTTGAACGACGCTCTGCTTATCATAAGAGAGGAGCCTATGCCTTGAGTGAGGTTATTTGATTCGCGTTTATAGAGGAAGGAACGATTCCCGCCGTGGAAAGGGAACCTCTTGTTCCAGAGACTTTGTGATAGAACGGAACCTGGATCCGAGGTGATCGTTGAATAGCGGTTGCCAAACGGTTCTATTGATGAAGTGTAACGACCGCCGTTGGCGTATAGGCGCTATCGGATAGAAAGGGTTCTGTTGTGCAGGAGAATGATATCGGCTGGTGCGGTAACGCAAGTCGGATGCTGGACGTGTATCGAGCGCCTTTACGTTTTCGTAACCTCGATCGAGCTCGTCGAGTGAGTCGGTCTATGCCTGGAAACAGACGAGCAGGTAGACCTTCTTCATGGTATGGGTTGACACGAACGAGAAACATCTTCGCTCCAGGTGCGTAGGGCGTTTCGCTTTGGTCGGCAGGGGTTGCGATACCCTGCCGCTGCTCACCAACGCTACCCGATCTGTTCGTCCATGAGCGCGGCGAGTACCATCGCTTGTCCCGGATAGCAACTGAAAAGCGCTGCCTTGAGACGGCCATGAAACAGTCTCTAGCAGAGAAGCGTCCTTTGAGGTTTCGCGCCGGTTTTGTCTTGGACATACAAGGCGCCTTCTTGACCGGTAACGGGAAAAGAGCGAGCTCGACGTCATCGAAAGCGTCAAGGGATCCAACGAAACGATGATATGGTGTCGTTGCAGGAACGCTCCGAGACTCAGTCTTGTGGACGGAAGCGAGGCATTTCGTCAATACCATACCCTCGACGTAGTGCGGTAAGGTAGCTCGCCAGGCACGGCGGTCGTTGCAATGGTGTAAAAGCATACAAGGCCTGATACCTGTCACCGGAATCGACCTGTACAGCCTCATTCACGATTTTTCGCCCGTTCACAAACGGAATGAGCACAATATCAAAACAGGCCAGATCTTCTTCGGCGATCAAACCAGTGGGTGTCGGCAGTTCCGAGGCCAGGGGTCGAGGCCCGAAAAGGCGCTCCTCAAGTTCACTGGGACTCGTGTCTTTGGCGGACAGACCTGACTGGACGAGTCCTATGGCATCGAGCGGGTCGGCCAGCCCAGCTGAACGCGTACGAAGTCGTTGAACGTAGACACGTGCTCGTCCGCGCTGACGTCCTGGGTCGATGGTCAGTTTCAACGGATCCCTGTCCCGTCGCAATGCATCACCCCAGGTCGCAATGGTATGATCCAGAATGTTCTGAAACAGACCCATACAGAGGAGAATGCCTCTCGAGCCCAATAGGTATTTTCCAAACACGTACTGCTCCATTTCGGTGAGCGGCACAAACTCGAAACCGAAACACTCACGAGTGTTATGGTAGGTTACAAAAGCGCCCACCATGCGGCCAACTCGTAATTGGAAACAGTACTTGATGAATACAGAACGGATCATATCGTAAAACTCGCGTTCATAGGAGTACATCGGGCCACGCAAGTGCGTGATTCGGTATGCCAAGTAGTCACGATAGTTGTCGAGATCCCACCGAATCGGAGCAGCTGCTCGCGTTTTCAAGTCGAAAGGTTCGTCTGTGCGGGGGTGACGGCAATCAATTTGTGCTCGTAGGACAAAGTCACCACAACGACTGTAGTTGAAGGCCTGTTCCGGTGCAAACTTTTGAGTGGTATCCGCAAGCCATCCGCCCTCGAGGCGCAACAGCTTGCGACAAAACTCTTCCGGCTCCATGGTCAACATGCGCTCCATCGAGTGTCCCAGGTCCATCAGGATGCTCTCTCGATTCACGATACCCTTGCAAGCGTCAATTGCAATGATATCATCCTGGGGCTCCAGCATGACACTCACTGGTTTGTGAGCGTGGCGAGTGAATTGTCGTGGTTGTCGCTGGAAGAACTCACTCAGGCCGTCGAGGGTGGCTTCTCGAAAGCCACTCACCAGGTGATAGAGCGCAGTCAGTGCACCCGTCATAGAGGAAGTAGAACCGGCATATCGCGCCCGCTCCAACCGAGCCATTTCCCTGAGCGCGTCATCCCCAGAGGCCGGTACATAGGGAGGAATATTCTCCCAGGCGATTTCGGCGGGTTGCCGAATGAGTTGCAGGTACGGGTCAAAGTTGTATCGCTGTGTCTCCGGACATTGCAACGGATGCACACCACCGTCTTCGACCACACGGGACAGGTCATGGGCCAGGGTTGGTACTTGCGCACATGGTAGATTCGCGTTCAATGCGGGAACCAACGGCAAAGCCCCAGTCGGCGGCACGAGTAGTCTCCAGGTTTCTGCAGCACCAACCTGTTCATCGGAGAGGGTCTGGCGAAGCCGTTCAAGTTCTCTGGAGGTCTCGCGTTCCATCGCCTCCTGGTTTGGGGGTAAGCGAGCCAGCGTCTCTGACCGACGACGCTCTGGCAACGGAGCTGGCACTGGTCGCGTGCGATAAACGTAACCTCGGGACGATGAGCTGCTCCAGACGCGAACAGGGGCAGGTATCATGCTACGCTGCCAACTTCGTTCATGAACGGTATCCTTCGATGCAGCACTTTCCTGGGTTGCAACCGTCTCTCCAATAATGGCAGACGACTGTGCGCTCTTTGAAACAACCGGAACAGAATCGTCGGAGAGAACACGCTCTAGCAGGTTGCTCGACATCGTCGTCGTCGACGGGATGATCCCCCCTTCGGGACGCTCCGTTGTCGACGGCACTGCCTCGAGCGCTGCTGCCACGCGATCAAACCGGTTGGAAACCGAGCGCCTCAGTGATCCTCTCGAGCACTTGCTGTCGTGTACCGATCTGAAGGAATGAGGATTCGCTTTCGAGGGACGAGCGAGTCGAGCTGTTTCCAAGTTGCCGTCCTCCCCCTGGGAGAGCAGCCACCCGCCCAGCGGTCGAGTGCAACGTCCCCGGTGTGGAATCCGCCCTGACAGGCCTGAAAACTGCATCCTTATAGAGTCCTTGCAGAAATCCTCGACGAAAAATTCCTCCACGAACCATCAAATATCCTAACATGATACCATGATCCGTCTGCGACAACAACGACAGGAACGTGCCGGGACGCGACGCGCTCCCCCCGAACTACAGGGACTGTCCTCCGTAACAGCAGCGCGTTGCGTTTCGACACGCCTATTCGATCATGAACTGGAGTGGGGCTATTTTATATGCAGGCTTGGGATCAAGATGCCTTGGTAGAGGCTCGGAGAGAGCATTTTGGTTTTGTCTGGGTGGCTAGGGATTTCAAGGCCAGAGGCGCGTTGGATGGGGAGCGCTTGGCGACGCCGCACGTACAAAGCCGTACAAAGGCATGATACTTCGATCTTGGCGTTTCTATAGTTCCTCAAGTCGTTTCAAGTGTGATGGATACAATTTTGCAACGTTTTTTATAGAGTTTACAGCCTTGATGTTGGTGGAAATGGCGGCGCAGCAGGTCGTTTGTTCTCCAGTGAAGGCAAGGACAGATTCGGTTCCAGTAAAGGTTTCAGTTGGCTATGGAGGAGGCGATAGAGCGGCCTCATCCGACGTGCTTGATATCTTGCCGGAGTGTCTATTATGGAACCTGATCTGATCCTTGAAAGATGGCTCGCTCGCAGTAAATATGGGCGCTGTAGGTAGAGGGCGGTTGCTGGCGGTCGTCCGTGCTTTTGCCTGTGGCTAGGCACTCGGCGAGAAACGTTCGACACTTGGGCGTTTCCGAGCAAGACGACTTGAAGAGAAAGATGATCATAGCGTCCACGGGCTGTGCGTTCAGTGGAACTTCGTCTTCAGCGAGCGTAGATCAACCCGCGCAGCGCCTTGCAATGCGTCTATGCGTCGATGGAACGAGCTGATAACGGCACGATACTCGTTGATGGCTCTTTCTTTATGTTCATGGAGAGTCATTTCCAAAGAAATTATTCGTTGCCAAGAATGAGCTTGTGCAGGTTTCGCTACCGTCCGGAGGATACGGCAATGAGCAGTATCCAAGGAACGCGGTCGATAGATCACTGCACACAGAATGGGGATCCATCCAGAGACGCTGATAGACACAGCCATGAGCAGTTCATTTCTAAGCGATGCTCTCCAGATGTGAAACGAGACCGTTGGAAAGACGAGAAACTGCAGATCTTGGTCGTTTGGATACCTGCTGGAGCATATGCTGGCCTCGAACGGAACGACTCGGAAGACAGGACCCTGGGAGTGTGTCCTCCGACGAGTTTCCAAGGAGTACCCGGCACGTGGTCCATGAAAATCGTCGTCTTGGTTTGGCTGCTCTGGAGACATTGGGTTCTGATCAGAGATGCTCGAATAATCTCGACATTCAAGCGAGAAACAATTCTATCATAAGGATTCGTGGGTGAGACGTCGCTCGATCCCTCAGCTCTTGGATCGATCGCAACACATATCCTGAACGGAGGCGAGTAAAAGGCTTGACTGACTCTCCCGACCATTCATATGCACGACCCCTTGTTTTACGTAGCGAACACGAGCCAACTGAACCGAGGAGACTTCTCTGTACAAGCAAGCGACGAACAAGTCATCAAACCGTCGAGTACGCTTGTCCTTCATGCGTTAGCGGTTTGCGTTCCTGGCCAGTTGCCGAACACGACCTCATACGCAGCAACGTTCCAGGTTTCGGTCTGCCACCGGAAACCATCGAAAATCGACACGTGAATGCTATGTTCAGAGAAGTCTCCTCGGTTCAGTTGGCTCGTGAAAAATAGGTCTTTCGCTTCGGCAAGTGCTGTACACGGGAAGCGTACTCGCGATCAGCGGACAGGGCGGACGCTGCTGAACAGTATCGGCCCTAGCGAGACGTTTCAGCGGCTGCTATGAGAATGTTGCAAAGCATAGAGTCAACCTGGGACGATGTCTTGGAGGACGTGCTCGCGGAGGTGCGTGCCCTGCACATTGTGCATACCTGTCGATCAGCGAGCCTGTATGAAGACGAGCAGATCTGGACACAGATCCCAGCTGCGTATCGGGTGTTGGATATGGAAACCGCGAGCAGCGTCCTGCAGGCCCAAGGTGCAGCGCTGGCAGAAGCGCTTCTGATGCCCTTTCAACGAGCACCACAGCAGTTTCTTAGGCCAGAACGAGACGACCCGGGGGATCCTGACTCCCCGTCCGTTTATCGATATTTGCCGGCGAAAAAGGCGGTTCAAGTCCGAGCGCTCGCAAGTCGCATACAGGACTTGCTTGGGAAAATCGTCGGTTGCAGTGAGAGCAAGTACGTCCAGATTCTAGAACCAGGTTGCGGACGAGGTCTTGTCTCCCAGACGATAGGGATATCGCTGGAACAGTCTGGATTCAAACCCCGGATCGAATTCATCGGTATCGACAAGGATGAACGATTTTGTCGGTCTTTTCGAGAGCGCTGGAAACGACTGGGCCCCATGAAGGAAGGTATCCGGCACATTGTTCAGCACTCGTTCATAACGTGTGCTGCTGATCTTGAGCGCTGTGCTGGCCGACAGCCCAACGAATGCAAGTCCAACAACGTTCAGTACGTCGTCTTGGCGTTGCACGGGTGCGGCGATCTTTCGGCGAGTGTCCTGCAGACCCTCGACCACGAGTTATGTTCGTTGCGGCCGATTGCTCTTTTTTGTATCGGTTGTTGCTATCATAAGCTATTGAAACAGCGTATCGATGGTGCACGTTTACGTTGCTCCAACAAAAACGCATCGTTCCCGCTTTCAAAGTGGCTTTTAAACCGGCCCGAGTTTTCGTTCGGTGCACAGGCGCATGGCGGCAACGCCTTGCTGAACCGCAGCTCATTGTACTTGGCGAGTGCCGATGCCACCGCCCTCCGGAGGCCAGATTCTCGTCGAGCGCAGCGAATCATTCAGCATCATCACTATCGGGCGATACTGCAAATTCTGTTGAGACGAATGACAGAGGAGCATCGCAATAGCGCAGACGCAGTGCGAACACTCTTGGAGACTGAAGGCGACCCTCGCTGGGCTCTACTCAGACGGACCGCGAAGCACATCGACCAGTACCAGGATTTCGCTGCTTATGCTGAAGACGCCCTTCGATACCTCCAGTTGCCAGTGGATCGCGTTTTGGTCAAAGAGGTTGCGTCTTTGTTCGATACGCCCGTCTATAGACATCGCTGTCTGGTCTTCTGGAGTCTGTGTGGTCGGTTGGCGCCGATGCTAGAGGCGCTCGTTCTGCTGGATCGATTCTGGTATGCACGAGAGTGCGGATACGTCGCCTGGATCGAGGAAATGTTCCCTGCGAGCGCGTCGCCGCGAAACCAGGCCATTGTAGCGATTCGAGAGGACGTTGTCAACCAAGCTGCCTGCACACAACCCGCCGTTAACGCCAGTATTGGCGAAGGGGTCCTCTCGGGCGGATCACGAGAGGAGCGTTCTGGGGCCAATGATGCGCTTGCATCTGGGAAAGCGGCGCGCCCAGTGATGCAATCGAGAAGCTGACGGATCCCAAATCAGCACAAGCCTAACCTATTCGAGAGATGAAACGTTACTGAGGTGCCGATTCGAATGCAAGTAAAGTGTCTCTTGAAATGATCGTCATGTTTGTGGTCACAACGCATCGGGCCCGTCGGCAGCAGCCGATTCATGGTTGTGCAGCAGCGTATGTTCAAAGACTCATCAACAGTGATGCGCCTTGGTGCATATGCTCGATCATGGGCTGCTGGCTGACCGTCATGGACTGTGCCTGCAATTCCCATGCGGCTCTCTTTCCCGCTCGGAATCATTTTTGGCATCGTATGCGTCTCGAATTGACCAGTCAATCCCCGGGGGATATGGTGCGGCATGTTGCCTTCTTGCTCTCGTGGTATCGCGGCTGGCCGTTGAGCGGCATCTTATAGCATGGATTCGGATTCGCTCCCATCGCTTTCCGTTGCCCAAACCTCGTTTCCATAGAGCATGTTCATTGGGCGCTCCATCAGATAAAAGTTTCGACTAAAATGGAGTGGAGGTGCTCAGGTCGCCGGTTCATGCAAAACACCGCGACAGCGGCTCTCTGATTCGAGTCGCCATCCAAACGCAACGCGATGACGGCTCGAGACGCTTGGCCTCACAGGGATCAGGAATCGTTTCGTCTTTGCTCAAATTGTCGGGAATAGGACTGATCCTATGAGGCAAGCCGCCAACGGCACGGTGACGTTGTCGTCTCCGGGGGCCAAGAGCTCGACCGCAGCGCAGCATACAGTGAGGATTGCGACGCGACCAGCGGCAGCGGCGACGCCAGTTTCAACGCATCCACAAGCATGAAAGATGGCAATGTACGAACATGAAATGAGGAATGCGCTCAAGACATAGGCCAGCGTACCGCCGATCGTTTTGCGTGATAGGCCACCTGGAAGGGGCCACTTGGGCGTCCGCCAACGACGACCAACCAGATCTGCCATTCCGTCTCCGACACACATCTGGATCAACGCAAGAATACCCAGAGGTGAGGGGCCTCGCCAGAAGAGAAATGTGCACACGGTCGTGGCCAGGCAGTAGTACAGAGGTCCTTGAAGCGCCTCTCGACGATCACCCTGGACCAGTACGGTGCCATTGGTGGCGAATGATGGTCTTGGGGCGCCACGATCATCCAACTGATCCTGCATCCACTTGTGCATCGCCGCTTTTTGACGAGCCAATGCATTCACTAGCGTGTCTTGGCTAAGTCCGAGCCCCGCCAGAATAAGTCTCGCAGAAAGAATCGCCGGAACAGCAGCGGCGATACCTTGCGAACTTTTCAACGCCAGGCCAAGAAACGTGGACCATGATTGAAGGGAAATATCTGTTATCGGCGCACCGGTGGCAAAGTGATTGTCGGAAAAGAATGGCCAGGTCAGCATAAAGAGCGGTACACTCGTTATATGGACAATTTTGCGCGAGAGCGTTGATTCAATGTAGCCGTTGGTAGCGAGCCAGTCCCAGATTTTGAGCCAGGCATATGACCCAACCAAAGCGAGGACGGCAACAACGACATCATGTGTAATGAGCGAGCTATCCCGACCGGCGCCGAGTCGTTCCACTTCAAGCGCCGAGGCCCACACTTCGGACCGGAGAGAAAGCACCCCGCCGAGTCCACTGCAGACTTCTGCGAACGTTCTCGGCACCCGCAAGCAGCGATGCGCGACGCTCGGAAGGGCGTCACAGGAGAGAGAATCGTGTGTGGCCAAAGGCGTCGGCAACTTGCGGCTGCAACGGTCGCGCACTTCTCGGTTCCCTAGCGCTCGCTCGTGCTCAAGTAAACGATGCCTACTCCAAGCACAACCTGCACGAAGACAAGTCGTTCGCGTTTGGCACAATTGCGCAGCCAAAACCCGGCCTTTGCACCAACCAGCACACGTGAGGCCGACGCAAAAACCAGCGCGAACGTTGCAACGACCGCAGTGCTGGCACGCGGCCATTATCCACTCCACCACGATCACCAAATGATTCTCAAAGACAGAAAAATGATCAGGACCAACCTATGTAAGCTACTTCACACAATTCGTCTGCAGAATCGAGTCGTACAAAGATCAAGGAGGCCCTGAACAAGACCTCATCAGCATCGGTGCGTGATCGATCCTGCCGCGGTTGCGCCGCCACGCAGTCCAGCGACGATGCGTGACGCGGGCTTGTGCGCGCCCCCCGCTGACACAAGGCCAGAGCTGGTGTTTCCACAAGCGCCTGTTCTTCTGATTCTCGTTGAAAACTGCACAGGAACATTCATCTGTTTACTGGTGCGTGCATCAACTCGATGACTGACGATCATTGTCAGGGATGGATAAGCAGTGTCCCAGGAGACGAGCAGATCAGTCTGGCGTCGAATGCACTGCGGAGGCGCTTTCGCGTATGGATTTGGCGCGCGAAGACGCCACGACGGTTGCGCCATGCGTGTCTGCGTGTGCCATTTCCATTGCGCCATGCGTGTGGGCGCGTTTGCGAGCGCGCCCTGTCCTGATCCGTGCGTGTGGACGTTTCCGCACAGGGGAAGGTTGCTGCACGGGTGCGAACGAAACCCCCAAGTTCGGATATCGTCTGGGAGAGCTTGCTCCCATGGCTTCATCTAGACCGAATGAAAAGTTCAGTAGTGAACGCCAATCTATGGAAAGTGAGGGGGGCTCGGAGCTGGCAAGGCGCAGCATAGCGGTGAAAACGAACGTAGAGGCACGTGTGAGGGGACGGCCTCGGAGCCAGTTGAAGGAGCGTGGACGTGCTCAAGAACGACTTGAGGTCTCGTCCATGTCGCCTTCACGGCAGGTTGCGACGAGTGCAGTGGGCGGCACACGAACGACGTCGAAAGTTGACGAGGAGGCTGCCACTGGTAGAGCTCTCGGTAGCGGCTCTAAGACAGGCAGTCCTGTATCTGGTGGAGGCGCTAGCGCTCAGGAGTCCATGCCGGCAGAACGAGCAAGTTTCGCCTCTTTCACAACCGAAAAGGTAAGCGCCCCAGGACCGAGTGCGAACCGCGAGCAGCCGGTTGCGACGCAGAAGGATCCCATGGCGCGGGCCCTACTGCTCTGCAAGTCACCTCATCGTGGCAAACCTCCCTTGAAGCGACTACCCGAGACGAATCTATCCTTCATGAAGGAAGGAACAGAGGCACACCAAGTGCGAGAGGAGCGCACAGCACTAGTGCGACCCACTGAACAAAAAGAGGTGTTGGCGCCGCAAGTTGCCGTGGCAGCTAATCGTAACGAAAGTGCAAGCAGTGCCCCTTTTAAACACGAAAGAAGAGGTCATGGGGGTGTCTGCCGGACAAGTAGTGCCGGTGCAGAATCAGGCACGACAGAACCAAGTACGAAACCGCACCACGGTACGAGAACCGGCACACAAAGCACAGAACTTGGTCGCGCAAGAGACGGCGACGCTCACTGCTGGCAAGGTTGGATCTCATGGTATGACGCAGCGCCCCTCGGCAGGTTCATCAGGAGTGAATACTCGACGGTCTCAAAAAAAGGCTCTTGAACCTACCACCGGCATCGTAGCAATCGAAAGCCGCTGTTCACGCTGGCGGCAAGTCTGAACCTTCAGATGGTACGAAAAGCCCGCAACGAGATGTTGCCGATGAAAGCGTGCATGCGGACTCTGTCCAGGCGATCAAGAAGGATTCGACCACGAACAACCGCCATGTTGGTCAGAGCGCGCTCCATGCGGAAGCAACTCAAGCTCATGCTGTCCAGGGATCAGCAGGACAGTCTCTTTCGTCTGTTGCTTCGCAACCAGCACCTGCTCAAAAGTCGAGTGTGTCCGTATCAACAAAGAATGTAATGCCTTCAGGAAGCGGTCCATCTTCCGTCAAATCCACGGAAGTGGTTCCACAAAAGGTTACACAGCCTGAGACGAAACCAAAAACTGCAGCAGCCCGCGAAACGCAAACGAGAGCCCAGCACGCGCGTGCCCCCTGTCCCAAAGAAACTTACTAGAGCAGCGGCGCCTCCGAGCAACGCAACCGTCGCTGACTTGTCTCACGATTCAAGTAAGCAGGCTGACACCAAATCGGAGACGAAACGCCCGTCAGCAGAGGAGGAGCCTTTGAAGCAATCTTCGGCGTCGGCAACCAGGGGCGCTCTTCGCAAGGCGAATGCGTCCTCGAATCGGAACCAAAACAAAGACTCGGACGCTGATTCAGCTCAAAATCCAGGTCCCGCCTCTGCTGGTGGTGCGACGTCTCGGCCGTCAGTATCGCGGTTGCCACGTGGAACCAACGCCGAAACGTACTATGCAGCTGAGCGGCTCGGTCATGTACAGTTTTCTGACCAATGGCAATTATTCTTCGATCACGATAAGCAGCATTATTACCCAATTCATTTTGCGATTCTTCCAGCCGCCGGCGATGAGACCGAGTTGCGAGACCGATTGGAGACCGACGATCAAATTCAGCAAGAGTTGCGTGAACTTGTTGTCACGACATGTCGCCTACCGGTGCTACCGCCGCGCTTCGTGGCGACCCCCTCGCTGCTCATTGAGAATGTTTTGGAACGAAGAGAAAACTTGCATGGCCTGCTCGCGGGAAAATACGCATTATGGAAAGGGAACAAGCGAATACCGTTAGCCAAATTTTGGTACACGTTTCGCGTCCATCGGGTGCTGGCACCGCGCGAAGGCGACTAGCGCGCCGCAGTTCTGAACAAAGCCCTCAGAATCAGCATGTTTCTTTCTGAATGTCATGCATGGTCCTTGACTCGTGATGAAATGACGCGTCAAGGTACTCGCGAATATCATCCCGTTCGCAACTCGTGCGATCGCACCGATCGAGTCCAGATTGGTTTGCGTCGACCCGTTCTGAGATGGTCAACGGCCTCGTGGCCGCAACTGGCTCGCTCCCTGCTCTTGACTCGTATCTAGCGTGTGGATGAATGTTGCGAAAGCTCGTTAACGGAGAAGAGCTGGGCCTGCACCCGTCCGCATAGAAACCGACGCAAACCTTATCGGGCCAAGCATATCGCGTTCATTCCGTCGCCTGGTCATGACACTCACCGAAATGCGGTTTCCTCCTGCGAGTCCTTCAAAGGCAGCTGCTCACCAGTGAAGCCAAAAGGCAGTAAAGCAGTTAAGGATTCGACGTGGAATCTACAGTACAATGCGTGGTCTGTCGGGCACGCTTGTTCAGCGTTTGTATCCGCACCAATAAGAATGAGCTCAGCATCAGGCGTCGCGTGCTCTACAAGCACTTGTCGACACGCACCACAAGGGTAACAGAAGACGTCGTCAGGGTTTCGCCGGCGAACGCAAGGAGCATAGACCGCCACGCAAGTGATGCGTCGTGGCTCCGTACGCCCTCCCTCAGTGGCCGGCACTGCATCGTTCACGTAGAGGTTCCCGATAGCAACCCGTTCCGCACATATGCTCAAACCATATGAAGCGTTTTCCACGTTGCAGCCACCAAAAACCGCACCGTCATTCGTCGCCACAGCAGCGCCTACGGGAAAACCGCTATAGGGAGCGTACGCTCGTGAGACGCAGTCGATCGCTGTCTGCACCGTCTTCATCTGCACAAACGACAGTTGTCCAAAAGAGACCCAACGCCGTTCCATGAATCACTCGAATGACAGCATGCACCGGTCTCGAGATACGTCTCTACTAGAGCGCAACCAAACCCTCGAAGGGTGGACGAAACTCGCCACGCCGAAAGGGCCAACAGCATTTCGCTTCGAGGCGAATGCGTATCGCGGCGTCCATGCATGGACCGGCACGCTAGGACAATCACAGTCGATATCAATACTTGGCACGAACTATTTCAGGCTGATGTACAGGGCCAGTAGCCAACAACCAATATCATCATAAAACGATTCAGTCAGGGTTTCGTGAGCAGGCGATCGACAGACAAGGGCGATTCAGAGTTCACGGAATGTATCGGGGACGTACCCCCCCAAAGAGGCATCCCATGCAGGAGACATTCAGGGAGCGCGCCAACTGGTCCATGCGTCGGTGCCATTCCAGCGAGTCGATCCAACCCGGCATCTTGTCGATGCGTGCAGCGAAACGGTCCCATCTGCACGCACGCCACAAGGCTCTCGATCGATCAGGTACCAGAGCGAGCATCGTTGGCACCCGTGGATCAGGGTTCTCTCGCCACAAACCGGATGTTTTGTAGGCCAGCGTTTCATCATGAGTCGGATGCAACCAACCAAGGCATTCCAAGGACCAATACGTATTCACCAAAGGAACCGATTTGTTCACTTTGGACCCAACGTTTTTCGATGATCACCTATCCGGCACGGATGAGGGATCGGATCCGCGACCGCACACGAGACTCGTCCCGATTTCCATGCACTCGTTCAAGGCCTCGAGCGAGGTGCTCGATACGCGACTATCCAGCCACGAAATCGGTGGGATTGCTCGGTTATGAATCCTAGCCTTTATTCGGCATTATTTTGGCGGATGCATGCATGGACACGTATCCAAAGATCGTCGGTCGTGCTGGAGCGAACACGACCTGCTCCGTCCCGCTGAGACGACGGGGTCAGGGCGTGCGATCGCGCGCTCCTGCTCGCCAAGGCCGCTGTCCGGATCGAATGCATGGCGGCGATCTCCTGGCCGGGGGCGGGGCCTCGTGGCCGTCGTCGGGGACGCATTGACGCCGGACGGCGCACGCACCGATCCCATCCTCCTCCTAGATCGATTGCAAGCGTAGGCGTTGTCGAGGAGGTATGGAGCGGGCGCACTTGGCTTTTGCAACGAGTTGGACAGCGCGTTGGGGTGCACTGGGCAAGCACGCCCATGCAACGTCCAATCAGGTTGGGTCAGCTGCGCAGTACTGGTGCCGTTGGCGCGACGTGGCGTCACCAGCAGTTGCACGACGTCCCAGTTGTCGCCAGCGCGTCTCGCTAGGCCGGCTTTCGCGTCGTTGCCACGTAAACCCGCGACGTTATGCTGGCGCAGCTCGCACTGTTGCCTCTATCCGACCGGAAGATATAACCGTGGAGCAGGTTGGCGTTGAGGGAACCTTGTCGTATCGTGTTTATCTGCGGGCGGCCGCGGGAGATCGCCTGCGACGAGTCTCTCCTTGGCACGAACTACCGCTCTTCCCGCACGCTGACGAACAAACCCTGCTTTTCGTGAACGAGATTCCCAAAGGCACACGGGCTAAGATGGAGATCGCGAAAGAGGAGCCGCTGAATCCGATCAAACAAGACACGAAAAAGGGCGAGCTGCGTTTCTATGAATACGGACCGTCGCTGATCAACTATGGCGCTTTGCCGCAGACCTGGGAGGACCCGGCCATCGTCCACAAGGACACCGGGTGTAGTGGTGACAACGATCCTCTAGACGTGATTGAGATCGGTTCTCAGATGATGCCAACAGGGGCGGTTTACGAAGTGAAGCCTCTGGGGATGCTGGGCTTGATCGATGATGGCGAGTTAGACTGGAAACTTATCGCGATTCGAAAACAAGATCCCAAGGCTTCTCTAGTCCATAACCTTTCGGACATGGAAGAACACTTTCCTAATCTCCTGCATGAGGTGCGTGAATGGTTTCGGCTCTACAAGACGGCTGAAGGCAAAGGTGAGAACACGTATGCCTATCATGGAAAGGCGCTTGATGAGAAGTTTGCTCTCCAAATTGTCCGTGATGCGCATGAGAATTGGCGCAAGTTGAAGAGTGGCGAGCGGGCCAACGATGAACACTTGGCCTTAACATAAACACGGCACCTGCAACCCATTTCGGAACGGTTGGTTGCGTTCATTCATCCATCGTGGAAAGCGAACGCTTCAAGGAATGCCTTGATTCGGATACCGCGCGCGCGCGCTCCAAGGTCAGTTTGGGGGGGAAGCGACGCCCAACCGTCACCAAGTCCAGCAAGACGCTTGACGCCTGCATCGATCTAGATATGAGGTTAAATGCCAGCGTCTAGCAGGGATACGCGTCCAGATCGCGGACCCCCTCGGATGGGATACGATCAAATGGGGCGCCTTTCCGGGGCAATCGTCGCATCAGCGTCTCCGTCCTTGGTCCCGATCAAGGTGTCGGGTGCTGTGCCACCTTTTTTCAGACTGTAGATGACTTGCTCGCGGTCAATTTGCTCTCGCAAATCTTTCGGTAGACAAAACAATCCCGTAAACATGATTCCATCCAGTTTCACGAGGCGAGCACCACGAATATGTTCCGCAATCAAACGATCAACATGTTCTACGACGGCGTCACCTCGGACGCGAAGCGACCGGTCGCTCGCCACCGCGAAACCTTGCGGGCTGCCGTACGAAGGAATAAAGGCCTGGAACGCTTGCACAGATGAAAACACCGCTCGCAGCGTTCGTACAATGCGCGGGTGCATTGGCGACTCGACGAGACTCGTCGGTCCGGCCTGAGTCACAAAAACACCGCCATGACGCAATCGCATTTTCACAGCGAGGAAGAATTCGCGCGTAAACAGCGCCAGGCTCGGTCCGTGTTCAAGAGGATCTGTCAAATCGCTCAGAATGATATCGTACTGCTCACCATTGCTTTGCACGTATCCCCAAGCATCTGTAGCGTGTATCCGAACCCTTCTATCATCCAGAGCACCGCGATGAATCTCCTGCAAATGCTCCCGACAAGTCTGAATGACGCGATCATCAATGTCGACAATATCGACGCGTTCAACGGTGTCCCATTTGAGGAGCTCGCGAGCAGCGCCGCCATCGCCGCCGCCGAGAACGAGCACCCGCTGCGGCGAGCCGTGCAACAGACAGGGCACATGACAGAGCGGCTCGTGGTAGAGCGCCTCATCACCGATCGCGCACTGTAGTTTCCCGTCCAGGAACATTGCCTTGCCGTAGGTTCCCAGATCCACAATGGCTAGATCCTGGTACGCGGTGGTCTCGGCAACGTACAGCTTTCGCACGCCGTGCTGGTAGACATCGAAAGGTGTGATGTACTCCGAGAACCACAGGTCCGCTTTTACCTCGGCGCCAGGCATCCTCTAATTCGAAAAATATCGAGTCAGGAAACGATCTGCAACGAAGAATTCTCGAGTAACGTGGCCCACAGCCAGCCGAGCTTCCGGAGCACAGCAGCACAGAAAAAAAGCAAAACTCGTGTCCTTCAGTGATGCCGTCGTTTCCTGCAACTCTGTCGGAGTTGCTTCCTATTTACCTTGTCCTAGGCGCAAAAACAAAGCTCCTCTTCAGCAAGTGACAGGATGGAACCGTCTGCAAGTAGATCGTGCCTTGTGTCCAGAGGAGGGTTCGTTTTCATTGACCACCTGCCTGGCGACGCGCACGGTACGACCCTGTCGACGACCGACCTCGACGGGCGGCACGGAGATCCCGTCTGGCGACCTCAACCCTCTCGAACAAAGACAGATGCTCGATATGGAGTGGTTGCCAAACTCGGTTCCTGCTGATTGTATTGATCACGATTTTGTACCTCCTTTTATACGAACTCCAGATCGACAAAACTTCCCTTTGATGAATGGTTCCCTATGCCGCTGCTTGTTTGCTCGCTAGCGTTCCAATATGCGGCTGCATCGTCCATAAAGCTCCCTGTCTCGTCGCTAGCTACAGCCCTGATGCTTGCCCAAAGCTGGATACCGTCGTTACGAGTTTGTTTTTCCAAATAAAGATGTATCTTGCTCGGTTGCGCTTGCGTTTGTGACTGGAAAAGCAGCGAATCGTCAGCAGCAAAGTCGCTGCGAATGAGCGAGCGCGCTGGCGGCCATGGCCAGAACGGTTACGAATTTGATTTCCCTTCGAAGGGAGCACCGTTCACGAAAGCCAGTTTGTACGTTTCCACTATGGGCCATGTTCAGAAAGTGGATTTGTTCTTTGCGCAAATTATGGAAAAAGAGGAGAAGCAGGGCGAGCCAAATGTCAACCAAACGTCTCTGGGAGCGGACGAACTGGATAACGGAGCGGGCCAAGGAGCGTAGCACCCTCTCGGCGAGCACAACAAGCAACGCCTCTGCGACCAGGGAAGCGACTGCTATTGAGTCAGCCGTTTCGTTTGTTTTTACTGACGCAAGTCAGATTTTGGCCACTGAATGGGAGGCTGACTTGAGCGTCCACTCGGTATCTCATCTAGCTGACGAGGTCGAGGAACATAGCAGCGGTTTCGGTAAGGCACCTCGTCGCGAACCCAAAGTTGATCCGCTGTGGCAGACTGCTGTGGAGTCGCAACGAACGCCAGCAAACTTGCGTTTGGTTGGAGACGCTCGTCGCTACCAGCAGGCGGACGGGGCACCAGACTTGCTGCTTCCTCGACCAGTTGAATTTCGACGACGATAACCATGCTCACGTCCGAGGTCGATACCATCGATACGACGCTGCTTCCCAAACGACGTCGACGACGCTGGACCGAGGGCAACGTACGCGTTGGAAAGACGCTCATGCCGTTACTGGGGCCCAAGGCTCCGGCTCCGATGGTCGATATGTGTTTTTGGCGCCGGCGACCGACCAGCGAGGGATGAATGGCGAACAAGCGGACCCCAGTCATTTCGAACGGAACAGTCGCCAGCTGCTGCAACAGCATTCGACAGAGTCTGAGGTTTTGCATGAAGATCCACTCGATCTCGTGGAGCATCTGGCACTGGCCCTTGATCAGCCTCAGCTAGAGATGGAGAGAAAAGGGAACTCGAGCCATGCCTCTGACATTGAGGCAACAGATAGGGGTAACGACGCTTGTTCGAACTGCGACGATGTCAATAATAGTCAGATATGGTCGGATGAGTGCACCATCCGTCGACAGGCACTTGCGTCAGAAACGCACGAGTCAGTTACCGGGCCCGCGTCGAGGCCAACATCACCGAAACATCATCGACCGGGTGTTGGCGTTTCCACGAGCCCATGCACCGTTCCAAGGAGAAGACGCGAGAAAACGATTGGACAGTCCGAGAGTCTCAAGCAGCCTCGCCGAACACTTGTCCGAGCTGCTCGAGCCATCACCGAGTACATTCATCATCAGGTGGTGATGTCCATGGACAGCGAGAAAGCGAAAAGCATCGGGCTCAGCGTGCCGAACCCGAATATCGATGAGCTTGTCTCTGCAGGCCTCATTCCGCTGCTGGAGATTCTGCTCTGGAACGAAGGCGCTGTTGTTCTCAATGACACAGACGGTCTTACTGCAGCTGTCTATGGGGCCACTGCGCTAGCTGATCTGGCTCTGTATGCATCCTATGAGCCTCTGGTGGGGAGCGCCTCCGTCCTCGAGTGTCTTCGTCGAGTACTCACTTCTCATTGGTGCTACCGTTTCGCTTATTCCTTGTCACCGCTAGCGCAGTTGCTCTTACGGGAATGTTGGCGATGTCTCCGTAATATCTCTGGCAATGTTGTGGTTGCCGCTCGGATGGACTTTTTGAGTCATGAGGCCGAGAAGGCTCGAGAGCCCTCGCTCATTGAACTCGCCTTGTTGATGAGCAGATCGTTCGAGGCACCACCTGCGATCATTTTGGAAGCATGGGCATCTCTGCGCAACTGGTGTGCCGCTGCGACTGCGTTGGCTTCGGAAAACTCGACGGCAGCGTCTGAGCATGTCCCACGGCAACAGGCGATGGGATGCAACCCTTCTGCTTGTGCCATGATGCTTGAGCAAACGAATCTGGGCCAGGAGTTGTGGGCGTTGGCCACGAAATGTTTGGCTCAGACTCGAGCATGCACTTCCGAGGAAGATTTTGCAGTTTACAGGGAACTGCTGGAGCAGCTCTGGGCACTCATCCATGTACTGCTCGCCTCAGTCGACGCATTGCAACGGGAGAGACTCGATCTCATGGGCATACTAGATCCGATCGCGGACGTATTGCGAATGCCGCTGCAAACGTTTCAGGAACCAGCGCCACTCGAGGATCAGCCATGGGAGGGCGCTGAGACTGCTCGAGCCCTCATCCCCTACTCGGTTCGCATTTCTTGTCTACGCTGTCTCGAGCTGCTCCTGGAACATGAGTCTGGTCTTCAGTGTTGGTTGCGGTATACTCGTCGCCCAGGAGGTTGTGTTCGCGAGTCCATTCCCCTGATAGCAGCACTGGTAACCCATTTAACGTGTACTCAGATGAGCGAGAGTGCATTCCATTATGCGATCGCTTGTCAGGCAGCGGACGTGATCGTCGCACTCTGTCAGTTCGGTCCCGTTCATCTCGACGTGCTCCATACGCCTGGACTTGTGCAAGGACTCGTAGGCCAAGTGGCGGCACAGTCACTTGATCTGCTCGCTGAATTAGCCCCGACAAGGACTACTTTAACCGTTGAAGTGACTGCGGCGGACGTCGATCCCGCTGCAGCCAGACTCGCTCTAGACCCGTTTCAGCCACATTCGGATGGTTATTTCACGACATCGCAGCAGCTCTCGATGAGGTTGCTCGCGCTTTGCCTGGAAGCCCTGGCTAACCTCGCCGTGCATCCAGAGGCCTGTTCGCGAATCCTCTCGATTATGGACCAATACGGTGGTATGCGCTCTGTACTAGATATGGACCATCAGTTTGCGTCTCAGCCGATGATTCGGTCCCGTCTCCGCCGGCTATTGCTCTCGTTGCGACGTCAGGCGGTCGAAACGCGAACCAAGACCACTTGGGGGTCGCTCGATCTCGAGGAGACGATCCGAAACTTATCCCATACTGCAGCATGTTTGGGAGGTTTTGGTAACACTGCTGAAATCGCATTGGTGCTCCAGAAAGCGCAGCAGACACTCTGTCGGACATCGCTACGACGGTCTGCTTCGAGCGATCTCTTGGAAAGAGCCGGTTTCACGACTGCAAATGAATGACGTCCTCTTTGCACTTGGGCTCATCGATCCAATGGACATGCAACCAAACGCTGAATCTTGCCATATAACTTTAGCAGTTCTCTGGTAACCAGGCAACACCCAGCGTTTATCGATCAAGAGCATGGATGAAGCGCGACATTTCACGGGCAACCATGCTCTGGTCTTGTCGTTGGCCTTTCTTCTAGGCGCTCGAATGCAACTGATACAAGCATGCCAATTGGATGGTCTGAACGACCGACCGACCCCACGACACTGAGGATGACTTTCTCGAAGGAAGCCAGCATTCGAGTCAGTGTGTTGAGTACAGCTTTGTGCATTTCGATGCTGGTCAGATCAACAAATGAGAGGCACGTGGATCGAGAGCACCCGGATGATGCTGGTGTGGTTATCTACGAGAACCATACTCTTGTCCAAGTCATGAACGGAGCATGAACATCACATAAATGAGTGTAGTACAGAGCGTCTGGAGCATGCCAGCGGGATTATCTGCTGAGAGAATACTCTCGTCCAAGTCATGAACATCACATAAAGCGTCTCGATGTTCAGTTCTTGCAGAAACGCACGCAGTGAGGCTAGCGTGAACGTTCCTGGCCGTCAATCCATGGAGACAAAACGGATGCCAACACATGGCTATAGCCGGGGCAGCGAAACTCGCCCAGCAGGGTGCAGCGATTCTGCGTCCGATGCCCGCAACCTTGATTAATACAGCACCTTGTGGCCAGGATTAGGAACAAGACGCGAATGTCCATGAATGAAGATGGCTGTCTTCAGACCCGCCTCTAGCTTCCTCAAACCAGCAGCGAGCGTTGGAGCCCAGCAAATGCGTTCAGGCCAGTGGTGCTGGCTGCAGCCGAGTCGCTGGCCTCAGGGTCCATCCTCGAGCGCCCGGTGCGTAACAACTTGCGCAACACCTATGCGTACCAAGCCGCTTCATCAATCTTCTGGTAAATGATCGCTGGTTTCATGTGTTCACGCCACCCGGTTGGGCTTGTTTCATCTCATCAAGCGTCCCGGGTATTCATCCTCGAGGCATTAGAGCTGAGTGAGAAGAGCAACATGATATCTGCTAGCCGGCTGGACTGATTCTCCGAGGTCGTGTTGCCCAGCGCGTCCTCTACCATGCTCCGTTTCCTCTCCTGAAGAAGCAGCATGCGCTCTTCTACCGAGTTGCGTGCGATGTAACGTCGGATCTGGACAGGACGGGTCTGACCCATTCGGTGGATGCGATCAATGGCCTGGTCTTCGACATATGGATTCCACCAGGGATCGACTAGAAAGACTGCCGACGCTGCGGTAAGGTTCAGTCCGACTCCGCCCGCCCGCAAGGACGCCAGCAAGACATTCATTTCTTCATCCGCTGAACTCGTGGACGTTGTGGTCGTGGTGGTCCCTGCTGCGAACGCTTCAAGCACGGCTGCTCGACGTCGCTGAGACATGGTGCCGTCCAGACGCCCCGGACGGAACAGGGTACAAGCGTGCTCTGCGTTCCATCTTCGCAACGCCACCTCGATCATATCCAGCATACCTGTCCACTGGGAGAATACGACACATTTTCCGTACTGATCGGGGTCCCGTTCATGTGCACGTACCGCTTCGGCAAGATGCTCCAATAGCTTTTCTAATTTCGCACTCAGGAAAAATCCTTTCTCAATGTCGACCGAGAAGCGCGATGGCCTTGGAGCGCTCACCAAGTCCGCGAACGAGCACGGCTTCCGACACACTGGACACTGAGCCGTATCGCGACGATTGCTCAGCAGCAAAGTCAGCATGCAATCTCGACAGAAGAGGTGTGCACAAGTCCTCAATGCTACGGCATCATCAACATTCTCCAGGCATATCGGACAGAGCGGTTTTCCGTCTGGGATTGTCTCCGAGGACGACTCGTTGGGGCGCTGACGAAACGTATCCGCCAGCTGTCGCAGATAAGCGGCTGATTGACCGCGATCGTCGTTGCACTCCGACAAGTGCTGAATGAACTTTTCCACGTCGCGGAGGACACCAAGGTCTCGTGACGGTGCCGACATCACCAAAAACGGATGATCACAGAGCTGACGAATGCGCATCAACATTTCAAAGACCGTGGTGAGATGAAACGTGATTTGGTTCTCGGCTAAAAAGGTGGAGAAACGAGCTCGGCTCTGCTCGTAAACTGCATCATAGAGTTCCCGTTCAGCACGCGACAACTCGACATAGATCACTTCCAGGTTCTTGCCCGGAAGCTGCAGGATCGGTTCACCGGTTTGTTCGTCGCGCGTTCTTTTCGTTCGACGAAGCATGAGTGGCTGGAGAATCGACGAGAGCAGGGACACTGCCGCTTGCATTTTGGCTGCATTACCAGCATCAAATGGACGACTGATGTAGCGTTTCCAGACGGTAGCATCGGCCCAAGGGTCCACGTCCAGAAACCGCAGCAATGGAAAGATATCCTCGAGTTTGTTCTGAAGCGGAGTACCTGTCAACGCCCAGCGGTGACGACAGCCAAGATCCAGGACAGCTTTCGAACAGCCACTGCTTGGGTTCTTGATAATATGGGCCTCGTCCAGAATCAGGCGGTGCCAGAAGATCGCATACAAACCCCGACGCTCCAATAAATCGGTCTGTTGAGCATATTTCCACGCAGAGTACAGGGTGCCGTACGTGGTCACGACAACCTCGAAGCGAGCCAACGCGAACGGGTCGGATTCTCTATCGTTCGCATAATAAGCGTGTACAGTGAAGCGATCATCTTCGGCAACATGAGTGTTCAGCTCGGCACACCACTGTCCCAAGATGGACATGGGGCAGACAATGAGCGTTCCACCTTGCCAACCATTGGGTTTCGCTCGAAAGCGAGGCGATAAATTGCGACCAGATACCTCTACGTCAGCGAGAGCAGTCTCCAAAGTCAGGTCAGAATTTGAAGCAGCAGTACGGTTCTTTTGCATTATCGACAATTTTGACGATTTCCCATTCGCGGGTACGAAAGCCGGTATTCGCCAAGCAGATTGCATATCGTTTCTCGGACGCGGATTCGCAAGGATGAGCGCAATCGCCTCTACGGTTTTCCCCAGACCCATCTCATCCGCAAGAATACCACCAGCAACTGCAGCTGAGGCACGAGGAGGACGGAGCTGATACCCGTCCGGAAAGGCGATGCATATAGTACGGTGTTCCATCGGGCAGCCGCTGCTCGACCCAGGTGCGTTGAGAATCAGCTGTACGGGGGCTGCTTTGGGGTGTCCGTTCCCGCGCTACCATCCAATTGAGTGCGAGTTGCTGGTATGGTCTGAGCGTCGATATCAATAGTGCCGGAGTAGGAACGGGTGGTGCATCAACGTGGACGCTTTCGTTGGCCTCCAGAACCCACGAGATCGCATCCTCGACACCGCATCGATCAGCAGCTGGACGGGCTGGTGGCAACACTCGAGCACTCGTTGCATCCGCTGGGGTCGTCTTGGCCAGCGCGGCGGAGTCTTCACCACAAGACTCGGCTAGATTCAAGAGCCCAGTCAAAGAGCGGAACAGTTGTCCAATCCAATGAGTCAACGTGTCCTCGTCAGCACTGGTCGTCGATGATGGTGCTCGGACAGTATCGTTCGGACTCACGGATCGGAACAGGGATGGAAGAGCAAATACGGCCAACTCTCCGATAAAAACATCAGCAAAGCGAATCTGGAGAGGACAATCAATAGCCCTGGCGTACACGAGAATGAGTCGGGCACTCATCAGCGCGCCCAGGCAGGTCGGTAGATCGAGTTGATCCAGCTGCTCTAAACGACCAAACTCACGACCATGTTCCGTTGTACAGAAACGAACAGCAAAGCGGAACAAACGACCGTATCGATAACGACCACGTCGATTTCCAGTTCCCAGTCCTGTGGGGGTGATGGGACTCACCTTAAGCAGCAGCTCCGTACCGCTGCTGATCGCCATAGGTGTCAAGGTGGCTGTAGCGCGAATTTGAACCATAATGCTGCCTAGAAACTTGGGCCATCGGACAGCATATACACCACTCTCTTTCCTTGCATCATCTAGTTTCGATTGAATCCAAGGATCAAGGCTCGATAGGGTGTGTGATCCCGAATCAGCAGCAACAGACTTTGATTCATCTGCTACGCCGCAAGTCGTCGTCCCTTGGTCACCGCACATTGGTTCTCCGTGTTCTGTGTCCCATCCACTAGCATCGTCATCTTCAGTCGAGTTCCAGGATGGTTCCAGCCCGACCAGCGTGCGCTTTCGAGCGCCTTGATGCCGACCTGCAACCTCTTCTTCGGAAGCTCTCGGCCGCGTTCTCGCTTTCTTGAACGAGCTGCTCTTTCTCCGATCAACAGTGAGCATTCACCGAAGCTGCTCCATTACGGGAAGTATGCTTCAGTTCCTGTACAATCAGTTTCGGTTCATATGCAAAAAACGGGTCAAGTAGACCCACCTAAAACCTGATAACTGTCGTGGACGTTTGCGGTCCGCCAATCCGCTGAGGGTATCCCGCCAGCGACGCAACCGCTATGCTGGCTGTCCTCGTGTCGTTTCTCTTTTGTCTGAAAAAGACCTGTGGTTTCGTCTCTTCATTGAAGTAATCTCATTTACGGATGACTCATACGGTGCTGTTGATACAACCAGCGGCAGCCAAGGCCACACGAACGTATTATGACTATGAGTCGGTTCCGGAGATGGTGGACGGCTTCTGTCAGCTGTACGAGCAGCGACTTCGGCTGCAGGACCCAGCTCGGCAGCAGGTCGAGTACGGACTTGGTGATCTGAATCGTTTCATTGACGATTTATTCGACTGCGATGTCCTGACGTACGACGAAGCGACGCGCTCGTACAAACCACACAATAAAGCCTGGCTGAAGGAGCAGTGTTATCGTCAGTTGAAAGCTCGCGCAAAACCAGTGAACGAAACACGACCCGGTGTTTAGGTAGTTTCGAGGTTGTGCTAGCTTCATAGAGCTCGTCAGGGAGTTGGCTAGGCCGCAGACTTGTGGAGTTTTTGCGATCAACAGCTTAACTCTGATCGGATGCGTTAGAGGATGAACGCGCCGTTGCTTTCGGGATAGCGGTACGTGATGCGAGTCGTCTCGACAGTTTAGCAGTTTTCGATCTCTGCTGGATGTCGTAACATCGAGGGAGTAGAATCTTTATCCAACGAGGGCGAGTCGTCGTTGAGGTCGTAGCGAACGTGTCGGAAGCTTTGTTGAAAGGCGGGAACGTCTCGGTAACCACAGCGTAGGCATGTGCAAGGACTTCCCCGTGCGTAAAAGCGCGATCGATTCAGCCTGCGATGAGTTGTTATCAAGGCACTGGACGATGACTCCAGAACTAGGCTAGCGCCTGAACAAGTCCGTGGGATGGTGTACATCGAGGTGGGTGTTTTCAGACCCTTCGCGTTCGTGCGCTCAAGCTGTCTCCGAGGACGAATAATGATGCTGGATTCCAACAGAAACAACCATAATCTGGGATACTGTTGGCGTTGGCAGTCTGCTGGCAACGTCTCAGGAGAGAATCTAATAGATCGCGGCTGCAGACGTTCTTAATCACGTCCACGAAAGCATTTGACGCTGAATGCAGCGAGGACGCTCGCGAAACGATAATGCTTCAACAGCTCACATGATCGTCTCAGGCTAAATCCGAATGGGATGGTAAATTCATATGAGAAGAATGAATCAGTAGCCACACTCAAGCCCGGATACGTTGAACCGTCCTCTTTATCGAGGAGAATGCGAGACTCAGGGACGCCAATAACCTCCCGCGGCTGCATTGGGGCCTTGAACCGTTTGTTCGTCCGGCCAGAACGCGGTCCGAGCCTGGAACAGTCGACGTTTGCGCGACAGGACTACTGCTCACTGCAGCACTGTGAAGCACTTTCTCGCAGCGACAGGCAGCAGCTGTTGCTCGTTGACGTTTCGCGAGTTCGCCGACTGCGGAATGCAGTCGACGCAGCACAGTCTGAGCCCTGCTGTCGTTGAGGCGCTCCGCCAGTGGGGCATTCCCCTAGACGCGAACAATGCTATCTTTATTCCACATGCGGTCAGGAAATTTCCCGTGGAAGGAGAGCAAGTCGTGGAAACGAATTATGGGAACGAAGGCGGCTCGAGTGTCGACTCGAAAGCAGCCAAAGCGGTGGTCGCAACTGAGCTTGTTCAACAAGCCAGTCAATGGTTGCAGTCGTTACGGTCATCTGTACCACTTCGCGTCCTTCGACAAAGTCTCGAAACGGTTACAGAACAGTTAAGATACAATATCGCTTCCTGTATTGAGGACGACTTTGCAGCGCTGAGCAGCCTGGGGGGTGTCGACGACGCTGAGGGAAAGACTCTTGCGAGCGGCGTCTCCGAGCTCTCTGGTCACGTCACTCTTCCAGCTGCTTCGCAGCGAGCACAAGATTCTGGAGCAATGGACGAGCTGTCGGCCTGCCTCGACGCCATCAAGTTATGCCTGCATAAGAGCCGATTCGCCCACGAGATGCTTCGAACTGTCTGTCAGGACATGACCGCCCTGCGAGATGATTTCACTGAAAGCATGAACCGCTTAACGGTTGCGGGCACTGCACGCTCGCGGGCTGAACGCCTTGTGCGTATCACTGAACTCTTAACCGAAATTGAGGCGGAGCTTGAGCGACCTCAAACATTATCGAAGGTGCTGGATCACTCGGAAATGCCGACGGTCGACACGAGGGAACGAGGGCACGCGGACAGCGTTCTTGCAATCTCCACTCAAAAGGCAAATTCCAACACCGTCCAAAGAAAAGAGATATTTACGCTCGACATCCTGTTTTGCGTATCAAACAGACTCGGTGAATGCTGCAACCTCTTGGAGACGCTGGACGACATGGCCATTGACGGGCATGAGACGCCAGCCGAGGACTCGGAACAAAAACCATTGGCATTACGTTTCGTTTCGCTGGAGGCAGCACTCGGGAAACGCCTTGGGATGATACACCAAAGACTCGAGACCCATCTAAGCATGGCGCTCGCGGAGATTTTCCGACACTCAAACGGGGCATTGAAGGAGCAGTTTGATCCCGATTGCCTACGGAAATGTGTGACTTGTTACATAGCAGCCCGCTTGTCTCGAGCATGTGAACGGAGTTTCTGCCGTCAGGTTGTCGAGCCCATGATCCAGGACGCGGCAGAGCAAGCCGGCAAAATGCCGACCAAAGGTTCGGAGACTGGCATGCTTGCGGACTCGGAGCCGTTACGAGTGTGGACACACTTTATTCACGAACTCGAGGAGCGAGTTCAGCACCTGGTGATGCCGGCCACCAGGATTGCTTTTTACGTCAGTGCAGCGGCTCAGTCAACCAAGACGAGTCCTGCTGCGAACCAAGTTGCTTCTCGCACCGTCGATCTGATGATGGGCGGATTTTGGCCACCTGTAGCCGAATACATCCAGGAGCATTTCGTGGAGAGACTGTCGCCAGCACAACCCGATCTGTTTCAACATTCGTATCGTCTCATGCAGCGTTTCGAACACCACCTGTATTGTTGGCGCGAATCGGCGTGGCAGGAGGCAGCGTGTCCCGTATTACCAACCAGTCAAACAGACTCGTTTTGGAGCCGATGGAACTTGTCGGCATACTTCCAAGTCCGTTCAACGACCGTTATTGAGCGCATGGAACATGTGCTGCAGCTGTCTCCTGATCCGATCATCAGTGTCGACGAGAAAGCACCGCTCTCCAAACCTTGGAATCAGGAACCAGAGGCCAGAGAGTGGCTCCAGCGATGGCACGCAAGCGGCATTCGATGTTGGCAGACATTATACCTTGCGGGATGTATGGAATTCCTCTGGTCCGAATCAGTTCTCTTGGCACCCCTATTGAGTGACTTTTTTCGCCTCACCCTCCGCTTGATTGCGCGTTTTGCCAATTGGATAGAGAATGGCGCTGCGGAGGACGGCCCGTTTACAGCCGCCGAATGTGCATGGCTCGTCGGAGACCTGACCATTCTCGAGTCCCGAGTAGCTCCGTTTTTCGCCTCTCGGTGGCGAGACAACGCGCTGTCGAATGCAGGCATTCAATGCGGCGCTGCAAAGTCGAATCTCGATGACCTGCACGTTGATCAGGTTTTCGCTCAAGCGCTCGAGCGAACGCTGAGCACCCGAATATCCAGTCTGCAGAATCGGGTTACGAGTATTGTCCTCGCCCAGTGCGCGGAGAAGATGCAGCCCCTGCGCGGCCTCCTGGCTGCGTATCGTATGATGGCGAACAAGCCCATGCCAACCAGACCAACGCCTTTCATTCATGCCGTCCTGGTGCCGCTGGATAGCTTCCTAGAGCAGTTGCTCGCGCCGTGGAAGAACCCCAAAAGCGATCGATCGGTTGCAGCAGCCGAAGATGATTCCGAAAACCAGTGGCGAAAGCACTGGTCGGCGACGATCTCCGCTGAGATGATCAATCGGTACCTCGATATGGGCCTTGAAGTCGTCGAGAGTATCCAGCGAGCCGAGGCCGCCCTCCGCCGACTACATCTTCAGGGTAGAGACCGTCCCGAAGAAGAGGCAGCGAATCGAGCGGAGCCAGAGCGAAACAAAATCGTGGCCCAAATGCGAATCGATTTACGCTGGCTCGCTGAGCAACTCCAACAAGAGCGCTATGGCGGTTTGGATTTGCGCCGATCCCCAATCGATTCCGAGCATGAAACGCATAGGAAACTCTTCCAGAATTGGCAACGAGTGCAAGAGCATCTGGGAGCGATCTGGTAACGACGGCAATCGAGCCCCGGTCGTCGTCCGCAGCAGTTTGGGATGTAACGGGGTGTTGAGCGACGCCTGCTTCAACATGGAAAGGGCACGTTTGCCCAGCGCCTCCCCAGATCGTATCACCAGCTACATTCGTAGAGTGTACCTGTACGAGAACGCCACCCCAGTGAGCGATGCGTATGCCTGGGCGATGCGGGCGTGATTCATTTCTCAGCGAGGGTGCTCGCGGTCCGTCGCGGACCTAGAGGGATCGCATAACCCGACTCACCGCCAGATGATATCCCTAGTGCAATCGAGCGAGGTCATCCACGAGATGTTTGATTCGATCAACCGGCTCGCCGACTTGTTGCGCAACCGTCTCCATTTCTGTGAGCTCTAGTTCCCGAAAGCGCTCGACCAAGTCACCATCAACGAATCCTTGTCGCGGAAGATCGAAACAGGACGGGCCATGTAGTCCACTGAGGGCGCGCTCGGACAGGGGTGCCCTCCAGTCAGCGTGGGCAAAACCCTCTACCCCGAGACGGATACTCAAAGCGTTGGGGCGTTCACCCTCGGTGACGGGTACTGGGCCGTGCGGGGCCTCGGCGAAGGATCTCAGCGCTCTCTCCAAACGCGACAATATTCGATACTGCGCTGGATCTAGAGGCACAATGACGCCAATTGCACCAGAAGTTGTGGCGAACAGCAGTGTCTGACACCCATTCGGGCGTGCCGAACCTATGGGGAAAAGGCTCGGCATCATTGCTCTCGTTGGGCGCTTCTCTGCCAGATGCTTCCGTGACTAGCTTTCCCACACGAAAGACGTTCACCAGATCACCGAGATGGAAGGCACCCTCTCGAGTCAGGGCGTGGCGAAACTCGGCGCGAGTTTCGTTTGGATTTCTTCTCAGGCAGATTAGATTGTATGAGTTGTCTGCTGCGAGATATTGATCCAAGTTCAGGAATGTGCAAGCCGTTATCCAGGCAGTCTCATAGTCCCAGGCGACCGCCTTGAGACGCGGCATCGCGCGATCGCTGGTTCCGTTCTCCGCCGCAACCAGCTGCAGCAGGCAAACGGACTTCATCAGGTCTCCCACGAGAAGTAGATTGCCGCGTGCCTCCAATCGCAAGGCCAGAACGTGCCCTAGATGGCGAGTGACCTCGCGCAAATTGCTATCATCTCCATGCAGTGACTGGCCCCATGCGTACAGTATAACCACGTTGTTGACGCCAGCGGTTAGAAACCGCGCTGGGGTTACCGGCGATCCGGTCATGCTGTCCTCGAGACCCGCCATGCTGCTCATGGTGTACACTGCTCCAGGTGTGTTCGTTTCATGCAACAGGAGCAGGTCATCCCGACCAAACACCAGTATCCGACCACGAGAGGGCTCCATTTCGGAGGGCAGGACATAGGCAGTGCCGACGACAAAGATGTCACGTTCGGGAACTGCGATCAGGCTTAAGCCGTGCTCATTGGTTGACAAATCGTAGCTCGTGATACTCTCGAGAGTCTCGTCATTCAAAAGACGCACATGATGACGTTCTTCTCCTAGCATAGCAGAAACGGTGAGCAGACAAAGACAGCCACGCAGACGGGCGATACGGCGAGGTTGTTCATGCAGGTCATGACGACGAATGTGCAGCTGCTGGATATGCTCGATTGCTCCCAGCAGAAGGCCGTGTTCTGTCGCCAGAGCGATCGAGTCTGGAAAAGACCGAGTGTGGAAACGGACCGCTCGAGTCACATCGCGCAAGTTAACGTTTCCACAAAGCAGTGTGCCGTGGTGTGCATGGATGACTGCTGCTCGCCCACAGGCTGCAAATACATAGCGCATTCCGTGAAGTTGCAGGATATTCAACGCTGCCGGACGGGAACCGAGCCTCAATTGTCGTGGATGTTGCAAACACAGCTCGTCGTCGTCGTCGTCGTCGTCGCTGAGCTTCACTGGCTCACGCTCGACTCGCCTCGAGGGCAACACTGTAAAGGTGAAAAGGCGCCCATCTCCAACTGCAACCAGTAGGTAAAGATGCGACTTGCCGCTTTGTTCTGCTGGCAATGCACCTTGGTCATCAAGATAACTAAGGAGCACGGATCGAGGGACTGATTGCGACGGAAGTGCTTCCTCCCGTATGCAGTTCAACTCCCAGCGATTTTCAGCAACTTTGTGAGGCCGATACAGTCGAATCTGGGACTCGGCCCAGGTGCCTAGCGCAACAATACCGTGCGCAGCGCACATGCAGGCCGCTTCAGCCGGCAGTGCGAGATCGCCTACGACCTCTAGAACCTTTCCGGAAAGCCGGATGATATAGAGGTGCGCTCCGCTCGTTGACACCAGCAGCAGACCGTGGACTTCGTCCATGACCGCATTGGTGATTCGATCGCGATGGCTGGGGCTCCAGATCACCGTCGGTTCCTCCGAAAGTGTCAAATCGATAACGCTCACTCGAGATGGAGTCACCCAAATGGCCGAATTACCAGTCGTCGGGCGTTGAGCCAGCAGTGTGGCCTCCTCCAACGCTAATGCCTCTACTTCCGCAAGCTCATCGCTCTCGGTCAGCCGGAGCACGCGTGTCTCTGCCGTAAATGACACCACCAGGAATTCGTCATATTCCGGGTTATCGAGAGACGATAGCGTGAAGAGGGCCTTGACACCCTCAAGTTCAACGGTGGCATGTTCGATAAAGCCGATCCCATTACGAATAATCCGTAGGGAGCCCATGCGGGAGACCCCCGAACAAGCGATCATATGACCGTCACTAAAAAAATCCTCATCTGTGACGAGAAGATCTTGAATCGGCCCAATGTTCGTATAGTTCTGCACAACTTCGCCGAACCACAACTGGCATTCAGTCTGGTCACTTTGTGTCCCTTTCCGTTCCGGACTCGACAACGAGGCAGAGCTCAGCGTAGTTTGAACTTGCACCGGAGACTCGGTCTGAGAAGGCACAAGTCGTAGGAGTTGCGAATCGCCCAGCGTCGAGCCAACGAAAACATAGCCCCAACCCAGATATGCAACCGCACTTGCAATGCTGGTATCACAGACGCATTCCAAACGCATGCCCACATCAGAACCAACTGAGAGTACATAGAGAAAGCCTTCACGATCACCAAGCAAGTAATGGTTGTGGTAGCCGGTAGCAGTGAGCATATCAAGCCCGGCTTCGAATCGATTTTGAAGTGCTGTTTCGGCAACAGATGCTTTTCTACTTCGGCAAACTTCGTTGATTCGACAAAAGCAACGCATCGGTGCAAACTGATCACTATGAAAATGAATCACTTGCTTCGCAACACCAGTGCGTCCCGGATAGAGCGCCAACGAGGTATCACCGGTGATTACGAAGCTGCAACTTTGGCTCCCATCGGACGACCCAGAGGACGGTGATGGGATAGAAATAATCAGCTCGGCCGATCCATCGAGGTACTGCTGCGAAAATGGCCCATCTCTTACGTCCTGCGTTGACAAAAGGATTTCATACGAGACGAGATGGCGATTATGAAGATAGTCCGTGTGAATGATGGCCAAAGTTGGCTGTTCGGTCCCGTGTAAGAACGTCATGCTCTGAACCTGTACCACATCCAAGCGCACTTCGAATGCCTCACTCATCAAGCTTCCAGGAATCACCTTCAAAAGTCCATCATATGCATACACAACCAAGCATCGCATATCGGGGTCAACCGCAACAAACTCCCCCAACGGGCATCGTCGACCGAGCTTGGAAGCGAGCGATCCTGCGACAAGCGTCGCAACTCCTTGAAGGACCGGGTCGAACTTGATGACCGCAAACTCCAGCCGCTCCGTCAGAATGAACACAGCGTCTGTGTCTTTCCCGCTGGTTTTAGATTCAGGCTGCTGGTGGCGCACTCTTTCTGGAGAGACCTTGAGCGACGACTCTAGTCGAACTCGAGCACTCGTCCGAGCGCGCTTCGAAGCACTTCGCAACGTTTTCCCTTGCACAACTGATCCAGCGTGCTGTTCAGACTCGTGGGTAGCATCAACGTGACCGGACTGAATACTATCACGCGCTACAACGCGCTCGTTGAAAGCAGCTCCGGGTAGAACTTCGAGTGCTGCGATTCGCCCAAACACCGGCAAGTTCGCACACGCCGATAAGATTGTTCCACGCGGCCCTTCTACTTCATCATGTACTTGGTATATTTCAATACGGTTTAGCCGAACCAAGAGAAGGCTGAGTTGATCGGGAGCCATAAAGTGGGCCACCCGAGCGTGCGTCACGATCGAAGGCTGCGCAGCAGTGACCACGTACAAACCGCCCGTAGATTCCTCACCGCCTGTCGCGGCCTCCAAGACATCAGACGACGACGGTTGAATGCCTGGATATCCAAGGCCCACTTCTTCTTGATGAGCACTCGCCATGATACGAGCAGTCTCAGGAGAGCAGCGTATGCAGCACGAACGCGACACGTACACGCATGTCGCGCCATTTCATGCGTGCACGGATGCGTGCCGGTCGCCGACGCGCTCTACGGGACTGCTCCTGGTCTGGCGCTGGTGAGCGCGACACGGCTGCGCCTTTTGCATGGAGCGCTGGTCGAATGAAGCGTCCAGGTCGCACTAGTGTAAGCCCTCATTCTTCGATCAGGGTGACAAAGCGGAGACAAGTGCCTCATTTCGTTGTTGATCCGGTTCACGATGACGAATCAATCGCTTCGTCTGTGGACGAGGACGAGACTGAGGAGTCAGGCTTCTTACAACCTCAGGTGCGAGGTATGGTAGCCACCAACGTATCGGAACTTGTCTCCTCGACGATGGCTTTGTCTGCGGAGGAGCGTAAGCGCTCCATTGCAGCGCTGGATCCGACCTTAGAACAGTTGAACGAGAGCGAGAGCAGCGCTGGTGCAGAGGCCGAAGAGAGTCTTCAGGCACGACGTTTGCATATCGCACGAGCATATCTCCAGCGAATAGGGGCCACTGAAGATGCTGGACAGGGGGATGAGCGCTCGCGCGTAGATGACTCCGAATCCGTGTCCTCTCTCGTCGACAACTTCGAGGACGGTTCTGATAACGCAGAGGATGCCTTGAATGAGCGTCTGTATGAAGAAGCGCAGTTCCTACGGGGTCAGTATGTCCAACCGAAGGGGAAGGTTGACCTAGAAAAGTATACATTGCCGCTACAGCCGAATTTTATGGCTCCAGGTCATAAGCGGCCGCCAACCTGTATCGCGCTGCTCCCGACAGGCGAGGCTCTCGGACTTCCACATCAAGCGATCACGGGCGGAAAAGATGGGGCAATGCTCCTATGGGACTTGGAGCATGGCTCTAAACGCGTCGTCTATGCAGGTCAAACGACTTCGTCTGAGTCTCAGCAGCAACGAGAGATCCTTTGTATTGCAGCGTCTCGAGACGGACGACTGGTCGCCACCGGAAGCCGGGATGCTTGCATTCGAGTGTATGACTTGCGCCAAGATCATCGAGCGGAACGCACCTCATCGGTTCATACAATATCCTTAATCGATGTTTTGCGAGGCCACCGAGCAGCAGTGGCTGGAATAGCTTTTTTTGCGGATGCTTTTCGAAGACAAGCGGGGCCAAACACGTCCATGAGCGTTGATAAGACCAATGCTGATGAGAATCTCTTCAGCGCCTCTTTCGATCGCACGCTTCGTCTATGGAGTATCGAACGGACGGGATTGTCATCCCGCGCTGCGACGCACGCCGTCGCTGATACGGAAGCAGGGCCTCATACAAGCCGCAGGGATCGTTCATGGCAGATCGGTTACGTTGACAGTTACCATGGCCACGATGAAGGGGTGACCAGTTTATGCTGCTCTTCATGGGGTCGGCTCCTCTCCGGGGGGCGCGATCGGACGGTCCGGGCCTGGAAAGTCTACGACGACACGCAATTGGTATTCCGCGCACCGCGACACACCGGACGGGTCGTTGGAACAAGCATCGATTGCGTCGCCTGGGTTGCACCCAATGCGTTTGTTTCCGGTGCTGACGATTGCTGTATCTCACTTTGGTCAACAAAGAAGAAGAAGCCGGTGTATCAGGTTGCAGATGCACACGCCAGCACCGCCTGCCCATGGATCTGCGCCCTGAGTAGTCCCGAGGCCTCGAACTTGGTGTGCAGCGGCTCGTCTGATGGTTGTGTGCGTCTATGGAGCGTCTGCATGCGAACGCATGCTAAATCCGTCAGCCGTGAGTCACAAAAAATGGAGCCGCTTCCGGAGGCACTTGAACCGATCGGCAAATTACCGTATGCAATGAGTGGATTCTGCAACGGCCTCGACAGCGTGCAGCGGCATGAGCTCTATATCGCGGCAGCGATTGGTCAAGAGCATCGGCTTGGCAAGTGGCATGTCGATCGAAAAGCACCCAGCGGACTGGCTTTCTGGCGAATTCCGCTCGGATGAGAATGTTTTCGCTCGGAAGAGACCAATTTTGGCAACAAATGTAGCAACCAGGTTACGATATCTGCGCACGTCCTTGCAGTAGTCTCCCGACGTTGTCTCCTCGATGAAACCAAATTCGTTCGAGGCATAGCTGAATCAACACGTTGACTGCGCTTTCATATTCAAAAGTCTTCGAAATTTCGGTCTTCAACCTCTGTCAATAGAGCTCATGAAACGCAGCGGTAGAACGGGTTGCACTTGAGCACGGGCTTGTCCAAGCCTTGCAGACCGCCCGGTTACGATATGAACAGCGAGAAGACAGCATCAATGTTCGTTCTCGCGTCAATCGAGATCGTTGAGCCGTAAACGATGGACTCAAACCTCCTCTTGAATGCGTCGGCGCAACATCAATACGCTTATCAACTGAACGCGATCGCTAGTATATTCCCTACACAAAATTTTCGCCAACATGTTCGTATCACCAACGATCTTCTCAAACGAGATATTTCTGAAAGTTCGACGCCCTCATCAAGGATGTATCGAACGGAAAGCCGAACAAAATGGAGCGATTCGCGATAGACTTGTCTGGGACGGGCACTAGGCCCCGATGAGGGAGCATCGAAAGCATAAACAAAGCTTGAAATTTTGGTCCTCGCGCGCTTCACCCGTTGGTGGCCGTGAACGGCTCACACGCTTTCCACCCAAAACTTTATCGCCCATACCTGCGAGTTGACTCGTCGGAACCATGTTTACTGCATCGTGGGTGATTCGTCCTCTATGTGAAAAGACGCTGAGCTGTCGACACCAGGTGCACGACTCGGGTAGGCGGAAGAACTCAGTTTTCCGCTTTCGACCGCGGTGCGTTCGGCAAAAAAGCTGTACCCTCGTTGCAGTCACAGAGCAGGGGCCTTCGACACTTGATAATACACCATTTCCTGGCGATGAGCTCGTCTCTTGTCTTAGCAAAGATCGCAAGCTTATTGTGAAAGCAATTCAAGCAACTGGTCTGGTGCGAGCTGCGACGAGCCGACACCATGCAACACCCGTCGCTGCAGCGGCACTCGGGCGCGCTTTGCTCGCCGCACTGCTCCTTGCGAGCGGAAAGAAAGATCTTGAAACCGTTCAGCTAGAGTTCCGTGGCGATGGCCCGCTGAAAGTAGTTGTCGCGATAGCAGATGGGGGAGCTTGCGTGCGTGGGTACGTAGGAGATCCCCAGGTTCAGCTACCGTTGAGCGCCTCAGGGAAACTCGACGTCGGCAGAGCAGTTGGCCAGGGTTTCCTCTCGGTTGTGCGTAATCACCCGACTTGGCCGGATCCGTATCGAGGCATAACAGCGATTCAAACTGGAGAAATCGCCGATGATGTATTGCATTACCTGGTGACTTCGGAACAGATACCGTCGGCACTAGCACTCGGTGTGTTTGTGCGAGGTGCTGAGGTGCAAGCAGCCGGTGGGTATTTGGTGCAGCTCCTCCCGGGAACCACGGAGCAGATGTTGGAACTCGTGGAGGAAAATGTGCTCCGTTTGAATAGACTCGGTTCACCGACCCAGCTTATTCGTAATGGCATGGGCGCTCTGGATATGGTCCGTGAGCTGATCGTTGATATTGATGAAGGGACGCTGAATCGCGTTCAACCGAAGTACAGTTGTAACTGTGACGCCAGTCGAGTCCGTCGACTCGTTGCATTACTGCCTCGCAACGAGATTGAATCGATCCTCGAGGAGCAGAACCGAGTTGAGGCAAAATGTGAGTTTTGTGGATCGTACTATGAACTTAGCCCAGACGAGGCGCGAGCGTTGATGCGGGACAAGTGACGCCTTTGTAGCAAACAACTAGGGCACGGAGACTCCACCGGCTAGAGATTCAAGTCTGTGACGGTTCGGAGCGATGATTATTCCGGACTATTCTTGGAGCAGCAAATCGGCCAGCTTATCAGATCGTTTACGTTACAACGTCACCTCCGATATGTAGACTGGAATCGATGAGGTGTGTGTCCGCGCTGATTAGATGGGTATTGTCGTGAGAATCGACATTGCGCATCAGCAAAAGTGGTTCGCAAGCGACTCGCGTTCGGATTGCGGGTCGTTCGGTGATCATGTCCGTGGCCATCTTGAGCCATTCTTTACGGAACATGAGGTCGCGTCTGGGCTTTCAGCGTTCAGTGCTCGACTAGTCCAAGCCATGAATGATTCGCGAGCGATCTCAATCCATACAGAGGCACGTTCTACGAAGGATGACTCGATTCTCAGAGCGCCGATCATATCCCTCGGTATCATGCGTACCTTTTGTGCAAGTTTGTGCGCGGGACGAAAATCCAGCAGTGTGTCCGAGTGAACGTACAATCACACCGACCCGAGTCAACCAAGTATGGAGAAACCAGCTACAGGACATACTGTTGGTCGCTGTGTTTCGCCGGTCTCTGCTGCTCATATCGCTGTATGATGCGCGTGGCCCAGCTCTAGCCGCTGCAGTTGCTCGGCGATACTTGGTGCGGGATCGTCACTTGTACGTAATCGAATGATACCAACTTCAGTAACAATACCTCCGGTAATTAATTCGGGGGGAGTGATGTCAAAAGCAGGATTGTATACTGAGGTTTGCTGTGGAGCGAACCAGGTCTCTGGCGGACCCTCAAGCGGATTCAGTACCTCGGTTGCGCTCCGTTGCTCGATCAGAATTTCAGCTCCGGTGGGTGTTTTCAAGTCAATAGTGTTGCACGGAGCGCAGACAAAGAACGGAACGTTATGATACTGCGCTGATACTGCACACATGTAGGTGCCTACCTTGTTCGCTGTAGAGCCGTCAGCAGCGATGCGGTCGGCCCCAACGGTGACGATATCCACTCGTCCCTGAGCCATCAGGAGAGGCGCCACTGCGTCCACGGAGAGCTCATGCGGGATTCCCCACTGGCTTAGCTCCCAACAGGTTAAGCGTGCGCCCTGTAAACGCGGTCGAGTCTCATTGACGTGCACCACGAGGTTTTTATGGAGCGCATGGAGAGAACGAATAACACCGAGTGCCGTTCCGCCGCCAGCGGTGGCCAGCGTCCCCGTGTTGCAGTGATGCAGCACATGAAGCGTTCTGCTTGAGCCTTTTCCAGAACGCTTATTCCAATATGCTAGAATTTCTTTTGCACCATTTTCTGCAATCCTTTTATTTACCTCTCGTTCATGGGCCACCATCCCATGAACGTGAGCAAGTAAACGCTTCCAGTCGGGTTCGTGCAGTGCGCGAAGGCGATCCAACGCCCACTGCAGGTTCACTGCTGTCGGGCGACTTGCACAGAGCGTTCGATAGACCTGATCAGCTGACTCACCTTGTCGTAGGCCCAATACATAGCCATATGCTGCGACTGCGCCTATGGCTGGGGCGCCACGCACGACCATGTCTCGAATCGCGTCAGCCACTTGGCAGTACTCTGTCAGGTCCAAATAATGAAGTTTGTGAGGGAGCAGGCGTTGATCTAGCACCGACAGGTATCCCGCACATTCCAGATCAGATCCATCAACCCACTTGAAGGCGTAGTAAGGGTCGACAGCACCCATCCTTTAAACATGGCCGAAAAGAGAAACACTATGCGCCCGGCGAGTTGGCCTAGAGAAACCGTCCAGTTGCTCGCGCCAGTCAAAGTCTTTCTACGACGAGCGCTGGTCACCGCACCATACGCAGTAACTCCGCTGTTGTCGGCACTCTGGACCGAAAAGGCAGCGAGGAGCCTCTAAAGGTGTTTCAGTGTTGTCTTTTGTAGACCAGCAGCCTACACATGTTTGTGTCTACGCAGACTGTGCCCGCTGTGGTCCTTGACGCCGGAAGCCGCCTTACCAAAGCGGGGTTTGCGGGAGCCGACTTGCCACAGTATCTTTTCCCTTCGGCGGTTGGATGCTACGTTGGTGACGCTGTCAGTGCGGATGATGCAGCAACGAAGTCCTTGGGAAGTGGTTCAGTGGTGGGCTACGAGAACCTTTTGGGGAGCGCCGACAGAGTGCGTTTCCTAGAGGTTCGATCAGCGTTTGATGAAGACGGTATTATTCATGATTGGGCCGCCTTTGAAGGGCTTTTAGACTATACCTATCAGCGCTTGGGGGTTTTCCCTGAAGATCATGCACTCCTCGTCGTCGAACCGAGCCACAATCCGAAGAGACCCCGAGAAGAACTCTGTCAAGTTCTTTTCGAAAAATACAGCGTTCCAGCGGTTTATTTCGGTCGCAGCGCAGCACTGGCGTGCGTTTCAGCAGGGCGCCACACCGGACTCGTGCTTGACTGTGGCGCGAGTGGCGTCACAGCCGCTCCAGTATTGGAAGGCAATGTTATCAAACCGTCTGTGCTACGAAGTCGAGTGGCTGGCGGGAACGCGATCACGCGAGCAGCAGCGGAACTACTCGGCGGGCTAGAGGCCATCCAGCCAGCCTATGCATTTCGAAGAACAACGCTGGGAAGTGGAATAGATGGGCACAGAGCTCCACAACGGAAGCGATCTGCGGCGGAGCTCTCGACCGCAGCCAGCTCAGACGACAGCAGTGACGCAGACGACCAAGTCGACCTGTTTCGTGCAACCTCCTCCGCGTCAGGGAGTGCAGAGGAAGAGACTCTAGAGAAGCGCGCAGAGTATCATTTAGAGCTGTTGGATGTTCGTGATATAACCCGAAGTTACGCTGATTTTGCCCGCCTCGAGGTTGCCGAGGACTTCAAGCACCATATCTGTTGCGTGGACCGCGAACTGGGTCCGGTGGCGGACTCTTCGGACAGCGAGATCGACCCCGATGCTGCGGCTTCTGCTCCTGCGAAAGAAAACGTCCCTGACACAGAGCCACGAGCGGACCCGAATATGCCGCCGATCACCTATGAACTTCCTGACGGCACACAGGTCTCCATTGGTCAAGAACGATATCGTCCTGCTGAATTGCTCTTCCAGACACTACCTCATGCACGCACCCTCAAAGAAGATCGCCCTTTTCTGGCCTACTATTCGTGAACGCGAGCGCGGTCCCTCGACGAGCAAGGGCATTGCCGGGATGGTTGCAGACGCGATTCGGCGCTGTGAAGGTGCCCAGCATCGCGAAATGTTCGCTGGTGTGGTCCTGACTGGTGGCTCGTCGGTACTGCCTGGGCTTTCTGATCGACTGCAGACAGAACTGTATTTTTACCACAGTCGATCAAGAGTTCATGCCGCGGCGAACCCAATGGAGCGCAAGTACATGGCTTGGACCGGGGGATCAATACTGGCCACCTTTGTAGAGTTTCAACAGAATTGGTTTTCGCGAGCCGAGTACCTAGAGAGCGGCGTAACACTTGTACAAAAGCGATGCCCATAATGTATGTCCCATGATTTTGACGAAGGCCATGGATCGTTAGAAACGCGACCCGATGGTTCCAGCATTCGCTCTTTCGTACAAAGCGGAGCGTCGGTCTCGGGTGAGCGCCATCGGGGGCCTCCACACGTTCATCTGTAGCGCCCTCACAGACGCCGAACCTGTTGAAACGGTAGAGATATGGCGGATGGATTCGACGCTGTCGAATTTCAAATTCCCTGAAGCATGGATCAATGCGGCCGGTGAAAAGCAGCATGGTGTTGCAGGCATGCGCAAGCGCGTCTGAAGATCCAGCGATGACTTCTCTTTCGCCGGAATCGATACGTTCACAACAACGAGACCGGGGATTGAAAGAACAAGTCGGCTCCTGCGGTTTGTTTCCGTGGCTCGAAACGTGATCATTCCGAGTCAGAAACCGACAGGAGCGCATCAAGCTCGAACAGAGCCTTCTGGATCGCGTTTTCGTGTCGAGGGCATTCGTTCCAGCCCTCGATATCGCACTGCGCGATGCGTTTAGAGGGACAGCAGCTTCAGAAAGGAGGAGAAATCACTCAAACTTGCAATTTGGATCTCCATATGGATTGCCATTGCATACAGCTCGGCGTGAATGCTCAAGCGTATCGTGCTCCGCGAGGCCTTTGACTGGACGGGAAGAAGCATATTTCGAGGATTTTCTCTCTATGATCGTCTCGCCGCAGACCGCTGCGGTCTTCAAAAATGTAGCGGCGGCTCTTGAAAGGGCCTACCGATTGCTCAACTCAGGATTTACCTTCCTGGTTTTGCTTCCGAGCACGCTCCAGGGAGCGAATTCCGTTCGTAACTTGTCGCATATCGCGCTGAATTTCAGGAGCATCTAGCGCGACCCTAATCCGTGGTTGCTCTTCTACAGCTGTCTCAGTAGTCTCTGGCATAAACGAACCCGATGCTACGAGTCCTATGAGCGCGCTCGAACGAAGCCAACTCGCTGGGGCACGCACCGGCGGCATCGCAAGGGATCGTACACTCTCGGACAACATCATCCCTGGTGTAGTGATTGGTATCCACACCTCGGCATCGGAAGGTGTTACAATAGCTGGCGTCTCTCCGGTAGCGCCTGCAGCACCGTTGTTGGCTGCACCACTCGTCCTGTTATTCGAAACGACGCCGTTCAAGTCACCGGCAGCACTACCGGCGTCGCTCAAGGCAAAATGTCCGGCTGCTGAGCCGCCGTTGCGACCGCGTCGAGTGCGCGTAGCCGGTGCATGCCCGCCACGGAACAGCCGTAGGAGGTACGGTGGCAGCGTACTCATCAGCGCTTCATAGCTAGCTGAACTTTCCGCACCGACATTGCTCCGATTGGCATTCGAGCCTCTGACATACATCTTAGCTCCTTTTGATGCAGAACATCCATTCGATCCCATCAAGGCAAGGACCTTTGATTCAGCCTCCGCTTGCTTTGCTGCATTTAACGCCAGCACAATCCGCGAAAGATGCTGCCGGGCCGCCGCATAGTCCTGCTCTAGAAGGGTCAGTTCCTGATCCAGCGCGACGCGTAGCTGATTTTGTCTGAAGCAGACTTCGCGACGAGCGTCAGATATCTGAGTCAGTTCACGCCATGCCAGTAGACGGCAGTAGAATTCATAATCTCCCATGTTTTCCGGTGCGCCAAGCGGAAGAGACATGGCAGCAACCCCGCAGCTGCTCACATCGTCCATATCATTAGCCAACGACATTCGACAACGCACGGAGCTCAGCGGTGCAGGCCGTGCGCGCAACGCACGAGCCCAGCGTCTGCGTTCCGCACGAGCCTCAGCGGGTGCCACTCGGACACTGATCAAGGCAAGCAGAGGATCCTCTCGCTGCTTCATATACTCATAGTATTCCAGCGTGCCAAACGGTGGCGTCTGAGTTATCAAGCGGTGCTGCAGCTGCCTTAAACGTTTCCTGTTCAGCATACCCTGGGCATCCTGACCCCAGACCACGTCACGGTTTCGACGCTCAATAAAGCGCGCGTGCATGTTCAGGGAGAGGGCGTGGCGGTGTGCCCCAGAGCGCCGACGACGTTCCCGTTCCTTCTCCAGCTCTGCTTCACGTATCTGTCGTTCATGCTCCTCTCGCTCCTGCCTCGCTTTCACGGCATGACGACGTTGGCGCACAGCGAGCGCCATCGCCGACTCGCCAGGCGCTTCCGCGCCGTTGCCTTCGCTGGACGGCACCGAAGTCATGCCTTTGCCGGAACACTCCAAACCGTGCACCAACTCAAACACCTCCTCAGCGGCATGAACGGGAAAAATTCTTGGACAATCGGTCCGGAAAGGTTTGCTTCAAGTTAGAGAGCAACACTCACGGACACAATAGCGAGCGCTATATCGGTGCTAGAAACACCCGCGCGAACGTTTCCACGACGCACCCGCACGCATTGACCGAAATCCCAGCGAATGCGTGCCGGGGACACGGATGCTGTCGCCCGCAATGCGCCAAGCGTGTCGGCCCCGCGAACGACGGCCCCGCGTGATGGAGCGCGTCCCGTATTCAGGGCCGCCGGCAGGCTGCTGCAGATCCCGAGCCCGCAGCCGATCTTGTGCCACCCACCACATCCGCAGCGCCAGGGACACGTCCCGTGCGGGATCCGCGTGGTTGGATGTTGGCCATTCAGCGCTGCGAAATACATCCTCATAAGGGATTGTTTCTGGTCGCTTTCGCACGACACTGAATCGCCTGGATGGCTGCACGCACCAAAGCGTTATGCTTCATCTTGGCGCGATAGCGGATCGCATCAGGTTTTCAGGTTCGTGTGACAATGCCTCAGCAGCCTGAACTCTAGACGCTCTACGTCCATCACGCAGATTGCACACAAATATTGTTGGGGCTGCATGTGAGCCAAACAAACGTCATCACGTGCTTCGTAGGAAAACGCGTTTGTGTAAGGGACGGGTGACTGCGACCCCGACCCGAATCGAGGAGATCTCGAAGAGCGCGGCTATCGCTACAGACAACCCCTGCGCGATTGCGGATCAGCGGCGCGCTGGTGATAGATGGGCCGCCGCACCACTACGTCGCGCTCGCGTATCTTTGGCGCCTAGGGGTTAGACTCAGGAGCACTCGACACCTTCTTAGAACCTTTGATCATGAAGAACTTTAGCGCGTTTATCAGCTCATGGGTAAATAACGGGTTTCGGAAACAGGCCTTGCGTCAGACGAACGTTGCGCGCGGGGCATGTCGCCCAGGTTCGGCGCCCAAGGTGGGCAGCCGCGTGACGCTTGCGTCGCCGACCCGGCTCGGACAATGTCGCGGACTGCATCGACGGCGACTTGCGGTAGTCAGCGCTGCCGCCCCGGCTGATCTCACCATCACGCAAAAAGTATTTTTTGACTTTTCGATAGGCGGTGAGCCAGCGGGTCGTATTGTATTCGGTCTGTACGGAAACCAAGTCCCAAAAACCGCGGAGAACTTTCGCGCCCTTTCCACAGGAGAGAAGGGCTTTGGGTATCAGGGCAGCTTTGCGCACCGGGTAATTCCTGGTTTCGTCATCCAGTTTGGTGATTTCACTCGTGGTGACGGTACGGGTGGTCGGAGTATTTACGGCGATCGCTTTGAGGATGAGAACTTTGCGATTCCCCATGAAACAGGAGCGCTCTCTATGGCGAATGCAGGCCCGGGTACAAACGGCTCGCAGGTGTTTATCGTGCTGGATGGCGACATGACACGTCATCTAAACGGGCGTCCACGTCGTCTTTGGCAAGATTTTGGAGGGTATGGATGTTGCTCGAAAAATCGAACAGAATCCGACGGGTAGAGGCGACCGCCCGATCCGCGAGGTGAAGATCGAGTCTTGTGGAACGATCTAGACCCAGTGAATATCGAATGAGTACTTAAAAATGGTATGGAAAGCACTTGTTTGCCTAAGGTACGTAATCTTTGGGGGGTTTCCGGCGTGCCAAACTTCGTCGGCCATGTCGGCGTCGGGCCAGAGAGATATAATTCTGTAAAGACAGTGCTCAGCGTGCTGAGGGCGATTCTGCAACCCTGTGAATCGTATACAATCTCGACGCGGAACATATCGATGGCTTGGAAGAGGCAAGGATGGAGAACATAGCCGAAATGGAGGCGCAACGTTTGTTTCGGATTTCATCGTATTATTTCCCAGGTCTTATTGAACACGCAGATCGCTCACTTCGGAATCGGTACGCAAAATGCATCGACATAACGGTCTGTCGATAAGCTGGATTGAATAAGAGACCTGCGATCGCCTGTGCGTGTAAACGGTGGAGCGGAATCACTCTAGATGGAGCAAGTCATTGGTGCTTTACAGCACCTGTCCGAACGAGGGAACTTTGAAGAGCACGATATCTCGCGCCCCATTTGTCGGAAAGGGTAAATGAGCGACGAACTAGGACATGGTCCACGGGCGTCAAATCGGGCATGCGATAGATAATTTTATGAAGGCTCGATTTCGGGCAGTTGTTCAGCTTACTGCGATGAAAATCACTCGATCACCGATGCTCAGTACGATCTTCGCAGAGCGATGGTTGAACGCCTTCAAATGGTGATCGGAGCGATGTACGCAACCCATGAATGCCATCAAAGTAACGTATGAAATTGTGGCAAGACTATCTACCAAAATCTGGAAGATACTTCCATGGATTGAAGGCGTACGCAAGAGCATTCCCCTACGTCAAGCGGCCTTGGCGTTTCCTGCATCGACATGGCTGCCATTCAGCGGCGAAGGTGGCCTTACAGCCGCCGCAAGCTCCTTCACAAACGTCTCCGGCGAAAGCATCTCTGTAGTGCCGTAAATAAGCTGTCGCTCTCCGTGTATGTGGGCTGTCAGGTTTTCCCATTCAACAAAGTTGCCACCGCCCACCATGAACACGATCGCCTCAGTGAAAGGCAGACTGGGCGGCGATGCAGATCGTTCGGAGCCGCGACCGTCACGAGCCACCAACGGATCCAGCAACAGTGACGCCAGTGCATCGACCGGCCCCGAGGAGAGCTCGATGTCTCGTGCTGTTACTGGCGCACTCGACGTGCCCTCGACAGATGGATGCTGCATCCATGTGTCTACGACTCGGGTAACGATGCTGCTTCGTGACGTGGGTATGAGGCCCTTCACAGTGCTGGCAAGCTGCATGAGGCCCTTGTGGCCATGCTCATAGACACGATTCACGAGCGACTCAAACATATCCTTGCCGCCACCAGCTGCCGTTCCCAGACGGGAGATCATGCTCGCACTCCCTTGGCGAGTGGGTGACTGTTCGCCCCTGTCTCTTGGATGCTCAAGCTGCTGCGTAGGCCGCAACGTGGCAGCCCGTTGTCGAATCACGTAATCGATTGCCTCCGTTGGACAGCCACAGGCGTCTAGCAGACGCCGGTACTCTTCTAGTTTGGCTTGCGATACGCCCGTGGGTGACAAAAGCAGGTAGATAAGCAGCAGTCGCAGGCAATCGATGCCTCGCTGCTCTGAGGATGACATGTTTGAAGGCGTGATGCTCTGGTCTCTAGCTGCCTTGACCTCCAAACGAGATGCACTCCGAATCACCTTCTCGATAGGTGCCATCGAGACACTCGCTGGTTTCGCAAACAAAGAGTCCTCCAACTGGAAGAGCGAGTCAAGCTCGCGGGTCTTGATTCGCTCGAGCAGCGCGGATGCTATATTCGTATGCATGTCGAGCTGCCGCTTCCGCCGAGTGAGTCGCGGCAACTCAGCCACCGCCTCAGCGAGATCGCGTGTGCTCGTGCCCGTCGCCTGCGTGATGGCCTCCAGCTGCGCCTCATCCATCGTGTCTGTCAGCAGTTGCTGGAAACCGCTGCTCGCCCCAGTACGAACATTGATCTCCTGAATCTGGGCTCGGTACGCAGTCAGGGCAGATTCGATGTGCTCTGCGACCTGCGGAAACGGCAGTGAGGCGTTCTCGGCCCAGAACGGATCCGACTCGTCGTCGAGGTCGTAACGCGTTCGATCTGAGCCGGGCTTCTCGAGTGGCAGGCTCACTCGATTCAGTTCGTAGGGTAAGAGCTCGTGAATGAGTACCTCGTAGGTCCATCCGTGATGAAGCATGATCGCCAGATCAAGGCTGCGATCCAGCAGGGCAAGTAGTGGCCGCCGCAGCGGTGGCAGACCCGCCTCATGGCGTTCGCGGAACAGCTCTGCCCCGCCTGGTGTGTGCAAATACTCCCACAGCTTGACACATAGTTGCTGAGCGATCATCTCAGCGGGACCATGGCGCAAACAACGGATGTACGGAACGCATCGCAGCGTGACGCAGACCGCAAAAAGTGCCTCAACAATCTCTGCAACCGCTGACTGAATCGTCATCTCATTGGCCTGGGTGCCGAAGAGCCGCCGAAACGATCGGCTCGCCACGCAGGGCATCATCGTGAAGAGATTTCGCTTCAAACAAACATATCCACAGTAGAGGTCAATAACGCGAGTCACTGATTGGATGCGTCCCGCGCGGGCGAGGGCATCTGCCAGACGCTCTAACTGCTCTCGTCGAACAGACGAGATGAAACAAATACTACAGCGCGCGTACCGGTCCTCTTTGCAGTCCTGTATCACGATCTGGACATTTTGGTCCATTGGCTGGATCACGTAAACAGCCGGTACATCAGGAATGGGCTGTCGCGCGCTCTCCAAGCCCAAGTGTAAAGTGACGCCACACGCTCGCAGCTCTGGAACCTTCAGTACTGGCGCGAGCAGCTCGCGGGCGTGCTGGTCAATCACGAGTACCTTCCAAAAGTCTTCTGAACTCGCATCGAGCTCCGACTCCCTTGTAGGCGAAATAGTGTCGTCCAAGCTCGAGTCAGTGTGCACGGCCCCCGACAGCAGTACGTCTCGGCACTCGTCTGTAGGGGCGTTACCGAGGTGCGACCTTCCTAGAGCCTCGCGTAAGATCGTCTTTTGTCTATCCCGTAGCGAGAACCACGAATTGGCATAGACTCGGAGGCCTGCAGAAGTCTTTGACTCGCGTGATGGCTCCACTCGAGGTAGCATGGAGACCAGGCGTGCAGGTCGCCCGCTTCCTCAAGTCTAGCCCTGCCGAAATCTGAAACTCGTGGCCGCGCCCCACAGCGAGGCATGAGAGGCGGGACTCGCCCCAAATGGACGGGAGAGCTGGTGGTCCATTCTCGGCCGTCAAAGCCTCTGTCCCCAAATAGGTGTTCCATACCGCATCCAGCTTTGTTTCATGCACTGGCATGAGCGTCCCTCTGTACAAAACAAAGGCAGGTTGTGCTGGCGATGAACGCTGGCAAGAGGCACCAACTCGTCCCAGCAGCGCACGCATTCGCCTGTGCAAAGTTCGGATGCGTGTCACTTGGATGCGTGTCGGGCACACACCAAACAAGCGAACGCCGTGAGTCAGTTTAGAGATGTGTTTCGCTGGAACAGTTTAGTTCGTTATGATTGCGAGCGGTGACGAAAATCTGCTTTGGGGCATCCAGCACCCCTTTCCACTCGCTGCGGAACACAGTTCAGATGCTTGTTGGCGTCAGCGACAGCTTGAACACGTCGCGCTTCAGATTCTAGACGAACTCGTCTGCTCCGGTTGCACAAGTTCGTACAGGAAATTGAAGCAGGTACAAGGATGTGAAGCAGCGAGTGTCGAACGACTTTGGAAGCTTGTCGTGCTTCTGGCTCGTGTGCAGAAAAATACTCAACGTGCATACCCGCAGGAGTCTATGTACCTGCGTGAGCTCTTCTATCAGCTCACACCGGTTTTTGGGAACCAGAGCGAGATGGCGCGCCATCTAGATCGCCTGCTCAATCGGATTCAATGCCCGCGTAGCGACATGGGTATTGTGGCCGAGTCGCGCGGCTGGGTGTACTTTGGTCCCGGATTAGCGCTGCAGAAACGTTTCGAGTGCACCTTGCGACAAGTGCAAGCGACCGCGGACGCCACTGATGCACAGCAGCCGGCGCTCTACCGAGGCTTGATACCGATCCCGAACGACGTTGCTCTGGATCCCTCGCAATATCGACTCGTGAGCGAGCCGAATGATGGCCGCGCCATCACCATGTTCATTGTGGAAAAGTATGGTATCTTTCGGAACCTAATCGATGAGGACCTGGTGTCACTTTTGCCGGCGACCACGGTGCTCATCACGGGCTGTGGCCAGCCGTCGTTCGCAACGCGCGCATTCGTTGCGCATCTGATGCGGCTTCTGCAACCGAGGCGGCATCGGAACGGGCACGCTTTCGATCCGCGGCCATGGCCCTTTCTTGGAGCGTACATCATCACCGATTACAACCCACATGGGCTATGTATAGCACGCCAGTATCGTCAGTGCGTTGATTCGTTCTCGGCGACGGCGACGACCGTTCCGGGTCCTTCGTGCATACCACGCTGGATTGGTCCGCGCGCTCGCCACCTCCAACAACTAAGATCGAACGGCACTAGTGAGGCCCAGAGCATCACTGGATCCGCCGCCGTTCATGTGCACGCCCGGCAAAAACCGTTCTCGCAGCGGGAACTGGCTCTTGCCAGGCATCTTTACATAGATGCGATACGCCGGGGAGATTCAGTGGTCGCCGAAGAGCTCCAGCTAATGGTTGGATCACGTCTATGGACCGAGCAGCTCACAAAATCCCTGCCCAAGTCGAAAGCATCGCTGAATAGAGCCGAGACCTCGAGCCGTGACGGTTTAGGAGCGTGGGATCTGCAAAGTCTCATTCTCTGCATGGGACCGGAGACCTTCACGCGCGAGTTCATGCCACGTCTGCTTATGCACTCATGGTACGTTGAATACCAGAAGGCGTATGGGGTCTCATTCTGCTGATAAATTTAAACACTTTGCTGACTTTTCTGCCAGGCCATTCGGTCACTTCGAAGGGAGCACGGTCGTTGCCTCGGCAGGTGTCCTCGTCTCCAACTGTAGAGCGTGGACTGCATCGTCCAGTTCTTGCTGTAAGATCTGATAGATTCTTCTATGGCGTTCGCGTAACGGAAGCCCTTCAAAGTGCGAGGAAACCACTACAACCCGAAAGTGCGTCTCTCCTCGTCGCGGTTTACCAAAATGGCCGTCGTGACGGTGTGAGTCGTCGATCACTTCCAGTACGGACGGCTCCAAAGCGCTCCGCAGTTTCTTTTCGATCTGTTCACGCACCGACCCCAAGAGCGCCGAACTCGGTCGCATGAGTCAGCGTCTGAGGAAACCAGTCTCTGGGGGTCACACACACAGGTAGCCAGTTCGCCATCACGCCATGCGAGCCAGAGCGTTTTACCACCAGTTGCGCGCATCGGAGAGCGAACGGACTTCGGAAATGAGGCTCGCTCCTATGTCCTCAGAAGTGTATCGAACGCTTGGAAGCAAGTATTCTCGCATCAAGCTATCGTTCACGCTGGTTGATGGCACTCTATAGAACTCTCGACATGCTCATCCCGATGGGAGCGCTTTCAAGCTGCCGTGATGGCCTTGGACATACCTTGGATTCGGCGAGGTGTGTACGTTGAGGACTTTGAATTCATCCTGCATCCGCAGAGTCTGAGTCGAAGTTGCCACTGAAGAGTGACCATTCAAGTGGCGAACGAATGCGACCGACACCGGGTCTGTCAGAGTGCCTGCGAAGCGATCACCGCTCGATCGTCCAGAGTGGGTGCGGCGTTGGATACGCACTATAGCGGGCTGCGTTGGCGACTATGACGACTGGAGCACCAGCGCCTGACTCGGAACTGGACCCAGAGCTCACGAACTTGGCCGAGCTCCAGGTAATAGAGCGCATGAGAAAGGCCGCTTTCGCCAAGTGTGAAGAGCAGGTGCAAGCGTACGTGGCCTGCACTCGAGAACGCACCGTCTCGGTGATATGGGCGTGTCGAAGCTTACTGCATTCGTTGAATGAGTGCGTGAGGCAGTATACAGGGGCAGAAGATCATCGGTTACATCGAATTGAGTACGCGAAGGATCATCCTAGTGCAGTGAAATCGTGGAACCGAGCGAGCGAGCCACAGACAAGGCCGTAGCGGGCGATAGGACTTGAAACTGGGATTGGAGAGACGCTTGGTGACCTCGTCTCAAGTCACCCGTCGTGGCCTCAGAACTGGGAACAGAAAACATTGCAACTGCCGTGCTGCACGTCCTTTACCAACTCAGATACAGAAACCGTTCCGCGCCTTGTTTGGAACCCCGCACCCTGCAGCTTGTTCTGGCGATAGGAGCGACACGGAGCCGCCCGCTCAACGAATGGCCAACCAGCGGCTGTGATAGCGATGCTGCCGCCCGAGACTTTTTCGCCAGCGGACCCGCATCGCCATCCCAGAGGCTATACCTGTCCCGATGCTCAGTTTCAGAGCCACAGTGACAAGACGATGCGAAGAGCGGTTGGTTCTTTGCGCGTTGGCCAGATTGGACGCCATGATTACGGCAGACTGATGACGTCGTCGCAGAGTGGATTGGCATGCCTGCCGTTTCTTCACTGTTTGTTGGGCGAACGCTTTCTCGGACTTGCCGTGGAGATCCATTGGTAACACGCCATGCACCGCTGTCGGGCTCCTGTTCCGGCCGAGATCAGAGCGGATCATCGCTCCACAATGGGATGAGGGATCGTTGGACGAAGAGATTTTGATTGATGTGCCGGGCTCCGAGCGTTCGAGCCTCTTGTCGTCGAAGCCGCTGGAGGGAGCATGGATCCTTTCAACGGATCCACATGGCTCAGAATCCGAACCGTTAGAAGGTTTGCTACTGCGAACCGGCTCCGAAGGCAGAGAAACATCGGCGACCTCGTCCAGCTCGAAGGATAACGCTCGGCATTGATGAGCGCCCTCAATGCGAACAGGATGAAGCGCAGATGAATTCGAGAACGGCTGCTGGCAGACGGTAGCTTGCGCTGTGCAGTCGGTCGCTGTCGTGCAAACCGACGTTTGATCGGACCCTTGGACCTGACCCAAACCGCCCTTCGACTCCGCTCCTGCAGATACATACTGAACAGACATGGATGACTCGGGAGGCGATCCTTTGCATGAGGCTGCCGCGCTCCGCTCAGCAATCGTCACGTCTGTGTGTGACTCGGATGCACTGCTGGCGTTATTCGGAGTAAATGTCGCCTCCAAGTCGAGCCGCCGTCTCGCCATCCCACGAATATGCGGCGTCCCGAGGGCAGTCCGGTCCAGAATCGTGCTCGGTACTGAAACTCCCAGCCTACGAAGCTCCCGAACTGTCCTCGCTGTTAGCGGCACAGACTCAACGGCGCTGCTATCGTCCGTATGTCTACCCCGAGTCCACTCTGATTCAGTGACTGTTTTCTCTGGCGAAACCCAAGCATGGACACGCAATATTCGCTGAGGCGTAAAACACACCTGAGCAGTCTCCAGCGATGCTTGATCCACATCTTTGCGGGGCGCATCAGAGCGGCCACCGCATAGCTCAGGCTCCAGCAGCGCAATGCCTTGATTCAATTGAGTTGGGATACCCAGACGATTTGTCTCCGGTACCGATCTGTCTTCACCTCGCCTACTTTGAGAGCGCGTGATCATTCTGTCTGTATAAAGAGAACGCGAACACAAGAGGCACAACCCACGTCGTCGGCCAGTTCAATACATCTGGGAACGGCCGCCGGATTCTCGAACGCGCCACATGCCAATCGTAACGGCCTCGGGCACGTTTCATCGTTTGGGTGCTGTCCTGCTGATGGCGCAATGTCACAGGTTATGGGATCATAAAAAGATCGAACGATTGCGACGCTTTACGTATAGGATGTTTCTAGCTGTGTATCGATAGAAAGAAAAGCCATGTCACCAACCACGGGATCATAAAAGGATGGAACGATTGCAACGCTTTACGTATAGGATGTTTCTAGCTGTGTATCGATAGAAAGAAAAGCCACTGTCACAGATTATGGAATCATACAGAGGTCGAGCGATTGCAACGCCTCCTACGTATAGGATGTTTCTAGCTGCGTGGCCGTCCCGTCGAACGCGACATGCATGCGCGTTCGCATCAGACGACATTTCCCTCATTCGTACTGGCAGAACTGGTTAGGGAGCTGTCGCTGCGTAACGATAGTAGCTGAAAACGCAAGACGGCCATGGACTGCAGTTTCATAGGTTTATGGTAAACTGTGGCTTTGGTGGTTACGAAAGCGCGAGAGCACTTTTGCCTGCATCGGTTCCTATGAACGAAAGGTGCGTTCCGTTCATCGAGTTGCGAACTGCGAGCGTTCGCCTTCTTTCGAGTACACGGTCGTTCATGCATGTCTTGGTCAGCTGAATGTGCGTTTTGGCGGCGAATGCTCCAAACATTCGCTGTGGAAGCAGCGGTAAAGAGTGAGCGCCGTCGTTGCTGGTTCTATGACTTTGGGGACCGGCCCGTTTCGTACGAGCCAGTGCGTCGTTGGCAACTGCAACTGCGCGCAGCTCGAGGGTGTCAGCGCGGCGCTGCTCGCGAGCTGTACTCGCCGAAACGGTGTCTTCCAGACGTACTTATGTTGTTGACACACGTGCCGGTGTATACGTTGGGGACTGCAGCGAACGCGAAAGACCTTCGTTTCGCGCTTCATGAATCGCCGTGTGCAGTGACTCGAACCGAACGGGGAGGCAAAGTGACGTATCACGGACCCGGCCAGGTCACTGGATACGCTATTATGGACCTTTGTAAGTATCGTCGTGATCTACGCTGGTATGTATCGATGCTTGAGGAGGTGGTGATCCGGAGTCTTGGTGAGTTTGGGATCAGCGGTGAACGACTGGCAGGTCATCATGGTGTATGGGTCGGCGGTGCAACGCGCAAGATTGCAACGATTGGTGTGAGCGCTAGTCGCTGGATCACTTGCCATGGATTTGCTTTGAATGTTACGCGAGATGTGCTAGAACCTTTTCGGCGTATCGTGGCCTGTGGCCTCGACGGAGACACCATGACGTGCATGCACGAGTTGGTCCCGGATCGGCAGACTTGCACTGTGGAAAAGGTTCGACAAAAGTTGGCGACACATTTTGCTCAGGTATTCGACGTCGTGCTGGAGCCTTACAAGCCGGAACTGAGATCATTATCCGATGCTAAATGCGCCGACGAAGAGAGACAGCATCCATCTGCGCGACGCTGATGGCGAGACACTGGAATTGAAAATGAAGTGCTCCAAGCGAACATCGTCGGGATGCATGCCTGCTGGATGCTCGATAATCTTGGCGGCATCCCTGGTGACCCCAGAGCTTGCCATCCAACAGGGTCCTGCCACCGCGAAATTCGGAACGAGGCTAGATAGCGGTTGGGATTCGGACGCAGGGCCAACCCTATCTTTGCCGTAGAAATGATCGTGGACGCTCCAAGTGGTTCTGTGAAAAATCTATAGCCCGAGTCTCTTGTTTGAGAACAGGTCAGCGCAGGTCGAATGGGGCGCGACCTCAACCGTTCGCGAGTTCTCCAACGAAAGCGCACGCACTCGTCTGCAGGGCCTTTAATGCAGACATCGCATGGGTTTACCTGCAGATCCCGCACTCTAACCGCGAAGACCAATAGGGCAAGAACTTCAACGATGGTTTCGCCGATGACCAGTAAGATGTTTCTGTGACGACGGAAACACTCCCAGAAACGCTGTGTATTCGTGGGGTCAACAACTGCTGCGGAAAGGTGACTCGAGAGCCACGGCACTGATGAATCCACGCTCGCCAAATAGATGGCCATGGTTCTCTGCACTTTGCGCAAGCGTGCTTTTTATGAAACAGTAGACGAGTATGCTTCAGCAAGAGCCTGCGGGCACGCTAGCGTCGCCGTCACCTGAACGAGTCGCATACTTGCCTCGCTGCAGCACGACGCGAGAAGCGACCCATGATCGCGGTATCCTTACCCAGAACACGATGCTGAACAATTCGGATGAACAGGAGACCTCAATGGGCATTCATCCATAAAATCATCAGGTTCTCGAAATGGTTCTAAATTCAGTGTAAGCGCCATCAGACCCGACGAGGTCTCTGGCCCGGTGACACGCGAGCGAGTATACAACTTGGCTGAACGGACCATTCTGTTGGCCGACTTGAGACGCCACCCCACGACAGTCTATTCAATGCTGGGAATCGACTTGGAGTGCTTCGTCACAACCGGTAGAATGGGATTCCAATTAGGCAGTCACTGCGGGAGTGGTGTTCGCTCGTTCGAGTGCCGAAGAATAAACTACTCCAACACGGTCTGTACTCGTCGTCGTCGTCGTCGTCGAGGGTTAATGGCAAACACTGCGTCCAACGGCACAGATCCCAGTAGCAACCCTAAAGTTCGCGGGAAACTCGGGGGTGCACTGCCCGGGGATCCAAGCGCCCCCAAACATAGCGTGACGATCCGAAACTGGCAAGGAAGCGAGTCCCTAACCGTGGCAGTTCCCGAAGACCGCTACATCTGGTGGTACCTTCGCGAGCAGGGATACGAGCTGCCGTCTTCCTGTCTGAACGGCTGCTGCACCACGTGTGCGGCCAAGGTTCTTCGAGGCACCTTGGAGCAGCCTGAAGCGCTTGGACTAACGCGAGACTTTCGAGAAAGAGGTTACTGTCTTTTATGTGTGAGCTACCCGCGCTCAGAACTGGAACTAGTCCTTCAGGATGAGGACGAAGTCTACCTGCAGCAATGGGCAGCAACTTTCGAGAGCGGCGGCAAACGCTGGGGCGGTCTCATTCCAGAAGAAGACTAGGTCTCTAGGTGCATCATGTCGCAGAAGTGCATGAGTGTGTGTATGGCGGCTCGTCGCTTCTATTCAATGGCAGTCCGAGCGACTGGCTCGGAAACCGCTTCAACAGCAACTTTTCGGGCAAGCACCATCGAACAAAAGTACTTGCCTCGCTGGTGTACTGCTTCTGCCAGATCCAGAACATTTCTTCGCATCGATGGTGTCGAGTCGCTACTCACGCTGCCAAAGTAGTCCAAGTCGACCACAGCACTCGCGGATGATCTTATATCAGCCGACGCGAAAGAGAAACACGACTGGGCAGTGATCGGAGAGACGTCTCACTTGATGGCGTTCTACCTCTCTCTGCTGGTATGCACGCGCGTGAATCTCAATGTCAAAGCGCATGTAGCTGTCGACAATACGGGATGCAGCGTTGGCACTACAACAGAAATAGTCCAATCGCCATCCCCGATTCTGCAGATAGTTCTGCACATGACGATGGCCGATGTAGGAGTAGGCACGTACAGAGGGATGCAGCCAGCGGAACGTATCCAAGAGTGCGCATTCACGCAGTGTCTGGGAGAAACTTGCCCGCTCTTCATCGGTAAAGCCAGCGCTGCGACGATTGCCCTCGGGATTCCAGATGTCTATCTCCTGATGGGCGCAGTTCAAGTCGCCGCACCAGATAACGGGTTTCTGGCTCTGTTGCTGGAGGCGGTTGAGTTGGACTCGAACAGCCTCGTCCCAAACCTGAATGCGATATTCCAAACGTTTCAGTCCTGCACCGCTGTTGGGAACATACATCGCACAGACGATGCAGCTCGCGAACTCGATGATGATGACGCGACCTTCCGAGTCCTCTACATTCACTTCTGAGTCGAACCCGTGCTGCGTTCGAAGAGGCTCGCCCAGCCGGCTTGCCTTACGGAGAAATATGGCGGTCCCAGAGTAACCGCGCTTGCTTCGACACGGGTGAAAAAGGCATGTCTCGTAGTGCTCTTGGAGTGCCGCCTTGATATCCTCAGGAATCGGTTCCGATAACTTGATCTCCTGGACGGCGAGCAAATCGGGACACTCGAAGTTTATGAAAGCATCTATCAATTGCTTTGATTTACCGAGCGCACTTCTAAGCGAGGACACGTTGTACGAGACAAGCTTGGCAACTTGGGGGTCCGGTGGTGCTCCCCAGGGCCGTCCGCTGACACTGATTGGCAAGTCCACCGCTATTCCTTCTTCAGTTGTTTTCTTACTCTTTCCTTTGGCTTCCTTTTCGTTCCTTAGGTTAAAGCGACTTTTCTTCGTCGTTGGAGGAGATTCTTCTTCTTGACTTCTTCCGCGACGCTGTGGCTTCATGAGTGCTGCTACAAGGCTCCATCTCCGCGTCGACCAAGTCTGGCTGCGCATTGGCGCAGCGGATATTCTTTTTTCGAGCCGCAGGTTTTTTCGGTTACTGGGCCGTACATCAATCGCTTTTCGGGGAACGAACTCTGAATTCCTCCCTTCGAGACCACAAACGTTTGGCTTTTAAGGCCTGCACCGTGCTCATCTTGACGTATTCCAGGAAAATTTCGCAATATGGTACGGGGATGCTCGTACGCCTGATCATTCCAGAGATGATGAGCGAAGTGATCACCTTGCGTCAAAGTCTTCACAAAAACTGTCCACGGCTCTTGAATACTGAGAATATCAGGACCGTAATGGACTAGTGATCGACTGTGTGACGTGTTCGGGGGCTTGAAAATTGCGATTTCTGATTTGAGCTTGATCATACTTCTCCCGGTCGTCATTGATCCCTATTCGACCATAGGGAGATTCGATAATTACCTAGAGATCACTCTCGTTTTTCATATATGCTAGGATTCGAGGCAGCCCCATCCGTTCCAGGCACAACTATGCGCTTACGACTTGTATCAGAAAAATGACGATAATGCAAATTCTCATTCTTCATCCTCGCCTTGAGAATCATTCATATCTGGGGAACTCGCTTCTTTGGCATTCAGCAGTATCGAGACTTCAGGGGCCATGGAGAAAAGGTATATTCGTAGAATGTCTATAACCTTGTCTTGGTTCGATGAGCAGCTTTCAGTGCGCTCCAGTTCGAAGAGTCATCCGAGCTCAGCGCCGACTCTTCCCATTGCATCACATGCACATTTCGAAAGGCAAGTAACTCACCTCTGATGGGACATTGTCTTGCTTTAGACTCCGATCGAGGCGACTTCTCTCAATAGTATGTGGGCACGAGGTTTTCGACCATTTTGTCGCGTGTGTCTTTCCTAATGATAAATATGTGTTGAAGGGTTGACCGAATGAACCTGAAGAGCAAACGAACTCAGATGAGATGGCGAGCTCGATCGACTCGGCACAATCGCGTGGTTCAAGTACGTTTCACGCATCCAAATGGTTAAAATCTCATCAAAAGTGAGTGAACTCTGGGATTGGTAGATCTCACCCTTCTTTTTGTCCTGGCAGCATATCTCCATGACATGGAAGAGATTTTCGCAAGCAAATGACTCATTTTCTCTGCACGGAGACAATCGAACAAGTATTAAATCTATTGAATGTTTCGATGAATTTCCGGCCCCGGAAGGATCTGAGCGTCGTTTCATTCTCTTGAAATTCGTTGACGCTTCTTTCGTTTCGAGGAAAAGCACTGGATCCTCGGACTACCTATGTGTCAACGGCGTTTTGCCTCAGACCAGTTTTATGCCCAACGAAATTGTTCATGCAGCTTCGGAAGAGACGAAAGAGCACCTGGCGTTTCTGCTGACACAGCCCGCGCTGAGGAACCTTCCGCTCAGCAAAACAGAGGCGGAGCTTAGAGAGTGGCTCTCGCTGCTCGTGGAGTTCTTCCAAACATCCGAAAACATCGATCCCAACTTCCTCGAGGAAACTCTGGAAACCCTGAGGTTTTGCATAGAGAAGTGTCTCAACAAGCGCGCTCGAAGTTGCTCAGAGACAGCCCCAAGAGCTGGAGGTTCGTTCGAAGGCTCAGGGTTGCGCTCCTTGGAGTTTCTGCTCGTCAGTCTGGATCTTATTGTCAAAGTTACTTTGGAAAAGTCAAGAAACGATGAATATGGCTCAGGCTTAGTCTCGGACATCGCCGAGGGCCATCAAGCCTCCAAAAACACCGAACAACACAGCGGCACGGTACGTTCGACGGCCTCTAGTGCACTTAAAGCGCTGAGCGGTTGGTTCGCGTCCAGCGAGTCCAATAGAAGCGCTGCCTCACTCGAACATGGGGAAAGCAGTGGCATTCGAGTTTTGATGCGCTCATCGCCGATATGGCTACGAACTGTGAGCGACGCATATAGGACCCACTCCACACTCTACCGCCGCTGCAAATCGATTGTTGAGGGTCTCTTAGTGAGGAACCTGGCTGAATACATAACCGCCCTAGCTATTGCAAGTGCGGAAATCTCCGGTCGATCCGTCTTTGCCAGTGATAATGCTCTACAATTTCTCAGAAGCGCCATCAAACTGAGTACAGATTCCGAGAGAGTTACTCTTCCGGCTTTCTTTACTGCTGTGGGTCTCGTCGGAAATGCGATAGCACTCCAGCAGAACCGGCTACTCTTGTCGTCGACTCCACGAGGGCGATCCTCCCAGTTATCGGAAAAGCAGCATACAGAAATATCGCTTCCCCGGGCTGGCGTAGCTCTGTTAACTACCTCTGGTATGAAGGGCACAAGCGCGCACGGGCACAGCTCCAAGTCGCGTGGTATTGAGAGCAAGCAATTAGGTGAAGAAACTCGAGAACAACGTCGACTGCTCTCACGATTCTTTTCGATGTCAGACGATGAGCTGCGGCACCACCTAGGTGGACTCCATAGTCACGTCCTGGCGGTGTCTTTTCTCTGGACGAGCGTGATGGTCACCAAGGATTGCGTTTCAGATGAAGCACTCGCCTCACTTCGCGCTTTCATGGATGCCTCGATCATGCACTACGTTGAACCTGCATGTCCGCTGGTTCTACTACGAACTGTTTACAAGTTTGTAGAGCTCTCTGCCTCTGAGAGGACTACATTTCCTCTGGAATTCCTAGAGCGCATCCGTGTTGTGGTCGAGACGGTCGTTGGTATTGCTGGCGAGGACTGGCATCTGCCGAATCTAAGCGATACAGGGCAAACGGTTTCTGAGCCAGATATACGACTAGCGTTCTCTATCTTGGCCTTGGAGTGCCTCGCGGAATATGTTCCACCGCTGATCGAGATCATCTTTCGGGAGGATCGAGTCATGCGGAAAAAGATGTTGTGCGCAGTCTGCGACGTCGCTTTACGCGCTTTAAAAGCGACTTCGGGTGATGATGAAGATGAATCAAGTCACATGATCGCTAAGGAGGTTTTGGCCTCTTTCGGGACCTATGATGGCACCAGTCGAAGCACTTTCAGGGGTCGCTTCTGAATATCTAGACCTCCGCATCATGGCAGATTCCAGACAGGGTTGGAAATGTGAATCATATGTAGATCTTCGGGTTGGCTATTCAGTGAGGGCGGCCCAGCTTATCTACAAAATCTTGGAACCAGCAATACACGATGAAGAAGAGGAAGCGCCCATGGCCAGTGGCGGCGCAAGACGTGCCAAATGGCGAGTGCGGGATCTGCAAGATCGTCTGCTCGTTGCTCTCGAGGATGAAAACTTTTTCCTGTGGCAAGACCCGATATGTTCTACGGTTTTTAGGACCGTGCCTCTGTGCCATCTTTCGACATAATGATACACTGCAAATTTCTTCGATCGGTGAAATAAGTGCACGGAGTCAAGGTCAAGCCGTGACGCCATCTGCACTTTTCCAAGCTCGGGATATCTCTGCCGATGAGACCCGTTCACTGCGACGCATTGCCTTCATCCTCTTTCATAGTCGAATCGGAGAATTTGGGGCCTCGATTCGCACCCTGCTACGAAGAATTGAGGCTGATTGGCGCAAAAATGATGCTGCAATTTCAGCTGCGTGCTTCCTTCTCCTTCGAGTTATTATTTTGCGCGTACCACCCGAGCACATCATCGGCTCGAGAGCTCTCATTCTTTCAGAGACCATGCGCATTCTTCGGCTAGCAGCAGGCGAGCCATATGCCGCCCTCGCGGCAATCAAATTCGTTGACCAGCTGTTGCTGTTGAATCTACCCGAATTCAGTTATGCGCAGCCGTTATTTTTCGCGTCCATTTCGAATGCTAAGAATCAGCCGGGACAATCAATGCCACCCACTGATATATCTACGAAAAGTGCCTGAGTCCGCGGATGGCGTTCATCACAATAGAGGCCGCCTCCATTCGCGGGATCAGACTCATATTGCAGCCCAACATGGCCGGTTGCAACCCCAGCCTATTCTTTCGGAACTAGCCGAAGGGGTTCACGGCCTTGGTGATGCGCTTCCACCGGCAGGTGGTATGCCTATCAAGGTCAATCCACATAGGTTCCTGAGCTCAACGCAGCGCCGCGCTTCCGCAGACGCGAATGAAGTACGGTTGTCGGCCAAGTCGGCATCTTCGACAGTGGCCTTGCGCGCACTCCGCAGCTACGCTCGGGCACTCTGCCTGCGGTGTTCGGACGCAGCTGTTGCGTATTCCCCTCCATGCATCATGGCGATAGAGCAATGGGTCGAGAGTGAGTTTCTGTCTGCAGCGGAGCTATGGAAGGAGCTGAGTCCGAGATAAGCGGACCAAGCCAGCTGGAAGAGGATGAATACCCGACCTCGTCTCAACACGAGGAAACCGAAAAATCGCGCGGCAGACTTGTCACAGACAGGAAGCTGTGGACGCTGTTGCAACGAATAGGCCAGGTTTGTCGATGATATTCGGTCATCTTCAAGTGTCAGGCTCGAAACCGATAAGTCTGCCGAGCGACGACCGGAAAGAGTAGCAGAATCCTCCGAGTGTTCCTATCACTGTTGCGCAGTACGTGGTCGGCACACGCACTGGGTGACCGACTAAATAACCAAAAAAGGCGGAACCTGCCGCCGAGGCAGCAATGAGAGCGTATTCACTTGGCTTGAAGTTTAAAAGAACACGCGATACGGAAGGGTTCGTATCGATCGGCGGGTACGGGGTAATACCCTGTTTTCCAGCGTCACTTTGTTTCACGTCCATTGTGGTTTCTGAAGAGCTACACTCAAAGAAACAGTACCGACAGTTTTTTCAGTCTTTAATCAGCGGGCCTGGCTCCAAAGAACTGCTGCTGCGTCTCCTTACGTATGCGGAATGCCCGAGCGGTCAACGCATAAACCTACTTGCCGTATGAACTCTGAGTACATCGGCGGCCGCGCGTCCACCGTACGAGGGCGCGATGGGCCCTGCATCTCGCTGCTCAGGAAGCGTTTGCTTCTTGCGGGTCGAATTTTGGTTTTTGCATTGAGTTCCTATCGACGGCCCGGGGTAGAGCTCCCACATGTGACCAGCGATTGGCTAGTCGGAGCAGCGACCCTCGTGGCAAAGAACCCGAACAGCCTTGTTCAAACGACGAGACATCTGATGCCAGGAGGAGCTTCTTTTCTATAACTGAGCGGTCGAGGCTAGTTAGCACAGCCATCTAAAAATGTACCTGTTTCCTATATGTGAGATATCCCGTGCGACCTCCAGGGCATTTCCTGAACTCTGAATAACGTTAGGGAACTTTATCCGGTTGTGGGTATTCTACGGAAGTCGTTGCCAGGGATGATACTTAATTGAAACAGAACTGGATTCTGTAGAGTTTTGCCGGCGTCATCAGCATTCAAGTTTTGTGGAAGCCCGTCATGTTTTCGGCAATAATTCGCTCGACTCCACAGCTAGCTCTCCGATCGTATCAGGTCGGATCTGGAAATTCCGGTGCTCGAGGATCAATGAATGCTCGAACAATTTATGCAACTTTTCCCATGTCATTCTTCCTGCTCTCTAAAGCCTGCAAAATCAAGCTCAAATCCTAGAGCGAGTAACATCATGGAGCAATATCCCTATAAATTGAGCATATCAAAATCACTGCACATGTACCGCCGATCCCTAATCTCGGAGGCCGCAGACTGCTCGTGCGGATGATTCACACGAATCGTGTGCCACTTTCCAGGCCGTTCGTGTGCGTCACTGACCGCCCAAGGAAACGGCAAGGTCGTTCCTGCCGAAAAGTTGTTTGGTAGCAATGAACGCGCCAGGTATCACGCTACCAGTACCGTTGCTACAGGTTCGGCGACCACAGTCGATACACTTCTCCATTTACGCACTGCTATTCGCTGAGGTCATCTCTTACTTTCAGAACCGCGTTCGCTCGATCACGGAGCTCGAGGAACGACTGCTCGATTTGGGGCAAGAAATCGGGCGCCGTGTTTTGGAACTCGTATGGCTTCGCGAAAAGTTCAGTAGGCGTGAGATTGAGTTGCTTGGTGCGCTACGCTTCACAACCACTTCGGTCTGGCGATTTCTCTTCGGCAAAGTCGCCGACTCACTGGAGAGAGTTAAGGATAAAGAGAACGAGTACATTATCGTGGAGAACTCACCGCTTTTCACTCGTTACATTAGTGTACCCTTAGATCTGGCAGATCTCAACTGTAACGCGATTGTGGGTGGCATCATCCGGGAAGTACTATGTGCGAGTGGGTTTCCCTGTCATGTGGACGCTCATAATGCACCGCACGACGATGAGACGGAGTATCCACCGCGGACGCTCTTCTCTATTCGCTTTCTCCCGGAAAGCAACCATAATTTGTGAACGATCGAGAGCGTGCTCTGATTCTGAAATTTGTCATAATCAGAGGAGTTCTCGGCTAACAAGTCACAGCGACGCCACAGTCACCACGTGCCGCAAGGTTGATTCATATAGGTGCTTATGACTTCTCTCTGAAGCGCCAGTTCAAAGCTCAATCTAGCTCGAAATATAGTACTTTAAGAGCAGTCGAAATTGTGACGTTTGGGCTCCAAACGACCAAGCTCAATTGTTTTTGTCCGACGGATTTCGCTGAGGGATGAATTCTCGAAATGTATCAAAGCAGGGAAATATCGGGTCGTGTTTGGAACAAATTAGCTCTCATCAGAGGGCTAACCATGAACGCTGGGCAAAAGATCCTGCCTACTGTGGAAATACACATCCCTTTCGGCCATGTTTCGTCATCAGATTGGCTCACGTCCATTGAGTTCTTAGAAAGGGTAGCCTCATTGAAGAATCATCGTGTGCGTGCGTCAGACGATCCGTTCCCCGACTCGCCATGGGATGAAGCGCATGCATGGACAAAGGTGGCGTCTACTGGCACGATGCATGTCTTTTCTCTGTTCTTCGTCGCACCAAGCTGAGTACGAAGAGTACCTAGCGATTGAGTGCTTCAGAGCAAGAGAGATTTTCAGATTTTGGTGCGTGCTTGATTACTTGTGCATGTGCGCCGCGAGAAGCGTTGACGCTGATAAACCGTGGTAGCAAGTACTGTCGGTTTCCAACGTGGAAAAAACCAAAAATCACATCGACTTGTCTCCTAGAATTTTGAACTGGTCTCAATCATGCCTGATGGGCCCGCAGAGTTTCCTCGTCCGGGGGACAGCGGGGATAACATGCGGCAACAGCTACAATCTGATTTTGATCCACCGAATATGTCTTTTTGGACGCGCTTTCAGGAACAGCGGATGAGTCCGCTTCTAAAACGAGATAACGCCAGCAGCGGCCTAGAGGTGATCGCAACAACAGCGCTGGCTCTCAACCAACGTCGAAGAATACAAGAAGCAGCTTGTTTGCCAGTCGGGGATGAACGCGACGAGCAATGCTGCACGAGAGCTGACAGCATGCAGCACACATCTGAGATACCCTCATCTCCAATGGGCCACGATCATGACGCCAAATCACGAAAGAGACAGCGTCGCAATCACCTTGAACCATTTACGTCAACTAAGAAAGGTGCCCGAGTATTTACTCCAGAACAGCAGGAGCTGCTGCGAACAGTCTTTGCGGAAAATCCATACCCATCCCGTGAACTGGTTCAACAGTTGGCGCACGCATTCGATCACCCCGTGAGAAAGCTCACAACCTGGTTTAATAATCGCCGCGCACGCATTCGCAGAGCGCAACACGAGCAGGCGTCACAAAGGCAGAAAAAAGCGACCTCCACGTCGGAGGCTGGTGCGCTCGGTCTCAACAGGGTCACCACGACACGAATTCCCAAGGACGATAGAGTGATATCCAAAGCACTCGTTCTTCCAACCAGCGGGAATGAAAACTTTGTTGACTCCCCTCTGAGGGCTCGTTTCATCGCTACTGAACAGAGATACCCCGCGCCTATTGCTCGATCAAGCAAAGCCAATGCGTCCCATTTTTGGAAACCATCCGAAAGTGCGAGTTGTCATTCTCTTGCTGATCGCGAGTCCGAGCGAGCCGATAACGCTGAGAGTCCGGCGATCATGGCGGCAGATTACGTTCCGCTCAATCATGCAAAAACGAGCTCTATGACATCACCCGTTTGTAGTGAATGTTTTCAATCAGGGCCACAGCAAACAACTCAGTGCATTATGGCGCATCAGTCGTTACCTTCACTATTGGGCCAAGCAGCCTCTGAAAGCACTGCGACACCCGGTAAAGACGCAGGTTTTCGACGCCGATGATGTCAACATGAAGCGCAGACTGCTTCGATCTAATGCATACACAGTGTTTTCCATACAAAGGGCTAGGTGATCGTATTTCAAGTCTTCCTCAATTCTTTGATTTCACCGACGCGCAGACAACGCTTGTCTTGGAAAATCTTGGAACATCGCGTTCGCACAACTTGTTTTGAAAAGGACGTGGTTGCACACCCTCGTAACGATTGGATCCCTAAAGAATACGCGAATCGACGACCTGGCCTCTATTGCAAGTACTTGTGCGTGGTTGATCAACGCCGTCGCTGAAAACCTCCCGTCTGCTAAGTAGGATGTAACTCGAATCAAAAACGGAACTTGAGGACTTGCGCCCAAGTTCCCATTCTCGTCAAAAAACTTTCATCAGCGACGCAACGATCCAAGCTAGCTAGACCTCTGACGAGAAGATTCTACGCTTCAAGTGACCTGGAAACTATAGAACCCTCCGCGGCCACGAACATTTGGCTTCCCGCGCCACGGAAGCAGACGTATTCGGGGCGCGTCAAAAAAAGATCTCATTTCCAGCAGTTGAGCCACGGTCTGCAAATTGCGTCTTACAGCAAGCCAATTCGTGCTCGAACTATCGTGGCAGACGCTTTTCGAAAACCCTCTCTGCCTTTTTTCCAGTGAACATATGCGCAACGAGAGGTCTCCATATAAGAACAGGTTTTAGCACTTAATTTCCGAGTCAACATGGGCCGCAAGCAAAAGAATGCCCCGAAAAGGTTTGATGGTAGAACGAATCGGTCGGGACCTGCGACTCGGCAGTTCAACCGTTTACTTGCCCCACTTGGTCTGCGGCTGTTGCCCGTTACAGGAGACGGGAACTGTTTCTTTCGAGCTTGTGCAGTTCAGTTTCAAATTTTAGGGCGTAACCACGCGCCTAGGGATGTTTGCGACCACACAAAGCTGAGACAGCGGGTATGTGACTTTTTGCAGGAAAACCGTCAACTTTACGCGCCCTATGTGGAAGCAGAAGCACTGGATTCCGAGAGCGATACGGCAGCTAGTTTCGATGAATATATCCACAAGATGCGACAGGATGGTATCTGGGCTGGCCATCTCGAGGTTCATGCCTTGAGTGCGATGCTCGAAACTGAGATAATTATTTATCTCCTGCAGGCACCATCCTATCGCATTCGTCATACAGATGGTCCCAGCCAGCGCCAGCTGCAACTGGCTTACCATGAGAACCAACACTATGATGCGGTGTTACCCACCGAAATAGACCCGCGTGGAGGTCGCCCGAAAGAGCTGCAGAGTTATGCTTCGAACGATCCCGATCGGCGATTTCCGCGACAGGAGACCGCACGGCGACAATCGACACCAAAGCACAGACGAGGTGATATCCATCGCGGATCGATTCGAACAGAGAACGCCCTTCGAGTTCTGGAGCTCTAGGTTTCAGGTGAGGGCAACCACGGTTCCGCGACTCGCCTGAAACGTAGGCCTTATCTGTGTTAGGACCCTCGCATTTCGTTTCAGCCTGCTGAGACCGAAATGCGACAGAGAGACGTAAAAAGAACGTTTGCTTTCATAGCGTGAGATGAATCTATATCAACAGGGCGAGGAGTTGTGTTCTCGGTGATTCAGAAAAGCATCCTGATAATTGAATATGGTTGTTAGAGGGGCCGGTGAAATGATTCAAGTACAGGGTTTCTTTGGTAGAACTGCAAAACGATGATGTGTTTCCCGGGCACATGATCCTTCTCTTTGATTCAGTCCAGGGAATTTTACAAGCATGCCCTGTCAGGATGCTTCGTGCAATGAGAAACGGGCCTTCCTGTCACTACATGAACTATTCACTGAGGTGGACTGTGAGTATCTCCGGAGCGGATTTGCGAGGGAACATCGCGATGTCACCTCGTTCAAAGAGAAACCAGTTGATTTGCCTGAAAGGTTTTCTAGTAGGAGGTCATTCAGGAGAGGCGCATAGATGTTCTGCGACAACTTTTTTTCATTTATGGCCGAATGCCCTGATCGAAAGAACAAATGAGGAATCAATCCCGTCGAAACTTCTCAGAAAAGATTCCCCTTGTGCGCGACGAGAGCCAAAAATTCCGCACCCCCGAGAAGACTAGATGCTGGCGATTATTTTCGTCCAAGCCTGTGTAAAAAGTGTCGCTCTGCGTGCCAAATCGTGTGCAAGTACGACTGAGGCAGAGCGTTCTCATTGCTGAGCATTCACAATGGGTGAACTCTGCGATCCACTTTACACGTTGTACTCACAATGCGCGTATTGAGCATTGGAGGACCATTCGGGGGCAAGGTCCATTTTCGTGTCGATAAAAGCTAGAAATCCCTCCCTATTTTCGTTGGATCCTACTATATTCGAAAATTCCTCCGTCGATAGCCCTTGGAGCAGAGGTTTCAGTAAAAATCCAACTAGAGAAGAAATACGCCCAAAGTGTGAGAATATGCACGTTCAAACGGATGGACAATACGATCACTGCTTGATACCCGAACACGAGGCTCACAGAATCTATTCAAGGTATCTCTTGTACGCTGCGATGCAATGCATTCGAGACGGATTCGGGAAACCCGCAAACGAAGGGCTCGATGACCCAGTGCCGCGCCAGATCCGGCGATGATTTCTAAACGGTTCTTCGCTACAATCAGCAGGACTTGGTGCTCGTCTGGAGAGGTCGAAGCCAGCGCTACTCATGTCGCCGCAAATTGATGAGAGTGCTCCAGATTTTGCAGAGGAAGAAGAGTGTCGTATCTGTAGAGAACCGCAGAGTGTTGAGAGACCGCTGAAGAGCCCCTGCAAGTGTTCAGGAAGCGTCAGGTTCGTTCATGAAGACTGTCTCCGAGTTTGGCTACAGACGACCGGCCAATCCCACTGTGAACTGTGTGGAACGCCATACCGTTTTCAGCCTATTTACAAGACAGATGCGCCGGCGACTTTAAGCTTTATGGACGTTGCTTGGAGCCTCGGTGACCTCGCACTGCAAGGACTCATCTGGTTTATGCGTGCGCTATTCGTGACAACGATTTGGTTGCTACTCGTTCCGTACTGCACTTGGGCAGTCTGGCATATCGGTTTTTCCAGAAGCTGGTCGGAACTTGAAGAGATCAAGAACCTTGAAAGTTTTTCTTCTGTATTGATTAGGCTGTGTTCTGGATCCGTTCTTTGTGTGTTCATTTTTTTGGCTTTTCTGGGGCTAAATGCTATTCAGGAGCACGCGCGCGAAGAAACGAACCGATTGGTTCAGTCGTTTGGTGTCCTATGGTCTGCAGAACCTGGCGAATCGAGCCGGCTGATGGATACTTCAAGGGATTCGGCGTCATCGCGATCTTACCTGGTGTCAGACGATACGGTTGGAGATCAGAGGTTTCTGTCGGCAGCAGCGCTTGCGCCTCCGTATCCGACTGGCGACGTGTTCGTGAGAAACACATCTCATACGGGCTCCATTGATACCAATGAAACAGTAGATTTGCATCAAGTTGATGCAACAACATCAGCGGCGGCGACTGCCTCTCGAAGAGTGCAAGAGACCGAGCCGACACCCTCGGGTTTCTTTTCGATTTTCGAACACGATAACAATGAAGATCTCTCAGTCCAAGAGGCGCTGGGACTGCGAGGCCCTTTCATTAATGTCGTGACAAACACGGTCATTGTACTTATGAGCAATGCGCTTGTTATTGATGTTTTCGTTGTATCTCCTTTGTTTTTAGGTCGTTTTGGTGTTGTGAAGGGGGTGCACGGTCTCCGCAAGCTCACGATCATGATTCGTGGTGATACGCCGATGAAGCGATCCTTAGCCACGACTCTTCTCGTTTTGGCCAGAGCTAGTTGGATGAATTTTCTTGGTGTGTCGGTATCCGTGAGCGGTATGCCGAACCTAGTCTACATATGTCTTGGCTACTTGTTTTTTATCTGCATGACAGCGACATGCCTCTTTGCGTTGCGAAAAATGGATGATGCATGGCGTTTTATACGTGCGTTCCGTCTGAAAAACGTGTATTGGATTGTTGCGTTCACCCATGTAGCGGCGAGAACCATTCTGGTTATGCTGGTCGAGTTTATGATCTTGCCACTTCTATTCGGCATGACTGTGGATTTATTTGCCCTTCCCTCCGGCACGCTCTCTGCAGAAGCGCGCCTCCATGCAGTCACATCGCTTCTCCGCCAAACGCTTACTCACTCACTGGGCGCTCGGAATTTTCTACATTTTCGCCTTGTCAATATTCATCGGTGTATTGCGAGAGGTTTTGCATCCCCATCTGTTTTGTTTTCTCCGAGATCCAAACGACCCTGATTTCGACCCGTTGAAAGAGATTGTCACAAAACCGCTCGCGTACCACCTTCGACGACTCAGCCTCTCTGCTCTTTTGTATGCTCCTGTGATCGGAGTCACCGTGTACGTGCCAATGCAAATTGTGCGGGCTTTGCGATCTGAATTCTTTCCGCTGCGGTTCGTATCGAGCTTCGGTTTTGTCGGGGACATTGTCTTCTATGTGATCGCTCTCGGTTTTGTGATTCCGAACCTAGTGCGGGCGCTCGCGCTAAGGTCTGTCCTTCAAGAAGGTTTTCGGCTGTGGCTTCTATCATTCTAGTGGCTTGCTAAGACTGCAGCATCTCGTGCTGAAAGAGGACATGCAACGACGCGAGCGTACCGATCAACTACAGGAAGACTCGATGAGGCGCTGCGATCATACTCGCCAAGAGGATCACTTTCTCGCGTTACGCATTCTCGTCTTGACTGCACTAACTATAGCGTTAGTGGTGGGCAGCATCTCCCTTGCACTCGTAATTCCCCTACAATTCGCGCGATCTGGATATGCTCGCATGCAAATTATGATTGGCCACGATCTCGGTGAAATAAGCGATGCTGTGCTTTTTCTCAGCGGCTTTACGATCATTTGCATGAGTGCGAGTGTCCTTCGGGCCCTTAGGAGAGGTCTTCAATGCGGCGACTTTACCGCATTTCTTATTGCGACGGCAGAGAGCACATTACGAGCTCTCGGAATTACGAGCGCGTCAGCATTATGGTTCGTATTGCTGCCGTATTTGCTAGGACGTATCACCGAGCTCAGCTTGGCGCTGACGGACTGGAGATCTGTCGGAAACTATGCCCTCATTTGTGGAGTGCAAACCTGGATACGGGGTTTTGTTCTACAACGAGCGCTTACGCCGATACTTTTTCATTCCGTGGTTAGTGAGCCTAACAGAGGTGTAAGCTTCAGCGAGTACATCCTTCCAGAGAGATTTCTGGTCCGGCACAGCGCAGAAACCTCCCGTTTTCTATGGGAACTTGTTCATATATGTGTGTTCACGGCTTGCTTTGCAGTCTTGCCCCCACTTGTTCATTCTTTCTTGGGTGATGAACACATTCAATCTTGGTTATTCGGTCTGTTGCGCATCATCTATATTGCTATGCAGCTCTCGATCCTGTGGCTTCTCGGACGCGGCCGCCTCCACGACTTGCATCGTTTTTTGGCTGAGCAGATTCGTAATAAGCGATATCTGGTCACGATGCGTCTCTTGGACTTTTCTGAACGCTCTCACATGCATCAGGAATAGAGCCAATCGGGACCAGTCGACTCTTGAGTCTTGGCTCCGTTTGGTGAATCAGCATTCACCTTCGGCCGGCAATTTATCTACGCGAAAATGGGGGCATTCCTCATACGAGCTTGGGAAAACGAATCCTGTCATATAGATGCAGACTCTTGATTGGCCGGCTTCGAGGGTTTTTTAGACGCGCTCTGATCGCAAAATACTGAATAAAGGGCCTACAAAAAGACAAGTGGCGCAAGATCGCCTCATATTGGCCTCATTCAATTGTACGACTGCAGTGTAGAAAAAAGCGCGCGCGCGCTGCTTATGGACGAATCATCCTAGTCGTGCGGTTCGCTTGGACACTCTCAAATATAATTCAAGTTTTTGTAAGGGATCGAATCGCTCTGTTAAGTGTTCAGAGTCAATCTAAACCAATATTTGGTCCGATTGGGACATCCTCCGACTGTCTGAAATCTCAGATAGACTTCTGATAAGGCCCCGTAGACGACGCAGAGCGGTTCGCGCTTCATGGCTGCTCTGCAAAAGGACGCGTGCCGGGATTAGAGCTTGTTCAAGTAGCTTGACATAAATCGGAGTGACGGAGTCTGTCATCCAGGCCAAGCTCCTAACAACAGCACGGAAAATAAGGGTTGGACTTTGAAGACGCCTGCGAGAGACGCTGAGAAATCTTCGCCACTCATTATGAATGCGCAGCATTTTCAATTCCATTCATGAACGGTATGCCTCCGCCGAACTATGTATTTGATATTGATCATGCAAGGTTGAATGAAAGAGGCCAATGTGTCTTTGCATAAAGCGCTCGCATAAGCGGATCTTGCAAATGCACATCGAGCAGCCCAACGGATCAAGAGGGTCGTCTGTCATACCATGCCTCATGCGAAACGATTGCTAGGCGAATCGTGCCAGTGTATTCGAGAACTGGTCGCCTGCAGTATGCGCCCCCACTTTTACTCCATTATTGAATATTTCCGAGAAAGTAACAAAAACATGGTCTAAGAATACATGGTTTCTGACGAAGAGTTTTTCTACTCTTGAGGTTCTTTCTGAGCCACCAAAAAGGCTGGCACGCATGGCGCACTTGCCTCAACGATCCACAGATATCAATGACCGCCGATTCTTGTCATAGATGGTTACTCCTCGACCTCAAACTTGGTCTCGGGACTGAACCACATAGATATTCTCACCAGATATACATCCTTCAATATCCTGGTGCTTATTACCACAGTTTTTCTCGATCTCTACACCGCACTTCCCAATCTGTTGAAGCAGCTGGCGCAGATAGTCTTTGTCTTGCATGATCTTGAGCTCGCGGTAGCGAACAACTCTTTCTTCAGCAGCTCGCATCAGAATCGAATCAAAAAGGCCAGCACCAGCAAAGTCTTCCAAATCTTCGCCGTTCGAGTCGCTTCGGAAAATAAGGCCACCTTGCGGGACCAGAGCCTTGAGCTTACTGGGATAATTGCACACTCGAACGTCTCCCGTATCCTTGGAGTAGGTAAAACCGAGAGCGCGACCAGGATAGTTACCGACCAGTACTTCGCCGAGCCCATGGACCAACTCACCGTAAATCTCTGATGCATCAGAATTAAAAGGATTCTTTGTATGCAAAACAAATGCATAGTCAGCATCAACAACTTCTTGAACCAGAACAGCCATGTAAAGAGCGGAGAGTGAGGCCTTGCCAACGGCGCCGGCTTTGCGTAGTGCCAGGAAGGCACGATCATTGAATTTGGATGCCCAGACATCGAGAATGCATTCCCACGCCCGGGCTAGGTTGAGATCTGCAGCACCGCGGAAACCTTCATGCTCAAGCACGCGTTTGAGCTCCTCTGCAAAAGCGTTGCTGTGTCGAAGCTGGCGGATACAGTGGCGCAGCCGAGCCAGTAGCGCGCTACAGTCATCCTCGTGCCTTTTGCCGTCCAATTCTCGCATCAGTTGTTGGTACGTTTCGAGCACACCGGCATTCTGCGGCTCTGCCAGTACCTGCTCACAGGATCCGAACGGAATCAGGGCGCAAGATGGAATATGAATCCATTCGGGAACGATTTGAACAAGCTTTGCGAGCGAATTCGATTTGGAGCCTCCATGCCGGCTGGATATTTCCGCGATTCCGAGTACTTGCTTGGTTGGCTTCGTTTCGATATCTGACCTCATGGATATGGATCTACGTGATTCGCTTTCATGCTGTCTCTCTGATTCTGCTGTTTTGGAAACAGCCTGATCCTCTTCAATCGCTTGAATCTGCAGGCTCCCATCTGCGAGAGAACGGGCGGCTACCCAGGACCCCTGAAACTGCTGGGCCAGCTGCTCAAAAAGTTCTTCAGAGAAACAACAAGCTAGAACTACGCGCTCGTTGCGTGCCCGCACTGCGCAGTGTGAGAGAATATCCAGTGTATCCGTGGTGATGAGACCCACCATACCAGTGGGTATCTCCTCTTCGCCAGAGATCCGACGAACGAATGCAACCGTGGGTTTCGCGAACGTTTTGTATTGAATCGACATCAACTCCTGGCACACTTCCCCTAGGCCAGTGCACTCTCCAGGACTTATCACTTGCCAGTTACCCAAATTTGCCTGCTTGCGAATATTTTTCATAAGCGGACGAAGTACCTGTGTGAGGGCAAAAGCCGCTTGACCACGAATAAGCTCCTCGGAAAAAAGCGTCACCATCTTCTCATCGACATTGCAACCAGTACCGATGTATACGGCCTTTGGTTGCACTTGAGAATGAAGAAGCTCAATCACATCGTTGCCCACACAATCCATGAGACGCTCCATTGTCGCGTAGACACGAAGGCCAAAGTCTGGTTCACTCAATTCCGCATCCGAGCTGCAAGCGTAAAACAGTGCACCAGTATCGTAAGCGGCCTCAAGAAACGCATCCGAGAGCATTGACCAGCCCACGTGCTCAGCAAGAACGATCAACAGGTTGCAGGCCGTTCTGAGATCCCTCTGGGCAACGTACTCAGCGAGACCTTGGCTTTCGACTGCCAGGCGCGCAAGTTCGTCGAGGGCCAAATCAAGGAACAACATATCGCGAATACGTTCAGGTTCTTGCATACTACCGAGCGTACTCTGAAGCATCTTTCTCGTCTCAGCAATTTGAAATGAAATTCCCAGTGCGCTCTCTGGATTCTTCATGCCGTTTGCCCGCTCTGCTTGAATTCGCTCTACTTTGGAAACCAACTCAGCATCAAGCGTCCACCGCGCATAATCTAAAACAACTGCGAGATCCGTCCCTGAATGAACGCTCTTGAGAACGTGGAGGTACTCTTCAAGGTCATGAATGAGTCCATCTTTGTCGCAGGGGTACATCTGCACCTCAGCACGAATCGGACGCTCGTACGAGGCTAATCGGTCCTTCGTGACGCCATGTTTTTGCAGCGTTTCATAAAAGACACTCTTGTTCCCGTTCGCTTTCAGAAACGCGAGATAGCTCTCGCAGATAGCGACGTCGTCAGGTGTCGTATTGTTGTGAAGCTTCTGATGCCATTGTTCCATGAAATGGCCCGGCGTCTCCGGTATATGGTGTTTGTGCATGATCCGCAAAATGTCGTCGCGGATCCGTTGGCCATTGCCACCGCCGCGTCCTAGCGTCGAGAGACAAAGCCTGACCCACAGTCGCAGATCACAACGATTCGCATAGACTCGGGCGAGAGTGCGCGTCAACTGATCCTGAGCATGGGCCAGAAGGCGTGGTTGTGTATTGTAGGCACGCTGCCAGTCCAGCTGCCTCAAGAAGCTGTATCTCAGCCATACAAAGATCATCTGAAGAAGATCGGCGTCAAGATGAGAGAGAGAATTCTGGATTATATCGTTTGCTAAGTTATAGCGATGCATGAGCGTCCACGAGCCGTACTCCACCTCCACCTCGATAATTTTCTGAGCAATATCTTCGTGCTTTCCAACGCTACCCGGAAGATCAGAGAAAGAGTCTAAATCCATGCGCAGAACAAAGTTCCCACCACCCTCAGCGCAGTACCAGTGATTAAGCTCCGGACTGAAGAGCACAAATGTGATTGCTCGAGGGGCGTTCTCCTTCCGGAAACGAAGGTCCGCATAGTAAGCGCCTTTGTGCTCAGGGTCGGGTACGAATTCTGTGCGCATGGCCTTGTTCTCAAATCGATACGTTCGTCCAATCGCCTCAAACGGAAAATCTTCATCTGGTTGCAAAAATTCAGTGACTCGATGTCGTGCAATACCCCAATGCACAACGAGTGGTGACAGATCTGCATGAATCCGTAGTGCAAAACCCGCTTCATCAACGCAGAAACAAATGACGGCCTCCCCATCGTCATCCAAAGAGCGTTGCTCGAGACCCAGAATCGTCCCAGCTGGTGGCATGGAGGTTGGTGCATCTGTATCAGGATCATTCGAATTCAAGTCTCCACTTAATTGCTTTTCTTGCTCCTCCAACTTGCTGAGATATGACTGATACAGTGCCTCGAGTGGCGACGGAGCGAATGGTGCCACTGGCACGACAAAATTGTCATTGTTATGGTTCGACCAAAAATTGTACTCGGCTTGGTAGAGAACAAAAACCAAGGCGGAGGGCAGCCAGGCGTCAGAGCCTGAATCCTTTGCCGATGGATCACGCTGGAAAGATAGATCAATCCTCCAAATAGAAGGATCATCTTCATCTCGCTGAAACTCACTTCGAACTGCCATATGGTCGACCTGACTGCTCACTCCTGCTGGCCACCAGTCTCGTCGCGGGAGCAGCCACTGACCTGGTTTCTTTCGACTAACTCCCCAATGGAGCGCAAGACCCCGAATATCAGTGATCATGTGAATGTGGTATTCCTCCTGAGGCACCACCTCCTCGACAACGACATCCAGATTACCGGTGCCACCGCGTCCGACGCCTTGAAACAGCTTGCTCGAAAGAAACTGATGTCCCTGTGTGTAGCCTGCGCAAGCTTTCAGTGAGCGATCTCGCGGCCCACTTGCCTTCACAATTCGATCGAGTGACGTTGAAGATTTAAGCTTCCGAACAGAGCTCAACGAAATCGACCGCCTCACAGCCGAACGCGCGCCCACTCCTGACTCCGGTGCAGGTGATGTCTCCCTTGAAAAAGACATGTAGGAGTCGCTGCGGGATACGCCCATGGCTGCCCGAAAAGCAGACTCATTGAGAGACAATTCCTGTAACGGCTCGTCCTCGCCTAGACGCCCAACGACCCAGGTTCGGACAGCGTCCCAGACGGGTACAAAGAAATCGGCTCTTCCGTCCTTGAAATATTTCCGATCTTTGGCTCTATATATCACCGCCTTGATTCCGCAAATTGTACGCAGTCCGCCATCACTTTCGTCAAACGGAATGCGAATACGAACACGGGGATAGTCTGTTGGAAATTCGGAGCGAACTGCTATGTTATCGAAACGAATCGTCCCAGGCGGGAGCGCTCCTGCGGAAGGAAGCGACCATTCGTCAGGGTGCTCGGGCGCTACGCCCCAGTGCAGATAGATCGGACTGTTGCGCAAAAGCGTTGACCAGTCAAAACTGTTTCGGCTGGCGATACGCTCCTTCAGGGCCCTCGGCACAGAGGCTCCCAACTGACTGAGTTGTCGCATCTCTTCCCCACTCAGCAAAACGAGTAAAAACCGACAAACTATGCGCGCGCTGCGCCAGTCTTTCACCTGTTCACCTGGAATACTCGAGTCTTCATCTCTGTCGACTGCAGCCGCCGCCGATCCGCTCGTGCTTTTCGTTCGGTCGCCCTCTTGCGAAACGTAGACCGATGCGAACAACCCGATAGAGTCTATTCCTTCAGGGAATCAACCCGGAACGCTTTTCTTCCTCGCCAAAAAATTCAGATAAACAATAGATCTTTTCATAGAGCGAAACTTTACTAGAAATAGAACTCGGATCACTCATCTCTGTCAACGAACTTGTGTTACGCCAACACCAAAACAATTACTGCGCTGGCTTGGTGCAGATTTCATCGTTGCATCGCCAAGCGTTGATCGCCGTCCTGACGCGCGGCGGCCTGACGAACGGCTGTCCGCGAACGATCTCCCGAAGGCACGCGTTTGCGGCTCGGGACTCGTCCAAATTGGAAGCCCCCAAAGGTTCGTTTCATTCGCCATGGGTCCGATGCAAGATCTCTTGGCTTAGTACACTGCTGCTGTCGGGGGTCGCTGGACACCTGGACTCGTTGAGACCGATCAGGGAACGACCTCACCGAGGCAAACACACGTTCCAGGTGTTCATATCTCGGTTGCGATCATGAGCAGCGATTCCGGTGATCAATCGACGGCTTGGGTACGCAAAACGTGAATCCCAATTTTGCTTGACTTTCAGAAATCTGTGGATATACCCCGGTCTGTAGAGCCTTTTTGGGGTTTCTGAAGCCCAGTTTTATCCCCAGGAACTTGAATCTGGCTGAAAAATATAGATGCAATCACCGAGTGGATGTTCAATTCCCGAGGATGAAAAATGAACTAAGCAGGCGTTTGTATAGGCTCCCCGGAACAGCCGACATGGGGCAGGGGTGCACGGATCCTGCCCTTGTGGGACGCGCGGCCAATCTGCCCCCGATGAGACGCGTTTCTCTGCACCATGGCGATCGACAGAGCGGATCAACAGGATTCTCGCCTGACTGATGATGCAATTGGCCTGGATAGGACCCGATACAACAGATCTTGTTTCTGATCTCGAGATATCATGTTCGTGTTTACAATTTCTAGTGGTGTTTCTAGTCCAAGTCGGGCTCTCTCCAAGGTAAACTTGGGAGCAGCACCGAAAGCAAGGTTTACCTACCTGCGAGTGAGTCGCGCGCAACGCTCACCGCGGCAGTGTAGGATGCAGCAGCAGCCACAAGGACGTGAGATGGAACCGTTTGAGTCGTCAACGGAGGCATTTGGAAGTGAGGCAGGGCAAGCATATGGGGAGAACGGTTTGCCTGATGCGTTCCAGGTCGATATGCCTGCTCCAACGCGTTCGCGTCGCACTGGGGCGACCATAGACGCCGACGGCAAGGGGAACGTTTGGGCGATAGAGCCACGTGTCTACACCGAAACGAGTGGTGAGTCAACGACCAAGCGGTATCTCGCACTTGCCGTGGCAGGGTTTATTGGGCTAGCTATTCTTGTTCTGCGTTATTTGCCTTTAACCAACGCAGACCAGATGTAAACAAAAGTCGTTGGTCGAGAACTGAGGCGCGCGTATGCAGTCGGGAGCTTGTGCTCATGAACTTGGAACTCTTAACGGCGACGTGAAAATTGTGTCACTTTCTTGCATGTGCAATTCCAGAGCTGATTCGTTCATCTCTGGCCAGCCTTGATATTGAAAGGAGCCTGTGCTTATGAAGGTGGAACTCTTATCGGTGGCGTGAAAATTGTGTCACTATCCTGGCAGTACAGCTCCAAACATGCTCCGTTCATCTCTGGCCAGTCTTGATGTCGAAAGGAGCCTGTGCTCATGAATTTCAAACGCTTAACGGTGACATGCAAATTGTATCTCTATCCTGGCAGTACAACTCCAAATTTGCTCCGTTCATCTCTGGCCAGTCTTGATGCAAGCGCCGCTTCGCTTGGATAAGAAGCATCCGGCGTTTCGAGCGAGGCGAGCTCCTACCCGATCGGGTCTCTATCCACGGTAGCCCGAGTTCAGGACAGCAATTGCGCTTCGCGAGGCTCTGCCACGACGCGTGGCATCGTTGGAAAGTGCTTGAGCAAGTTGAGCCCGCCGCCAGCGTTCTAATAACGGCCGAGGTGGAATACTCGCTTGAGATTGAGCAACGCTGTTCGCATGAGCACTTGATCTCAACGAGTCAGCTCCTTTTGGAACGAGTTTGCGATACTCTCCAGCGATCTTTTGGCGCTCTTGTATGGCAATAGCGACCGGAAGCGACGCTCGCCGGTTGGCGACCAGTCTTTGGCGATAATATCGCCAGAATGATCGATGACCGGCAATGCGACCATACACACCAACCTGGAGACCTACAGGGTCCTCATCGCTGGCGGAAACGGACTCGCTTCTGTCCGAGTGAGCCACTCGGGGTTCCCATGGAGCCTCGTCCGAGATGGTCGGATCCTCACATTCCTCCGTTGACCATGAGGGATCTAAGCCGTTGCTTGCGCCGTCCCAAAGCTCTCCAAGCGAGCGAACCGGGGTAAAACTGTAAAATTCTTGGTACTCATTCCAAACTTCTTCCGAATCGAAATCTGGTAACTTGCAATGCCCCGTATCCCGCATGTGATTTCGACAAGCTTGGAGACTGTTGAACGTCTCCGCTCGCCGATCCGCGTGCTGGGTAGCCCCGTCAGGTGCACTCCCTAAGGACACTTGGCTGCCTCCGTAGATGCAACAGAAGCCGAGACCCACCTTGGTGCCTAGATAGCGTAGGAGCCCCTCGAGGTCACAACAGTGCTCGATGTACGGCACAAAGAAGGAGTGCTCCCTGGCCATGTGGCGGAGATTTGCCAACAGGGCTTCGTGGCGCTCACGATGTTGGGCATCGTCTTTCATCGACACTGCCTCGGCACAGAAAAGGCATTCATTCACATCTAGGGGCTGCGCCTCTCGCAGGCGCTCCCCTATCCAAGTGTCCAGATCCATGTCCTCGGTGCTCGATGTCGCTGAAACATCGACCGAGGGCAAAGGTTTGCACAGCTCTGCGATTCCCAGCTCACGTAACTTGTCCTGATGTCTAGCGGAACGCTCGTGCTGTTCAAGGGCCCTTTCGCTGGAGAAACCTTTCTGGCACCAGATGCACTCTGGTCTGTGGGGTTGCTCAGCTCGCTGTTGGAACCGTTTTCGATGATGAGCACGAACTTCCATGATCTGAGGTTCATCATGACCCTGTACAACAAAAGCAGCTGGTGCTTTTACCGTATATCCGCTCGCCTGTCCTCTCCTTGTCGGCTCGCTCTTCATCCGTGGACAGCTCCAGAGCGTCGTCCTGCTCTCGCGTCGTCCTCAAGATAGCCTCCGACGCGTTCCTCAAACTCTGCCTCGGTTAGCGGAGGTAGCTGCGCCACGCGACGCTTTAGGTTCACTCGGTGCCAGTCCGAGCGATAATGCGCGCGTCTTTTTTCGAGCACATCCTCCACCGAGCGCGTGTCCGAGCATTCGTCGTAACTTTCGCGTTCAGTCGCAGCGCTATCCACGGTCCAGTGACACGCGACGCAAAACACGTGCTGGTGTGAGGGTGTCGCCACGTGTACTTTCGTAGCCTCGCTAAACCCAAGCTCCAACCGCATGCTAAAGCGAAGGCAACTCAAACGCTCGGCGGTCGTCGTGAACGAAGCCTACTGAGCGCTTCCTTCAGGAAAGACCTCCACAGACACAAAGGTCGTTCCAAAGCTTCTGGTCGCGAGACTACGCGCGAGGTGCAATAAGTACAAGATCGGCAGCGCTCTGCTATATCGTGAAAGATGCTCGCAGAAACAAAGCCTATATCCAGGCAACTGGGAACGAGCAAGCAACTCAGAAGGTCCGCAGCGAATGAGATGCCACACCGTTGTGGTGCCGTCGCAGCGGCGCTCGTACGAGTCACATCCTTCGCGCAGTAAGTTGCAACGAGACAGTACAGTGTTTGGTTCCAGCAAACTGGGGTAGCTCTATCAACTCAGAGTTACGTTCACGGTTCGGAGCAGTGGACATTCGAGAACCTTTCCAAAGGCGACGCAACGAGTCGCGCCAGAGGAGCGTGGAGTCGGTCGTCTCCACCTGGTTTTGCAGCGCCGTTCATAGAGAACATGCTCCCTGTTGGACTTGTTCGCGGTGCTATCGGCCATCAAGTAGCCGTGGAGCTCAAGAACGGACAGCGCTGCACTGGTACGTTGGTCGGTGTTGATCCCTGGATGAATCTCAACCTCGATCGCGCACAAGTCGAGTGGACTGGTCTGTGTACGAAGACGACGCGAAAGGATGATAGAGTGCGTTATCCGGCTCTACATATCCGTGGTACGATGATCAGGCTCTTAGTGCTCCCGGATAAAGCATGGGAGCTGGCACGAGATGAGCGCTTGCCTCGAACAACTCTCGAGTAGCTCTGCTTCTGTTGTTCCGAAGCAACTCCCTGGATAGATGTAGAGGTAGATGTAACTTGCCTCAAGCGATCGTCAGTCCCTCGGAAACGAACCTACTCTAAATTCACGTCTATCCATTCATTTATAGGAAGCAGGCCATTCAATGACTCGACAAGGACCAGTCCCTAACCTGGCACGATGGAAATTCTTCGGGACCGTCAAGCCAATGACACGTTTGATTCGAGGTAGCTGCGGCTGATTGTTCGCGAACATGAACAGTCCCTGTTCGTTTCAGAACAACGCCCAGGATAATATTTGGTTGAATCGTATAGGATTTCGAGGGAGCGCGTCAGGTCTAGACTGGCGAGAGGCCGATTCCGCCAGGTCGATGAACACTTCTAAACACGAGTCCGTCTCGGCTGCAAGCGTGTTCCTCAATGCCGCCTCGCATGCACAGCCTCTCGTCGGTCATTGCATAAGTGCAGATTCTGACGGGCACGAACCCCCGCTTCTACAAATATGTTCGATGCTCCGAGCAGCAAGCCAACCGATAGGAACCACTGAATACCCAGTCAAGCAAAGTTCTTTCTGATACGAATATGGGCGAGCTGAGTGTTCAGTGGAGAGGAACTGTGCCCCAGGGAGCTCGCATGCCCGCCGCTGATTCATTCTGGTGATGTTTTGGAAACCTTTCAGAGCAGTGCCTGGGAACCATGCGAAACGCCGTTACGCTCTATTCGAGGATCGAAGCGCACTTCAGCGGTTTCAGCGGGAGCGAATTCGGTGTAACGCTCCCGTTCGCTGGGCAAACGACTCTGATACGAGCGAATGGAGGCCTCGGCCTTGTCCGGCTCCATGCGCTTGCTCCACAGGTTGCGCTGCCTGCTTACGCACCGGTGCTAGTGGTAACACACCGGCAATTCCAAGCAGCTTCGCGACTCGCTCTGTTGTCTGAGCACCTACCGATAACCAGTACTGAATGCGCTTCACATTCAGCTGAGTAAGCTTCATTCCGTGAATGATCTTCGGGTTGTAGGTCCCAAGGTGTTCCAGGAAACGGCCATCGCGGGGTGCTCTCGAGTCGGCAGCGACGATCCGGAAGACCGCTGCATGCCGACGGCCGTGCCGAGCAAGACGAATACGTACTGGGCTCATGCGACAAACCAACAGTTTACCCGCAACGGAAGCTACTCACCATACAACGTCTGGTAGCGGGCCTCCTTGCGACGTCCTTCGCTGCTTGTCGGAACCGCAAAACGCAGTACGAACGCCGAGCGTTCATGACGGTGATGACGAGGCAATGGTGCCGGAGACGCCTCTTGGTCAGCACCAGCGCGTCATCGATTCCAGAGTAATCATTTCATGGTCGATGGTCTTTGCATAGACTAGTATCATTGTCATAAGGTTATGCAGCCGGGACGAATGTGCTCTTGGATGCCTCCGAGGGCCGGTCCGGAGAGTGCCTAGAAATGTGAACTGTAACGAGTAAACAAGAACGGATCGATGGGGATTTTGGTGATCGCAGAGACTTGAATTGCCTAGAAGCTCGGAAACGCATAGAGTGACGATGAGGGGGGCATTCATGTCCAAGTGGGTAGTATAGAGCATACCGTCTCGGTGGCTGGGGTCCTGCAACCGACGCTCGTCTACATGAAAATGCTCTTGGGCATCTTGCCTGTCTACAACTTTATCGGTGCGCGGCATCATGTCGGCGACGCCGTCGATGTCTTTGAGCCTCGAACAATAGGACGGAGGCGGCTGCGGCTGCATTCAATGACTCAACGCCGGACTCGAGAGGTATCGCTACAGTGCACGATCCTGGGTACTGCCGAGCAAGATCGAAAGAGCGCGTCGCTGGGTCCTCGAGCCTCATTACCAATCACAAGAACATCCATTGCTGTTTGCGGATCGTGCTCGGAGATTGCCGGCTCCGAGGACGCTTCCAGAGAACCGTTTCGAGATGGCAATGATGAGTGTGCACTGTTCCAAACAGTGGCGTCATCGTAGAGAAAATGAGGCAAGTCGGGAACTTTCCTATGATGCCCGATGATGAATCGGTATCGCGGCGGACGAGGCCTGTTGCGCTCTGTCTCAACTAGTGTAGTCACAACTTTTGCCGATAGCTCTGACGCGTCGCCAGCCGGCTCAAGATGTGTTGCAAGTGACGCCTCTGGACCAAAAACTAAATTGGTAGTGGATGCCAACGCCAAAACCGACACTAGGTCACTCAACGGTTGCTTATCCAAGATGCATTGACGGAAGTGTGCGCCCATTCCTGCTCGTATGACCTTGGCGCTCCAGACATCTACACAGTTGGCGCTAAGGAAAACGGCCCGAGTACCTGCCGCGCAGGCGGAACGCAGTATGGTTCCAAGGTTACCAGGATCCTGAATAGCGTCCAGAAACAGAACCAAGTCACTTTGTTGATTCCATGGGACCCATTGACGATGAAAGACGGCCACAAGTCCTTGGGAGTGGACGGTATCGTTCGGCAGCTGGGCCTCACACAGAAACTGTACGCTCTCGCAACGTAGGCTCTTCCCATAGTTTGCGCATGAGTTCTGGTTGTCGACGCCACAACTCTTTGACCGAATCAGCTGCACAAAGGATGAACAGTGGAGTCCATCGGGCGTCTATCGCATCGTGCAAGAGTCGGGCGCCCTCGACGAGAAACTGCACCGGCTGTATCGAAGGTTCGGCCTGCTGCCTCCTCGATACACTCGACGCTCCCCGACCGAGCGCCGGACTCGATTTGAGAGTATTCCGGAAAAGTCGTCACTAGTGCTATCGAGGGCTTCATTCAAGATCGCGCTTCCGTGTCGCAGGATTTGGCGCACCAGCTTCAGTTTAGCGTTTTGCGGGGAAGCGAATGGAAGCCCAGTTCGCCGAGGCCTCCACCTGCGCTCGCACTCCGTTACTGCCACAGCGAAAGCCTTGGCGTCTCCAGAACCAACTGGCGAAGCAGTACTGCCGAATTGAAGAGCGCGTCGTCAGCAGCGACTCGCTGAGGGTACTCACCCAGCACATGCCGTTTGATCTCGCACCCCTGACACCAATCAGCATCGGTCGTTCAGCAGTGATCCACGAGTCGAAGGACAAGCACCGCTGACAAACTGGTATTCGAATCAGCTGGTGACCTTTTTCAAATATCTCATACTTAGGTCGCGCAAACACGAATGACAGCAGGCATCATGTCAGGTCGACGGCTGCAGAACAGGAAATCGTTCAGTTTTGGCTGGCGCGTGAGCCGTCTCGCTTACCCCGTTGTTGGGCCCCAGAACGTGAGCAGCATGAACGCTGGACAGCGCGCCGCTCGCCCAGATGCACCAAAATAACCGAGGACCTTAAAAGGTCACGGGAGCCTACTCCAGTGAGTAGTACAAAGTGTTGATTGGCTCCAGCGTGATGGTCTCGGACTTGTACTGAACGAGCGCTCAGGAGGGGGATTCCCTCGAGAGCTCGAGCCGTGGGCCTTGCCGCAGGTCTGGCCCGTTTTGTATCAGGGACGCGTCTGCTATCCGGAAGCAAGCTTGCTTCTTCGCGTGTATGTGCGCATGTGCGGCCGTTTTTATGCAGCAAAGTGCTGGCCTTTCGAAGCCTTTCATGTTTGCACAGGCGTCCATAAGCACGTGCCGCCGTGGCTCCCGTGTGTGTCCGTACACGAGCCAGCATAGTGCATGCGGTACGAACGAAAACTCGCCTTGCTGTTTCCTCATCTCCACTTGAATCTCATGAAGACGCGTTCTAATGCAAGTCTTTGATCGCTGAATATCTCAACAAGGTGCTTGTGTGCAGAGATCGATCCAGCACCTTATAGCAGTTCCGGATCGATAGGGGGAATCAGATGCTGTACCTCAAACCTAGACGCAAACAATCATGCGTGCTTGGCATCAAGCCAGTATAGGCAAGGTTCATTCGCTACGCTCTGTGCTTGTCCTTAACAGACATCGAGGCTCCAGAAAAACTTGTGACATGGCCAAGTTTTCATCGTATATGTCTGGGCTTGCGATCACCACCGGAATATGAAGCTCGCTAGATACAGCTCCGATACGGTGGCCGTGGTCTCCTGCAATCCTGCTCCCGGCGGACGAGAACTGCGAACCAATCCTCATGTCTGCGGGAGCGCGTGGCTGCTCAAGCCTCATCCATTTGAAAGCGAGATGGAACAGGATCGCTGTCTAGCTTGCGACCATCATGATCCGATCATGTCACCTGCGAAAGGGTCATGCATGACTCTGGATATGCCGATCCGGCGAGGCAAAAAAGTTAGAGACGCTCCTCTGCTCAATCGGGTGTCAACTGGAACACGCTCAGTTGTTTCCGCTTCCAACGATGCTGCGTGCTCAAACGGTAAACGCAACCAGAATCAGGAAGCCTCTGAAAAGCATGGCATCAAAACCGGAAGTGTCGGACGCGAATCATTATGCCGGCACACCCAGTGTGTCACAAGACCATGGCAGTGAACCAGTACCCCTGCAGCATGAGATGAAGCCTCGGAGCTGATTGTTGACCCTGAGAACCACCAGTGCACTCCGGTTTCTGCTCAAAACGACAAATATGGTGAAGCAAATCGCGCAACAGAATCTGGATGGAGAGCAACGTAGCGGCATGTCTCGTACAGGAAAAAGAATAGCCCTATCAAAGGCGCGTAGTATGCCGCTCGTTGGAGAGAGCCTGCAAAGAGACCGCCCCACCCATCTCTCTCGACAATGCGCCGCCCAGTGCCCCAAACACCCATGAATCGCCGAGTCTCCAGGTAGGATTGTGGGTATTGCGAAGTCAGCCTTGTAACAATGACATCTGCAGGGGTAGTTAGAAACGCCGCTGCACAGCCGGCAATTGCCCCAACGAATGCATCAAAGAAGAGACCTCTTGCACCATCCGTCCGAATCATCGGGTTATTCAACATCAGTATTTTGAGCTGTTCATAGAAGGCGATCTGGAGCGCACCATAGGGAACGTCTCGCGCGAGCACAGCAATCCAAGTGACTCGGACGACCAATCGATTATTCGGATTCCAAAACACTTCGTGCAACGCCTCACGCAACGTGGCACTCAAACCAAGCTGTAGACGCTTGTTCAGCATTTCCGCTGGTACGCGAACAATGCTCCCGATGGCGTCTCCGAGTCCACCTGCAAGCAGAAAGCATATCATAGGGTACGTGCTCAGAAGCGGCGTCCGCAACAAAATGTCCTTGAAAAGCTCATAGACACCTAAATAGATGGCTGCATTGGGTGCCTCCTTCCAAACATTGGATACGACCCCCCGATAGAGCTGTGTTGGCGGCAGCGGACAGGAAGCGCCGCGCGCCTGTAATCGCGTCTTGATGGTATCAATAGGGTGTACGATAAAGGTACTGATCGCGGACGCGATAAAGGCGCTCAACGCTGAAATGGAGTACGGCAACGCATCTGTCTCTATAGGTGGCTTTCGAGAGTACCGTCGACGTTTCCGATTGCGCTCGATGAGCGCTTTCTGCAGTTCGAGATATTTTTCGTACTGTTTTTTTCGGCGACGACGAGCGTACGGGTTGATCGGTATTGGTGCGAGGCTGACGGCCTCAGCTTTCAGTAGGGTGCCTTCACGTGTACTGCGTACCCACAAGCTGCCTGCAGCAAGCCCAAGCAGCGCTGGAAACAAAACCCTAACAAAGCCTCGTCGACTCACTGGAGCGCGACGTGGAACGTCTCTAGAGCCTCCTGCAACCAACGATTTCATAGAAACGTCCCTAATTCCAGCATTCTCGCCCGTATGCTGCGCTTCGCTCGGGTGCGGGCTCGCATCGAACCCGTTTTCCGACTGGCAACAGCGAAGCCAACGCACTGGCCTATCACGTTGGCCGAGCCGGAAGTGCCGAACTCGTAGCCTCTGGGGAGCAACGCTCAAGCACTTATGAGCCCGTTGGTTGCATAGACTTGTGAGACGCGCCGAAAGCACCCACATTACTCAAACACATGTTCCCAACCGGTCCAGGCTCCGTTGCATCCTACTCGTTACCGGGCCAGCAACAGTATCCAGCAACGTTGGCTGCCACGCGATTCAGTTGCGCGTGTGGCATCCGCTTCAGTCGAATTCCTCATTGTGTGGCTGAACGCGTACCTTTTCACGCTACTCCAAGGATAGCATCGTGCATCCTCTTTTCTTCCATGTATGGGACAGCAAAATAGGGTCTTCTTCTTAAAACCGAGAGAGGTGCGTAACTTGTCTATACGACTCGTCGATCGACAATTTCCGGCCTTTTGGAATGGATATCAGCCCGTATCCTATTCCTGTCCGTTCGTGGTTGGGGAAAATAGGATCTTCTTCTGAAACCGAGAGAGGTATGTATCTTGTCTTTACCATTCAAACCAGTGCTCGCTATGGAACCATCTGCACAGCTGGGCCCGCCCATGTGCTGAACCAGCTCGCCTGATTGCTCTCCATGAACGGCATCGAGGCGCCTCAACATATATTGCAGTCGGCTGGGAGAACACTTTCTCGCATTGAATTTTTCGGTAGGCGTTTCGATCGCCCTCTGGTCCACGCTCCAAGAGCAAACAGCACAGTGCACATGGATCGACCCAGCATTGCCTGCGGGCATCGAGATCTCGTGCAAGTGACCGACATGCATCGACGGGCGAGTAAGATATGGACTGCGTCATTCAGCGATCCCTCATTCAAGTCTCATCGTTGAGCCAGTGATCACAATCAATACGCTTTGCCCAGAGACATTCGTTCATCACCGATCGCTTGAGTAATACATGAGCGTTTGTTCGAGTCGACCGGAACGTGGCCATGGCGCCCCATCCAAGTTGGCAATCCAGCCGCCGATTCCGTCCGATCTACGCCATCGGGGATCCGTTCAGCGCCAGCGACCGCCGCGGAGAACCTGCCGTGTCCGCTTTGGGCATGCCGGCACTCGCCGCAATCCCCGAAGGAATCGGTCGTGTCACCGCCAGTGGATGGGCGTGGCGCGAACGCTGGCCACCATGGGACATGGCGCCGCACGGCATCGAGAACCGGAGCACTGCGAAACCTGTTCGATATCGCGTGTCTTTGTCATTCAAAATAGCGATCTTCTGCTTCCCTGAGAGGTGTTTTGGGTTTTTTTGCTGGACTTGGCCAAAAGAGAAACGTTTTGAATGACTATGGAGCAAGTGGCTCGCAAGTTAACTTTTTCGAAGGAGCGCTCAGGATCGTACAGACCTAGAACGAAGACAGGCGGGCGTGTTACGCGAGAGTGCTATGCGAACGACCAAACTGCTACTGGAGAGCTCCATGAGGCATCGGGCTGGGGAAAGGGCTCCTTTGTATCGGACTCGCTCGAGAGAGATCCGGCTCGTACTAGTGACGCGATCGTCCAGAGTATTGATTCATCCAAGGTTGATACCATGCCAGCAGCTTCCACGGATGGGCATCGGTCGCATCGCTTTGTGGCTAGCGCTATATTGGACGATTCAGAGGTAACGGAAGCTGAACCCAAGGCCTCCGTTCACAAGCACCCGTCAGTCTACTCCGTCATTTGAACGGCTTCTTGAGGACCTCGATCGGGAGCTTGGAGTGAGTGCGCTCGACAACGCTTTCTCTTTCAAAGCAAGAGCGTGTAGCGAAAAAGCTGATGAACCTTCAGTGCGCGATAGCCAAGGTTCAGCGACCAGTGGCACAGTTCATAGAACCAGTCGCCCCTCGTGCCTGAAAACCGGCCACTTCTCACCGGTGACGGGTCAGCGCTCACGACAAGCCTTGAACGCATCCGGCCAGAGATCGAAGACAATTCCAGGTTCGCATTCGCCTCTTCGACCCGCTGTTTTGCCCGAGCCCGCCATGGTTCATCGAACGCGACGAGTTTGGCCTCCATTAGACGAGCTCGAGGCCATCGTATCTGCAGGACGACAAGCGCTCATCTCGACAGGCGTCGAGCACCGAAGCTCTACGTCCCATTTTCATGCGTGGGACAAAACAGGAGACGTGGGGCAGTTGCGCGCAGAGTTGGAAAATCTGCGTATGGAACGCGATACACTGCAACGCACGTGTGCGGCCAAAGAGCGGACCAATATGCGTCTACGTCAGCGCCTTCGATACCTTCGAGAGCAACTCGATGCCCTCGTGACAGAGCTCCACGCCGAGCACAAGATTTCCACAGAAAAGAATGTGTCTCTGGAATCGAGCCCTGGTATTGAATGATATTCCAAGGACGGTGTCCGATATGGTCTTCGCGCTCGCACGCTACGATCCACGGGTCGTTATGACTATCCTCAAACGAAACGAATGAGCATGAACGGATGAACCCTGATCTGAATGGGGGCATAGATACCCCCAGCTCTGAATTTGCGTCTCGCGCTGCAGTGCGCCGGTGTGCTTTCCGCGGAATCCACAAAACAGCTGCTTCTCTTCATAGAATCCAGATAAATGAAAACTTTTACAGAACCAAAATTCAAATCCTGTTCACAGGCCACGATTCACCCATCCGGGACGCATTGCCAATGCATCACACACATCTTGGAGGCTTGGCCTTTGCAGGTACATCCCGGAAGGTTTCGGCAGCGTTCCCGCGAACGGCTTCCCGAGACCAGCAAGCGCTCCTCTCGTGTCACGCGGCGGTAAAGACTGCACAGTGTCACATCGATGACATTACAGGTCCAAAACCTGCCATCAAAGCAGCCGACCTCGACACCTTCTCAGTGTTCAGCATTCAACTCTGGTGCGCGAACCAACGTGAAACCTGTACAGTTCCGTAACGACAAGTTCGATACTCAAACGATCAACCGCGGTCCGGAAAATCCGCAAAATAGTCTCAAACAAGCAAGCGCGTTCCCGTTCCCAATACCCATCAATCAAATAAACATTTTCAATCTATCAAAATATGCATCACGGCCGGCTATTCTAGGACGAAGAACGTTGCCAGCCGCGTGGCTATGATCAACGCCTGCAACCTAGCGCCGACCTCAACGACACGATCGTCTCCATTTCAGATCGTTTCACGCCGCCTTCGTCTGATCACAAAATGAAAACAACCATCACAATCATACGAATTAATCAAACGGATCGTGAAAATCAAACCACCAACATGACCGATCCGAAGAGAAACTGTAGGGCTTGCAAAGCCTGCAGGTTGGGTAGGCGCTCCACACGTGCCGTCTCGATCGCGTCGACGTCGACGACGACGGCGACGGCGGCCCAATGATCGTCGGTGTCCGCGCTCGCGCTGCGGCCACTCCATGCGTATCGTCCATGGCCAAGCTTGGTGTAAAGTTCTGTTACCTTTTCGAATCGATCATAGTAAGAATTTGTCTTGTAAAGACTTCTAGGATATCGTAAGTGAGACGTCTCATAACTGGTTGGCTTGTGTTCTGAAGGGTTGATCTCGGAACGCGTTTTGCGGGAAGCGCGCGACGAAGCGATCGTACAGATCGAAGCCTTTGGTACTGACTGGACGTTTCATTTCGGCGACCAGTTGAGCTGGTCTTGTCTCGAGATCGGTCGAAAAGGTGTTGCGAGGGTGACGAAACGTTGTGATTGAGGTCGCTGTGAGAACGACCAAGGGCGCCGGATACCTTGGATAGGCGGCTCTAGCACAGCAGCTGTGGCTTGGCCTCTCTCAGTCGCGTATTGCTCAGGCACGGCTCGGGTTTTGAAGGGCGATCCCTGGAACAATCCAAGATGGATTCTGTGGATGCCGCATTGGAGCCATCGAATGCAACTTCTGAAACCGGGAATTTGGAGCGGACGAAAACCATGCGGCTTCGTCTAGAGTCCAAGTCTTTATCTCAGAGTCGGAAACAAGACGTTTGGATGCAGACCAGCGGGCCTACCCGAATACTGGCCGAGGAGCGAACGAAAGGTTACAGTGTGGAGGTCGATTCCGATCTGAGCACACGGGACGCATTTGCTAGCTTCGAGAGCGGGGCTCAGGCTCCCCAGAGACAACGACATGATCGCCCTGCGAATGAGGGGCGGTCCCAGGAACCACCTAATCCGTCAAAAGACGATGTCGCTAATGTTTCATTCAATGAAAAAGGGGAACATACCAATGCTCCCCCTGCAGGCACATACGCAACTGCTGAAGTTGCCCTACAGCCTCCCAGCATGGAGGATGCGGTTCACGGGCAGGCCACCCATGAGTCTTCGATTGCAGGTGTTGTTGGGGATACGCATTTCCGGGATTTTGACAGTGCATCGAAACAGAGTCGAGGACAGAACAACGCTACAACATCCAAACAAAACCCGACCGGGAATCGAGCCCTATCAGCGCAAACATCGACGCCCACGCTGGAGCAGTCTCAACAAGAGAGCCGTATGCGACTCAAATCTACGGAGCAGAAAAGCACTCCTTCCACCACGTCCGAAGACTCGACACAGCAACCCGATACGATCGCCGGTTCGGGAACTAGGATCGGACAAGCTGCAGACGCGAAACCGTCGCTCACTGGAACACCGTGGAATGAGGCCACCGGTGTGGATCATGCCGTGCGAGACGCGACATTACACAAAAAAACTTCACCCTCATCATCTGGCTCGATGACAAAAGCGTCATCAGACATGGAAGCGGCGGAGCACTCCGGTCCAAACGATGATGAGGCTGTTCTAGCGGACGAAACGGCACCGCAACATTCGAGTGAATCGAATGACGAAATGAGCTTGCATCACTCGGAAGCAAACACAGTGGCATCGAGTAACTCCGATGCCGAAAAAGTTGATGCGTCTCCTTGTGTCGAAACAACATCGACACGCGACCCGCAGACTGTATCAGTAGACGCGAATTCCAGGTCAGCCGTTCAGAGTAACGTTCACTTTGTGGAGAAACCTGGCGCGAATGGAGACCTCGCTGACCCAGGTCGTTCTCATTGTCACGATTCCGCCAAACAACGAGACAATTAAGCACCGGGCCAGGGATCGTGTCGCCATCTGGAACCGTGAAGAGTGCCGCAAAATCAGCGGCAATGCGGCACCACTGGCCAAGAACCTTCGCAAATACCTTGCCAAATACACCACCTGCGAAGTCTATTGTGGACAAGATCTAGATGAACAGGGCCGATTACGTTCCATGGACTCACGAGGCGGTCATGGTGGCCTCGGTGAGCACGTACCAATCTGGAATCGAGTCAAGAAGCTGAAGATATCAGGAAATGCCTCGCCGCTCGCCAAGAACCTCAAAGCTTACCTCCTCCGCCATCCAGACTGTGAGGTATACACCGGTCAGGACTTGGGCCTAAGCAACCCTTCCATATCGAGCGCAACTCCAAACCGAGCAGCACTGGCTGGTATGGCAACGATGCAACATCTCGCCAACTCTTTCAATGCTCGTCCGGATGCTGAGCGCCACGTCACTGGAAACACTGGAGAAGGTGTCCATTCAAAGGCCGGCGGCGAGAAAGTCACGCCAAAGGAGACGAAACCTTCGCTTCTCGATGACGAAGCATCGCGCCTTTTGCTACCAGACTTGGCAGCCATCCCCGAGATCGCGGACGCTCTGGCTGCGGGTCTTGCCGGAGACACCAACACCCTCTCCAATGGGATCGAATATCGATGCATCGCAGCGCATGGAGTGTCCTGCACCTGTCATCGCTGCATGGAAGTGGAAGTGGAACTCTATCAGCATCTTGAGAGTTCCTGCTCCTGTAGTGATTGCGCATCCACGGCAGAGACGGAGGCAATGGCGTTAGAGAGCGAGACCGAGACTGCAGCGTCATCCGCAACGAACAAGACCACAGGCAATGATGATGCAGAAGGCGTGCTTTTCGGAAACATTGAGGAATACAGACCTGTTTCAGCGGAATCTATTGGACAAGCGGCAGCCTTGCCGGCCTATGCTGGCGACCAACGCATTACGATTACTTCAATCAGGACTGAACAAGGTCTGGTGCTATTGGTGCCTCATCAGGCGTTGGATCGCGGTATGAACGGAGCATCGAGTGGAGATGCGGCCCCAGTCGTGCCAGCAGATCTGCGCGTTGACATGACAAAGCAGGCGCTTGCGTCAACCGAAAACAGAACCGTGTCAACGGAACCACGTTATCTCATGATCCCAGGCAAACACATTGTTGCTGCGTTGGAAGGTCACGTATCGGCTGCAGACGAATCAAATCTCTGTTGTCGCTGTCGATCGAACAATCTTGACGAGACAATACCCACTGCTGTCGATGGCGCTCAGCATGACCCAGTCGCCGTCATAGAGACCATTGTCGATGAAGTTGGCCTAGACGTGATCTCTGAGACGCCTCGTGCTGCGATCACTTGGCGCTCGTCTCCTGATCACGAACAAAATCGTGAGCCTGACCTCTGCTCGTCTAGCGCGTTACAAACGTCGTCCGAGTCGATGCCGCTCTCGACGAGTACGTCTATCGCGAATAGAGAGCGAAACTTGCAAAGAGCGTATTCCGACTGCACCATCCGATTCATTCCCCGCTGAAACGAATCCCCCGTCAGGAACGAATCCGTTAGAAGGTGACCGCTGCAGACGAATCATCTGCTGGTACGCTACCTGACGAGACAAGGACGAACGAGGTGGAGCCTGGCATCGACCGAGCGTGCCTCACTTGTCCGTCTCGACTAGAGCATGCACGAAACAGGTTCGAGTTCGAGCAGGAAGACTTGATGGTTCAGCATGAACGATCTTGCCGTCGTCTGGTTGATCATCAGGCCCGTCATCAACGTCTTGGTGGTCGTCGACGTCGTCGTCATCGACATCGGTCGCTTCAAGAAGTTTCGGAGCGACCTGCTTCCGTAAGTGCTCCAAGTCCGGATGGCCCGCGCTCATCACGACACACTCATCGCTTACGACGAACTGGAAAACGATCCAAACAGCTTCATGGTTTGGCCTTTGCGTATCGCCATCTCCAGAGGATGCGTCAAATCGATGCGTATGAACGAGCCCTCTTGCGACTCTCGTCGGATGAGTCAGGAACCATATGGTCGCCGACCAGAGACGAACCAGATGATATGGACGACGGAGATATTGTTATAGACCCGAACTGGTGGCGATGGACAGGGAATCCACTAGAACACGATCTGGGCCCGCTCGGCAATGGCCTCTTTGGCGACATTCCATGGGCCTTTAATGATGATGACGACGATGACGACGATGGTAATCACGGCTGGTTTGAGACCACCAACGATAACAGTATCAAGGACCGTACCCAGCGCGACATGGTGGAACGTCGTCGTGAGCTGTCTCGGTCCACTCGTCCACGGTTAGGCACGGTTCATCGTTCGGATTTGTCGTCGTCGTCGTCGTCGTCTGCTTCACCAACCGAGTCGAACTGGGAAACCAGGGCTACCTATCGGTATGTGCAACGAGAACGACACCAACGTCACCAGGCGACGACTCTAGCGACCGCAACGCGCAGCACTAATCATGACCACAAAGATGGATACAAACATCGTGGCAAGGCTGTTGACGGAGTCACGACAACACTGAACACCACAGATCAGGTCAGTGCACCTGTTGCATCGATTCCAGACCATGTGAGCAGCGGTCGACAGCAACGACGTCAACAACCCACGCGGTCCTTGATGCAAGACGCGCTGGCACAAGTCGACGAAAACGCCAGCGGCTCGTCAGCAATGACACGGCTTTTGACGATATCAGCGCGAGCCGAAGCAGCTTGGTGTTTAATACAAGTCCATCGATTGGGATATGACTGTTGAGTAAGACCTGGCGGGTGTGATACACTCCCGCAGGATCTCTCTCTTGGCTATACTGGGCCTTTTGAGTGCATCCGTGACAAGCTTGCCTGTAATGATCCCCTTCAGTCGGATCGATAAAAACGTACTCTTTTCCGATTTCAGTGACACACGAACGAAACTCATTGGATGCCACCAGGACTTGTCCGTCCGTCCGTCCGTCCGTCCATATGTGTGTGTTTGTTTGTGGATGGTGCACGTCTCGCGCGCATTCCCAAAGCGTGTCCATCCATATCTAAAGTCATTCGTACTTTTCAGGCACAACGCTGTCCAGCCTCGACAAAACATTGCCGAACAAAAAAGACTCAGTAAGTAACTCGATGCCGTGGAGCAAGTCTCGCTGACAAAGTCTCACTTGGAGTCATCCGTCGAGTATCGATCGAAAACCGCGACAAGCTCGAGGTGATCAGCTCCCGGGAAGAACAGGTATGGTCTGGCGTACCGCAGAACCCAGCGATGCTGTCCTTTTCGTTCCAGATCCGGAGAGGCAAACTGCTCCACATCTCGTATGAAAGAGGGAACCGAACAGCTTACGTAAATAAACCGCTCAAGACGGGAATATGGTGGTGGCTCCAGTAATGTCTCTCGAATAAACGTAGAACCGAGGCCAGAACGAGGTGGATCAGCAATAACCACTGCTGCAGCCACATCCGGTTCGTGTACTCGACGAGCGAGCGAGCTCAACGAGCCGACTTGGTACTCGAGGCTCAGGGCGCTGGGCTCGGCCTCTGTGACCAGACCATTGAGCCGAGCTGCCTCCCAAAATGCATCCCGATTCTTCGCCTGAATATCACTGGCCCAGAGATGAATCGTTTCTGAAACGACTGGGCTGTTTTCGAAGCTGACAAACAACGCTTTGACCGATGGCCCCGACTCCGGCACAGAACTCGGCGATACGTATCTCGTTTGAAGAGTCCATTCGAGTCGCTACTACTTTCGGCAACGCTCCAGTGGTTGTTCTCTCGAAAGCGTGAGCCGCCAACTGCGAAGCATCTTCCATGCTTATCGTCTTATCGGGCATGAGGTTTCCACACCAGGTGCCGACCTCTTGGATGAGCGCCCGAAAAGCTCCCAAGTTCGCCTGCTGAAAAGCGAACGGTGGAAATACCATTCGTGCACCCTGCTCGCCTGCCAATGGTTCATCGATGATGTACAGCTCATCGCCGTAGACTTGTTCCCAGAGAGCCGTCTCGATCTGCTCTGGTTCATGAACGGAAGCGAAGATAGCGTTTCCCTGACCGGCATGTAGATGGACCCAGATTGAATGCCAAAGCGCTCTCCCGAAATGTGCCTTGCTTCCATTCTCCCAGAGCTGCTCACAAAAGGCTCGCCACTTGGATGACAAGGGCAGGCGACGCATGCCCTTATTTGTCGACACTGACCGGAGTTCTTGTCTGTCTCGATAGCCGACCAAGACCAACTGCACTCGTCCCGTTCGTCGCTCTACCGCCAGCTGGACATGGCGTAGCGAGTCAGACTCTGCGCTGCATTCATCATAGATGGGTAAAGCGACAGTGCCTAGTGTTCGTTCGAGACAAGCAATAGCCAGGTTCAACGACGCGTGATGTACTTGGCAATGGTTCACAGCGATGACTTGATGCGAGCCAGCGCGAAAGAGCCCCACACGAGGCACTCCGGAGTGATACTTCACCCCACGAGTGTTACCACGTGCCAGACGCACCGCAAGCTTGGCCAGACTTCGCCAGCGAAGGGAGCTCGAAGCTATCCACTGGCTCTGGCAGCTCGTAACCAAGTTTCTCTGCAAAAAACAAAGCCGCCCTGGCGAAGACAGGAGGCTTGGCTTGGGCTTCGACCTCTTGTAGAGTGCAACCCGCACACTGCTCCCAGTGCGGGCACTCGATGGGTTTCAGCTCACAAACGCACCGGGATGATGTGCTCCGTTGAAGCACACGCACCCGAGTAGGCCTGATCAGTTGACTGAACGCGAAAAGTGGGTCGTGCCTCCTCTCGAACGAAACCTCAACCTCCATTCGTCAGCCAAATCACTGCCAACATAAAAGAAAAACACACTTGGGCAAACAGAGGATAACCTGAATCAAAAAACCCCACCTAGCAACGTAGAACGTCGATTGGAAGCATTTCACGATACCCAAGAGGCAGAACCAACCGTTCTCTGCATAGTGGCATCGTCCCTGCTACCCTGCCGAGTTGGTTACGAAGCGAGCATCCTACTGTTTCAGACCAGTTCGTTCTGTATGACTATCGCTGGAGCGTTGAATGCGTTGGCCAGCACTTGTATGAGACCACCAGACGGCCAACAAGTCATTCTAGAGGCCATTCAGGTGTATTCATTCGTACCAAGATCGCTATCTCTTATGGATTCATGAATTGTTCACCTTGAATGATTTCTAGAAAGCAATTGGCGAAGCGCATGAACTAGTCGCTCTCTTGTGAGACCGACCTGTTGGATACACGTCGTCGACAGGGATACATCCTGCTGAACATTCCCGGGAGGAGATCTCCCAAGACCGAATTCGCGTTATGTATCGCGGGTTTTCCAAAAAGCGCTTTATGTGATGATCGCCAACATCTAGACGGAGTGTGAATCACTTATGAGCGATCAACTTTTTAGGGGATATTTGGTCATTCATGGGGCCCAGGTTGCGCAGGCGTACGGACTGATCGCCTTCATTCGTCTTGGTGACCATCCGAGGACTGGGTTGCTGATGGCAACCCTGGGTCTCTCGGGCGTCGCGATTGGTTTTGTACTCTTATTCGAGCTGGTCTCGTCCAAGTTTGAGTGTTCAATGCCGTACTCGAGGACGGTGACTTCATCTGGAGTCGGGATCGAGTTCGGCGCGGTTGGGGCACCGAGCGAGGCCCACTGCACACGCCGTCACAACCGGAGACAACACCGACTTGGTTATGATCGGCGCTTGGTCCGCAGTCTGGCCTCTTGGGGAGCAGTCCTCTGTTTTCGCCTCGTTTACTTTTCAGGGCGTGATTCTGGCCGTATCCAAGTTGGCGCTATGTGGGTCAGCGATGGAAGGTATTCAGCTGGTGTTGCTCTGCGAACAGGCTGGACTGGCCATGTTGCGAGCTGCAACCGTCGTCTACACCCATGGTCGTCGACTTGGCTTTCTTCGATACACTGCAATGGCGGTGCTTCTGTTTGCTGCATATTTGGGGCTTTTGCTTTGGGAGTGCTTTCATGAACCATGTGATTATATCGCGATGAAAGCGACGCGCAATAGCACCTTGTTTCAGGATATACTGGACAAGTCGCTCTTTGGTATTGGCATGCTCTGGGTGGCGCTAGCCCATCACATGGAGAGCTGGTACATGAGACATTCTCTCTCTCAAGTCGGTCCAGATATCGCTGTCACTGACTGCCGCAAGGTCGCCCAAAGACGCATCACAGCGACGCTGGGCGCCCTGCTGCTGCTGTTGGCGGTACCATCTCGACAGTTTCGGAGCCCAGGTTTGCTGCGAGTAGCTGACGCGGCCCAGCTGGAGAGTCAGCGACTGGAATCTATGAAACCAACATGGGTATTGGGATTGCGACTCGTTGTACTGGTCATAGCGGATTGGTGTTTGGCTTACATGCCTGCCGAAGCGATTGGCGCGTCTCCAACGAGGCACCAGGTGATGACACCTGTGCTCTTCGCTGCAGCTGTATTGATTGTGCCGGTTTTTCTGAATCTGGGTCTACCCGATGCAGATGCTTCGGCCTGTTGCTACGACCGTCGTCTTTACTTGGTAACAGTGCCTTGTGCCGCCGTTCTTTCGTGGCTGATGAAGCGTCTCCAGGACGCTGCTGATGATCATGGCAAGCGCTTTCCCTCTGTTCAGGATGAGCACTGGCGAGATCGTTATCATGAAAGTGTCCCCATACCGTTATCGACAGGTAACCGGTGTTTTGACGCTTTTTCCGAGCTCGGCAGTGCCACCCGCTCAGCTGAGCATCCAGACAGGGAAAGCGAATGGTGTCAGCGGGGATTCTGGGGCACCTCCGAACGAGAACAGCACCTTTTCAAACGCAGTCTATGGAGACACGGGGTAGCGCTCTGGAAGCACATCCAGCAGAATTCAGAAGCGCACAAAATCCTCTCTGTCTTGGTTTTGAACCTGTCTTACGCAGGCATCGAATTTCTGTTTGGCTTCTGGTCTCACTCGCTTGGTCTCGTGTCGGACTCGGCCCATATGCTGCTCGATGCATCAGCGCTGTTTATAGGATTGCTCGCTTCGTACTGGGCGTCGCTGTCGCCAAATATGACGTTCACGTTCGGCTTTCAGCGTGTCGAGGTGCTGGCTGGTTTCACGAACGCGTTGACGCTCAGCTTTGTGGCGATCACCATCTGGACTGAGGCCCTGAGCCGTTTCATCCAACCAGTCACCATCGAGACACAGACATTGCTTCCCGTCTCGTGCGTTGGTCTGGTGGTCAACCTCATTGGACTGTGGCTCCTTCGACATCGCCACATTCATTTGGGTGAATCGAGCTGTGCTCACGAACACAACATGGGTGCCATCTACTTGCATGTTCTTGCTGATGCGCTTGGAAGTGTCGGGGTCATCGTATCCTCCCTGTTGATCCAATTCTTGGACTTGCAATGGAGCGATCCTCTCTGCTCGATACTAATCGCCAGCCTCATTCTCTTCACGACTGTGCCGTTTCTCAAGCGCTGTTACGACCTGCTGGCTGGAATCTATACCGAAATGCGTTCGACACACCTTTATGAAGCGTTTGAGAATTCCGAACTTGTCGGTAAGACATGTCGGATCCAAGCACTGCGAGTCTGGTATGTGACCTGGGATACGCCAGTGGTCACAGCAAAGCTCCAGGTTACCGGCGATAGCAACCCGCTGCAGCTGCGAGAGACGTTCCAGCTCCTGGTCAAACGCATGCTTGGACGACGCGCGCAAGCCGTGGTCGAAATCGACCTTCTTGATCGAATACAACATTTGAACGAGTCAAGAACAGAGAGGTCGCTTAGAGCTGCCGCTTCCGATGAAATCCAACAGCTCAAGCGAGCATAGAGGTAAGCGGTGAAGCGCTGCCACCAAGATTTCAACATAAACGACTTGTATCCCTTTCCTACTCGTTCATGCCGTTGTCTCGGTTTGGAAGTGAACGACCCATGTCGCCTCGTCTTCTCCAAGGTTGAATTCATCCAAGCATGAAAGTCAAATCATGATCCTGAAACCCTCTCCTCTTCTCATTTTTCTCAAGGTCGTTTCACTTTGGTGTTCCGGTCCGAGCGAACGTCTACAGACGCTGTGCGCTTCGCCAGCACCGCGCGGAGCCAGCCATCAAGTAGCCCAGCCTCGATCCGTTCCCAATCCTGCTCCATTACCTCAAGTCTTATGCTATCAAGTCTAAGTTCTTTCGGGTTCGTTCGTCAATACCACCAAAGATGCTCAAATAGCATGGACGAGCGTAGCGGTCTGAGGCCAGCGGTGGCATCGCTCGAGCCGGCGAGACCGCGCGCCCCTGTCAGTACCACTCCTTGTCCCAGTGCGTTCTGGACACAAACGCTGAACGTTCGAAACCATGGCGACGCTAACCAGGGAACAACCTCTAACCACAGCAATAAAAGACGTGAAGAATAGAGGAAAAGATGATGGGGTCCAATACGACGATGATGATGTTTTCGCGTTGAGCACCGAGGTAACGCATACGCTGGACCTGCACCAGTCGTCGGCAGAGGCACTGCGTCTCGCTGGAGTCTACACCCGCCAGAGCGCAGTCCTAGCCTTGCATCATGGTTTCCGGTCTGACGATGACGACACAGAACCTGATGAAGAGGATGGTAGGCTGCAGACCATTCGAGAGTACCACGAAAATGGAATGTTGAAGTTGATGCGTACGTTCGTGCGGCGTCTTCGCAAAGATGCGACCGAGCCAACGAACGACGCGTCCTATTATGATCGGGTCGTCGAAGAGAAACACTACGATCCGAGTGGAATTTGCAGGCTAGATGTTCACTTTGCACTCGGTCAGCCGTATCTCTATCGGAAGCATTACTATCCGAATAATCGGCTCAAGTCAGAGAAGGTGTTTTTTGTCGAGGACGAGGAGTCGATGCGCTGTCGCAAAGTAGGTCATTGGCGCACCTATTACGATAACGGGAACATTCAAAGTGAGATTATCTACAACAAGGACGGAGTTCGATGTGGGTTCTGTAAGCGGTACGCAATTGATGGGGCCGTCGAATGGGTCAAAGACTATAGTCGGGAGCAGCAGGAACGTCTGCAAGCGTTCAATGCCAAACGGGGCAATCTAGACCTGACGGTGGCGGAAGCTGCTCGCGTACTTGGTTTGCATGGTGACTGGTGTGTTCACGTGGTGAACCGTACTTTTCGGAGTCAGTGCGCCCCATTGCATCCGGACTGGCGCCGCACAGCTGGCCAGAAAGCGACCGAGACCTGGGAGGAGGAACAGCGCACCGAGGCGTTTATCAGGCTATCACGAGCACGCGAGGTATTGCTCAAGTACCTGGAATCACATCCGAAGAAATGCTCATGCGAACGCTGAGCATGTTTGTCGATGAAACGACCTCACGATCCGAAGCCGGCTGGAAAGGGGAGCACCGCGCATACCTAGACAGCGTTCTGTAGCCGTGGAGCCCGTCGCAACAGACTTTGTGCGTGTATGTGAGTGGATGCTGAAGCTGCTCGTCATTCGGACTCTGTTCCGCTCTGAACAAGACCAGGGCAGAGCATGCACGCCCCCGCATAATGGGTTGCTCCGCAGCGGACGGATCCTTAGGGTGCAGGCGAGTCATGGGAGCCACGGTGCTTGTTCACAACATCATCGCGTGGCGCCTGCAAAGGCTCTCTTCCAGCCCTGAGAATGCAACGAGCTGCGCACTCAACCGAGCTAAGCGAGGCGGTTGTATCCCTAGACCAGGTCTCCGGTAGCGGTGATTGTATCGCGATCGAGCAGATCTTTCCTTTCGGAGGCGCCTTATCAAACAGCTGGTTGGAGCACACACGCCACGGATGCTGTCCTGTTTGCATCCATTCTATAGGAACGAAAAGACAAGGAACGTTACAATCTTACAGCTGAGCAATATAAGGCGTTGGTATCTGTCATGATCTGGGGCGAGGCAACAACCCAGGTTGATCTCGTGATCGCACAAAGGGAATGCCTTCCCAGCCCAGCTGCTTTACTCCATCGCTCCTTTGGTTTTCACTCCGATCGTTACAAGAGAGGTCGTTTGATCCGTGCATGGATGGCCTCATCTGCAATCATGGGATGCACTCATGATGAACACAAGCTCCGTTGCTACGGATCAACAGTCCAACGGGAGAAAAACGCACTCGATTTTCGACCGGAACGCAAGGCACTTTGAAAGACACCTGCTCGATAGACGACCTACAGACGAGAACGCTGGCTGTCGTTGGAGTCACGACGAACAAGTCCATCACTGATGTCAAGACTGGGCCGGTCCACGAATGCTACCTGGTTAGGCGCAGTAACTGGCGGTGCCAAGGCGAATACGAATGCGTTTCGATTGCGGGGCTGTCTTCTACGGAACGTATTCGTCTTCCGAGCCAAGACGTGGATTCAAGAAAAGGGTGTCAAAAGCACCGGAGGCGCACTGAGAAAAGACGCTTGCCACTAGATCCAGCGTGACGAGACGAGTGTCTTGAGTGCCGTGCTGGTCAAGCGACCAGCGCGCTGCAACCCAGAGCGTCAGAGCGCTTCTCCAGCAGGGACTGGGCACAGCGTCAGCGATCATCAGTGGGAAATCAATATGGATCTGGTCTGCAATCCAGGGATGTTTCTGATCAACTGCATCGTATGTCTCACTGAGCTCGCCGGGTGCAGAAACGTTGGATTCGCACGCAAGCCTCTGCAATGACTGCTTGTGGAGGAAACGTGACCACTCTGATAAAGCCAGAGGCCCCGAAACACTCGCCTGGAAGGGTCAGAACACTCTCTTCAGCGTAGAGTTGCTGACAAAATTCCCTGGTGCTGCGAATTTCCCGAAAACGGGAGCAATCCACTCGAATCATCATATACATGGCGCCTTGTGGCATGATGCATCGCAAACCTGGCACATCTGCAAGTTTTTCTAGGAATAGCGCCGCATTGGTCGCCAAATGTTGCATCAAATCTACCAGAAAGGCATCTCGTTGCTCTCGCTCACCTAGCGCGACTGGAAGAACCGCTTGCGTAAGCGCGTTCGGTAGAAGCATTCGCGTCGTGAGTCGCTGGAGGCCATCCCGATAACCAGCTCGTTCGAGAATACGATCTCGATCATGCAGAACAACCCAGCCCAGTCTCCAGCCGGGGACAGCGAACTGCTTCGAAATGCCACTGACGCTGATGACCGGGACGTCCAGGCTGAGCATTCCGAAAGGGGCGAAACGACTTGATGAAAACACCATGTCTGCGTACACTTCATCGCTGAGGATTGGCAGGCGCAGCCCAGCAGCGACTCGAAGGATATCCTCCATGTGAGCGGTGCTCCAGACTGACCCACATGGATTACTGGGATTGTTCACCACCAGAGCGCGCGTTCGACCATCCACCAGCTGCTCGAGACAGCTCAAGTCCATCTGCCATTCTTGATCGACAATGAGTGGGTACTCGCGGACAGATGCTCCAAGATGCTCTGCTATCGTCCGTAGCAACGGAAAACCCGGGCACGGTACCAGAATATTGTCGCCTTCATCCAATAAACCAGCGAGAGCAAGTTCCAGTGCCCCGGATACGCCACTCGCCAAGAATACGTCTCGGGCCGCTAGTTCCTCCCGATCAACTCGACGGTTGAAGTGATTCGCTACCGCAAGACGAGCGGTCTCCATCCCTGCAGAATGAGTGTAGCCATGGTGCCGTCCTGAGCGCACTACCTCCATAAAGTGCTCCAGAAGATACGAGGGCGGATGGATATTGCCATAGGCAGTTGGATCTCCAATGGACAGGTCGATGGGTTCATAACGTGCGTTTGGCGTGCGTTTCCAGTTCTGAACTAGTTCGCGGATCGGGTTTCGAGTTCTACTGGCACGCGCTGAGGCAGGAACGTGCCAGCCGCCAGTCAATTCAGAAACGACAGGGTTTCCGTGCCGGTCCAGGATATCTCTTTGTTTCATCTGGATATTCGAATGCATGGTCAAATGCTTCTCGTCTCTCGTTTCCAGCACTTTTGGGTCAGATGAACGCGATTCATGCCATTCGTCATCACAAGCGAATCGTTGCGGCTGATGAAGCGTTGCGGCCAGCGCTGGAGCACCGCCAGACTTTGAAAACCCCTTATCAACCTGTCGGGGAGACTTCGAGCCAGACTCATGACAGCGATGGCAGTTCCCGCTCGTCATGAGCTCCTCCATCGAACAATCTCTCTGACAACAAGGACAAGGGCGTCGTGTTCGCTCGAATAAAGCCGCATTGCCATCTCCCTTAGCAGAGGTCTTAATTTGTGTGATTAGAGCGTTCTGATCCAGTCTGTGATGGGCTGCTTTCGGTTCTTGGTTCCGGATCTGGTTTCCACTCCATGAGCTGAACACATCGGCCGCTTCATCGTTTTCTTCTTGTTCAGGTTTGGCCAACCAGCGTCTATCACGTTCTCTTCGAAACCCAGCGAATAGTCTCGATAGCTGGAATCGAAGGCGCTGATACACTTCTATCCACGCTGGAGCTCTGGCTGCCGTGCGAAACCGATACTGCAAGTCGATCCCAGCTTCTTGCTGCAGTTGAGCACACGCTTCGGCACTCAGCGGTATCAGCGAATCTTCCAGAGCAAAGTTGGGAGCACTCTGCGATGCACGACCTTGACCCGACGTGTTGTCAGCATGGTTTCCACTCCAGCTCGAGCTGCGGCGTACAGGGGAACCGCCAGCACTCTCGGTGTCCGAACGTTCCCTCGAGACGAACTGTCCTATTTGAGGTGTTACCCCTGTCTCTGACAACGGGAATCGACGAACATTCCACATGACGCAACAATACAGTTCTATGATCTTTTCGATTGTCGACGATGATGAGCGCCAGTACTACTAGCCTTCTGCCGACAAAGTATGCCTTTACGGTTTCGCGCCGACCGGGGTGCGTACGCTTGCCACCCAAAAGCCATATGGACGGAACGTACCAACAGTAGGCAACTATTCTAATGAACGCAAGTTGCCTCTGGACTCTTCACGTATATTCCTCTAGTTAGAAACTTACCCGCCTAGGTCACGAAACTAGTCGTCGAGTTTATCGGTCTCGCGTTCGTCCAAACCTAGAATAAGAACGCGGCTGCGCTAGCGGCGGCGTACGTCATAACAGCCGCACCGCTTGCACGTCTTGGGCGAACAGCCACATAAAGACGCTGGATGGCAGGTTGGTTGCTTGTCCTTCAACCTGCTCCGAAATAACAAGTTCTCAGCTTGTGTTTGGAGGTCGTTCCTGGACCTGAGGTTGTTCCTGGTAGGTTGGTACGCGAACAGTCGCTGGACAAGTGCCTGAGACCCGCCTCGAGAAGCGCTCGTCTTGAGGCAGCGACTGTGAACGAAACGTCAACAGGCTTGATTTCATCGATCGAAACTGATTCAGAGGTGAATTGAACGTTTATCCATTTATCCTAGAAGAGTTTGCAGAAAGCTCGAGCTTGGAGCGGTGTGAACTGAACCATTTTCAGGCCGCTGGAACAAGTGTTGCGGGTTTGGGAGCGTTCTTCGACGCGTTTCTCTTGTGTCGCTGAGTGTGCCCTCGTTGAGTGACCATCACGGCCACCGATTCTGGACCGATCACGTTCTTTTCAAAATACCAAGTCACTTGCTGAGGAATTGATTCAACAATTTTGGCTCGAAGGCATCGATCACAATCTTCAGCGGCCTCGAAACGAGCGTTCAGGCTGATCCGACAAGGGGAAACGAATCCTTCTTATCATTAAGACTGCGTTCTACTAGCGTCGATCGCTGCTTCAGGGAAGGAAACGTGCTGCTGCAAGCTGCTTCCTGGGAGCTTATCCTTCAAGCCGCTGTCACCACGGTGTATGAACCAGTGAGGCGAGCGCTCTACGACTCGGGATACGATGGGCTGTCGAGCTTTCCCCGAGTTCGGGCGTGTCCACAGGCCTCTTCGGACCACTCGAGCTGGTCTCCGTCGATGGATAAACACCCAAATCGCTCATAATAGGGGCATCGAGCCGAGCGTTCCCAAACAGGGAGGAGGCGTGTTAACGATTCATCCGCGCTATGATTTTCGGATATGTCGATGTTCAGTGTTCCACTGGAATGTTCTGGGAGGCACCATCGCGCTGCTGCAAAGCCTGTGCGGTTTGACTGCGATGCTTGTCGCCGGACGCTGGCGGGAGCCCCATTCAACCATGTTTGCATCCCCGAATGGCCACTGGTTTCCTGTCGATGGTTGTATCTGTGGCCATCGGGCCGCTGAACACACCACGTTGAGCCCAACTTTAGAAGAAGGTGCCGTGCTACTAGAAACGGAACGATCATTTCGGGACTTTCACAGAGTACACGTGCGATATCTGGTTGCACCAACAGAGAATCAACCGGTACCAATGCCACCGACGGGGACATTTGCAGTAGCCTCGGCTGCTCGTTGGCATCGGCTGCTAATTCATCATTGTTTACCCGCTGGACGAGACGAGCGAGCGATCCAGTCGTTCATACGCAGTTGCCAAAGGACGCGAAACGATGTCCGCGCTGAGTTCGTTCGGGCGGACTGGCGATTACCAGCAACTGTGGGTCATTGTTCTCTGGCTTCTCTTTAAATCGATGCATCGACGAGAACCTTCTACCAAGAGGTGGTTATTGCCTCACGTACTGGCATATCTCTTGCTGAGCGCTGATGCCGACGTTTCGGAATCAGTCGATTGCGTCTGTAGACGAACTCGAGCAGTTGCGGATCATTGAAACTCGGACTGAGCATTCGGCTATGCATGCTTGGCGGTCAGCATCACCCCAGGCGTACACATGTTTTCGCCCATTCATTCACATCGGAAGCTGGAAAGTCCCCCTTGCCCAGTTACGCTGATGTCAAAGGGGGCGCTGCATCCAAGGACCCAGATAGCAGTACATGATCACGCGTACGCAACCTCTGGAGCGGCTCGTAAAGACGAAGTTGCCAATCATCCCTCGATGCAAGTAAGCACACTTTTCCAAACAGAGATTCCACACTCAACCGGGCCCTACCTCGAAACGTGACTCCACCGCGAAATTGTCCTCGGTGCTTCTGAGGGCACCAAAAAAGAAAAAATTCGATCGTGTCAACGCTCCCGCAATATTCCAGTTCAAAGCACTTTTTGATCGCTCCTGTCTATGTGACTTGTTTCATCATGCGCTCTCGGAATAAAATCGTATCGGCAGTGGATCCTATGTTGGATCGAAGCGCGTCCTGTGATAGGCACCTACGATCATGGTCCTGTGTTCGCGGTAACATAGCGATCGTGCATGATCGACGCTGCTCTGATCGACGATTCAAGCACACACACGACAACGATTCGTATCGGCATTGCAAGCGAACTTGTCGGCGAGTCTGTTCTGTACCGATTCTTCAAAAGATGTCCGTCAATCTGGAACGCATTTATAGCCGCTTATCTGCAAAGTCTAGAAAGAATCCTACGCTCCAAGAAACCATTGGCAATCATCAGCACTAGCTCGAAACAATCACGCTCAAGCAATACATATTCTCGTTTCAGGAGAGAACACGCACTCCATGCTCAACCAGCATAGCGTCGTATCAAAACGGGTTCCGATCGATGCATCGCACGTCATGCATCGCGTGCCGAACAACCATGGACGCGCAGGCTCCACGGGAAGGGTGGTTGCTCCTGTCACGGACAGAGCGCCGTTAGAGTCACACGTCCACCCTGCGATGTTGTCGCCGAACCCGTCGACGCCGGCATGTCACTCGGAGAGCGCGTACCGTTCCCGCCAAGAAAAGCGGGTGTTAGGATGTTCGGGGCGTGCGCGCCCTCTCGTCCATCCGATGATGATGATCGGCGCCCCGCGGGCATGAGGCGGTCGTCGCCGACGTCGATGCCACGGATCATCGACACGTGTCGGTGAACGGTCGCCATTGACATCGGGCGTCAATGGTGCAGAGCCATGGATAACCAATCGCCTCGAATGGCTTGCCGTGAACGGCGTTGAAGCGGCGGCGCGCCAACCGATCCTGCGTTCAGGGTGTTCGCGAAGAGACGAACGCCACGCTAGAACGAACCATGGCAAGCGCGATAACAACAAAGAATACCGGGATGACTGGAATCTCATCGAGTGCTCAAGTCAGAGGATCCACTCACTCCTGGTGAAAAGGCTGTCATCGTGTGGTATGTTCTGGACGCGTTGACACACTTGGGTCTGGAGTTACCGTGGCTCATCTTAACGCTAACCGTGACGGTGGAGCGGTCGAATCACTTTATGGCTTTGCCCTGGAAAGAGTATGCAAAGGCTGATCCACGATGGGGACGTCTCCACGACTGCACGACGGCGCTCGAGGTTCCAACGGCGCTGATGTGGGGCCCACTCGCGCTCGTCCTTGCGTACGGGACCTATCGGCGACGTCCGTGGCGTCACTTTTGGCAGGTTGTTTGCGCGACCGGAGAGATCTACGGAAACTGGATGACATTTGGGCCGGAGTGGCTCACGGGTAGTCGCGAGCTCAATCCGCTGAATAGCTGGGTGCACAAGTGGGTGTACCTCTTTTTTGCGAATGTTTTATGGATCGTAATTCCGCTCATACTCCTGATCGAGTCGTATGGGGTGCTCATGGATGCATGCGATCGAAGCAAGAGTCATCGGCGAACAGATAAACTACCGGGCAGGGTGGAGATGAGAGTAATCTGGTCGATGTTGGCGGTCTTTGCTCTGGTCGTCGTGGTTTTCGGGTTCGTAAAACATCTCGTATGATTCTGGTGAGCCGAATGGGTTGCGGGCTCGCGCCCGGTGTCCTACACGCGGTTGAAGTTCCGGGGCCTTGTGTAAAACCCGCGAGCTGGACCCGAGATTATGTTTATGGCGAGGTAATTGTTGTTTTCGACCAAGGCGTTTCTGTCCGTCGTTCCGCTTACTTGAGGCGCACCTGCGTCGCCACCGCTGCAAACCAAGCCTGTGAGCGATGACCTAAACTTTGCGGCAGCGGTCGTAATCACTACCAGGGCGCACGACAGAGTCGGTGACTTGAATGTCGTACGCGGGTTTTGGTCTTGTGTCGGTCATGGCGCGCTTGTCGAGTCACAGAACGATGTAGTTAATGTCTATCTTTGCGGTAAAGAAACTTGATCTACATCTAGATGTCGACGATTGGAGGCTGCATCCATCACGAGATGGTGCCCCAAGATCAACTCCTTCGTACACCTCATGGCGAAAAGATTGTATTCAACGAGACCGACGAGGAGCCGAACAAACGAGGAGACCTCAGAAAGGTTGTACACGCACGAACGCACACAAACAACGGTCTCGCTCGATGTTTTTAGGTTCTCAAAGTGAGGCTACAGACCCACTGAACCGGTGCGTGCTTCCCTGGTACTCTCGGACGATGGCAAGAGCTGTGACTGAACCATGAAACCGCATTCGCCGATATTCATGGATTCATCGGTACGGCAGACGCGTTCGCTGGACACCGCGTCCGCAACCTCATGCATCGATGTGTGGCGGTTTCCCTGAACCAGGGAACTTGATCAGCGTATGCATTTGAGGTCTCGAAGCGGCCGCATTCGAATGATGACAAGTCCTCGCCGTGAATGTTCTCACGTTGGAAACAGACGGTCCGCGCATGACTCATATGCATCCAAAAGTACGTGCAACATACCGTCGAGAGGCTCGATATCCGAGACTGACTCCATGAATGTCAAGCCTGGTCGAACAAACAAGTCGGCGCCCAGCGGTCCATGTAAAGACCTTCCACTGCGGTTTTGCGATATCTCTCAATGTGTTGCTTGTAGTTCGACGTTCAGTCCCTCGGAGATTTTGAACAATTTCGCTGGATGATCCAACGAAACAAGATTCATTGGAAGAGCTTCGCGCTAATGAACCGAGCGTTTCTCGTTGCAGAGGATTTTGCTCAATTATCTGACAGTGTTTCGATGCGGAAACGTTTTCGCCAACGATACGTACAGCCAGGCGCTGCCTCCTCGAACGACTTGAATCCAAACAAGTGGATGCAGCATTCGAATCGCTGGCTCGAGACGATGGGATCCGACACGCTTCGCCCATAGACGCTTCCTTCGTTGCTCCAGACGTCGAGTCTTCATCATCGTCTTGGATCCGGTCATGAGGGAGTGCATCTTGTTCGAGTCCCCATGCAAAGGTATCGCTCGGTTGTCCCAGAGAAGATGCCATCCACCGCTCGCGCTCCATGGAGCAAGTGTCCCGCCTCGCCAGCTGTGCTGAGGGTATTCCCTCGCAGCGATCACTCATACGTCTTCGCTCCCGAGCTGTAAAGCGTCCTGCAGAACACGATAAACTCCGGTTGGTTGGCAGACGAACGGGTCGGTATGCGGCTGGCGCGTGACAACGATTGGCGCATCTTACCCCGCAAACAGCCACCTGGACAGCTATTTCAGCAGATGCATCGCGTCCGTCGCGCTGCATGAGATCTGCAATGCTAAAGTCTGCCAATGCATCAGTCGCATCCTCTATGCTTACAAAGTGATCCAAAAAATTTTCGTGCAGTGCGGCAAGGAAAAACGCGCATGCAGACGCCGTGGTGGGCAGTGTCACACGACTCGCCGGAGACTGTCGCTCGTCTGTCGATCGCCATTCTTCCTCCTGATGCTTGTCGTACAGAATTCTGGCAATGGAGTGGCAGAAGCCGATACTGGGATTTTCTTCAAGGTGAGGTAGCAGCGCACCCCAAAAAGTGGGCCCTACCGAAATACGAGTTCGTTTTCGACCCCAATGAGCAGCATCTTGCGATACAGTAGACTGACCCATCAAGCAAAACTGCATCATCTGAATGGCCTGACGAACATCACCAGATGAACGACGAGCGAGCTCCCGAGCCAACCGCTTCACCGAACTCGCCTTAGCGTCATCCGATTCAATGGACGCGACCACCAGCTCCTGGCTAATCTGCAGCAAAACCTTCTGAATACGATTTTCTGTTGCTGGTCTAAGCTCAATAGCCCGCACCCATGGGGGTAATTGGTTCGGGATTTTCGCCTGCATCCCGAAGAGGAAGCGTAGCTGACGTGCTCGCCATTGCGGATCACTGGGCATGATCCACACCAGCGGCATGGCCAGCTGATAGAGGAGCTCAAGCAAATACGTTTGCAGCGAACGATCGGCCCATTCCTCATGCTCGTTTGCGCCGACGGGAAAATCCTCCACGATCGCTAGCCATCTAGTGGAGCCAGTCTCGTGACCTCGTTTCGCTAGGCGTTCGGTCGACTCGGACGAGCGGGCGGCTGTCGTCTCGATCGAACTTGGTGACGAAATGGCCGAAGCAGGCTGCAAAGATGGCGCGTAACTCAGTGCAATCAGGAACTGGAAAAAGCTTTCCATCACTGTCGCGTAGCCAGTTTCAGCGTCAAAGCAGCGGTCTACAGTAGACCACGACACGACGGTAGCATGAAAGCGCTCCTTCGCAAGCAGTTCTATAGCTGTTGAGGCGCCAGCACCACTAGGGCCCCAAAGAATCCCCACTTGTGGCGGTCTCGCGAACTTGTGTTCCAAGCGATCTGCACTCGCCTCAAAGCAGCTCGATAGCCATGACTCTATCTCCACCCGCTTTCTTGGTGCAATAACCAGTTCTTCCACTCGGCAAGGACGGAAAGCATCACACCAAAGCAAGCTCCTCACATCTCTCTTCAACGTTTTCTCATCAGCATCAGTTTCGCTACACTGGAAGCACACCGACCGATTCGGGGCCGTTCCCGACACCACGCGTCGCCTTGGAACTCGTGATCGCTCTCCAGTTGCATGTTCATCATAAAACGCTGGTCGACGAACCCTGATGAACTTCTTACGAACCATCGAACCGACCGTTCAATGTCCTCATCGTCAAAAGCTCTAGCGCCCTATCACGTTTACTGAGAGGCGCTTCACTGGGTACAGCGTCCACACGTCGGCCTGTTTGAATCTGGCCAGTGGCACCTCCGCAGGCGCGACGGATCGGTGCCGCGCAAAATCCGGCCACCCCTTCGCCTGCGTTCGAATCAGTACAACCAGAACAGTTAGGGTCATTAATGTACTTGATGGCTTGCGAACGCCCCTGCGGGTGTCGAGCAGCTGCGGACCTCAATGGTAGATACGGTCTGTTCGTGCTCGGAAGCTGAGTGCAGCTCGCGATCAATTCGATGCGCGAAACATGCTGACCATTTCATCCTCGAGGAAGCAGTTCTGGTTGCTGCCGACTGGAGTGGTCTGGGTTTCGGCATCAGTTCGAAGCGTTCAAGCCATCGTTTGGATCGGCATTTGGACAAGATGAGCGCATCGTCGGTAAGCGTTCCTCCAACGGAAAAAGGGGTTCATCGTCCTGTTAAGCGTTCCTAACCAGAACAGTTTTTCAGTTGTATGGGGTCGACGGTCTTGATGATTCGGCACCCAGTGCTGCATCCATCGAATCGCCAACCGCGTCTGTCGACTCGCGCTGATTCCGTTCCGATGCATGCCTCCTGCACGAAAATCAAGGACGAGCATCCGATTTTTCACCGCAACTCTCTGCTTGGAATGAGCATTCCCAGAGCAGCACGGATTCCTGATCTGCGCTCCGTAAATTTCCATCATCACCGGATGAGTCTTATGGAGAGACGTCAGCCGAGGACACGAACGCCGGAGCTTCCCTGGTTACGATCGAGCTTGCTGATCCGCACCAAGCCCCAGTGCTGAATGAAATATTCCCAAATCCACTACACATGATACTTTGAGTTTGCTGAGAGAAGCGACGCCTGCAGAAACAAACTCGAAATCGGACAGAATCAGATATCCAGGGGCATGCCAGCGTCAGCAAAAGTTGTCGTTCGTCCTCCGCGACGCATTCCCAGTATCGCCCGAAAGCACCTCGGCTGCTCCCCAGCAAACATGCTCATAATTCGCACCGAAACTCGAGGACCAGCAGTTTGATCAACGCCATCCTCGCTTGCCATGCAAATACCACGAGCAGCTAGCGTCGATGACCATTCGTGTGGTCCGATCCGATCCGTCACCCATCAAGGCGGGCGAATGTGCGGATTGTTCCCCGCCGCTGCAGGCGCCGGTCCAGTGCGCAACCGCTGTGTCCGCTGTTGCAGACGCTTCCGCTGCTGGTCGAGTGCTTCAGCCCTCTCTGGCCGATAACGTGCTGTTCAGGACAGTGGCGTTGGTGGTGGTGGTGGCGGCGGCGACTGTTGCACGCTTTATGAGTGGGAAGCGGGGCAAGGTACTGCCAGGGCTGGGAGCCGGAGCTTGTCGTGACCAAGCTGGAAACGACTCCAAGCCGCAACCCAGCCATGCTGCGCGGACTCAGAAAGTCCCTATCGAAACGAGTTCGCATAGGATTCGAATGAGGCGAAAAGCATCAGCCGAGCTACTTCATGGACTAGCTATTCATTTGATGATCGAAGAGAGACGCATGCGTTACGGCGGAGCGTTTCGCTAAGCTGCCTCGAGGGTCTGCCAGCGACGACTTTGCTGGCGAGAACTCGCAGTACTCCTCTCGGACTCGAGCGCTCCGCAAGAGTGGTTGCAACGAACACACTCGGTTCCTGGCTGGACTGAATTGTCCGCGAAGACCGAGTGCAGTGGCCTGCTGGGGCGCCGGCCAGCTTCCTTTTAAACTTGCTACCACACCTAGGTGAGACGCTTTCACGAGTGCTGCTGGACGAAGTGACGCACGAACTGGGCAGGGTTGCTTTACTGCGACAGCGCTGGGGACGTCCGAACGTGCCAGCAGGATCCGTGACTGGTGCTAGAATATCCCCCATGATCGATATCATTCCAAGCCACCCGCTGGAGGAGTTGAGTTCGGAGCGCTCGAGTCACAACCCTCGCTTCTACAGGCACACCGAGGGATTCCCGAGCGTCCTCTGAAACGTAGCAACTCCATGGATTCACTTCATGGGTGTCGTCGGCAGGCGTCACAGTCCCAGAGCGCTCGCCAGGAGGCGCTCCATCGTTTCCGACAATTGTTGACGCTCCAGAACGTGGAGCCATCAGGGAGCCCTTCATCGACGGTGCCTCAAGCGAGGAGGGAAAGCGCTCCGACGACCATGGATGATGATAGAAGCGTTGCTAGCCTGGAACGTGCTTCAAGCGAAACACAAAATCACCTGCTTCACGGTGCGGAAGAGGAAACGAATCGTGCCGTGGGCGCACCGCTACATCCGAGAGACGCAGCGGCTTTACCATCCGAGCGCGGAAAATATTGGACGAGATCGTCACCTATCAACGCCAATAGAAACGAATCACTTGATCGTTGGCGTACGCAGACCGTGCTCGTGTCGCCCGAGCACAGCGCGGACAGAGCAGCGTACACGAAAGCTGCGTCAGAGACCTCACGCTTCGAGACGACATGGCCGCAACGTTGGCTCTATATCTGGCGTCGACGAGCGCTGGCGCCATCGACAGCTGCGCGAACGGTCGTTCGTAGTTTGGTCTATTGCCTCTATGAATCGTTATGCTTTGGGGGCCATCGGGACCTTGGCCGAACGGTCAAGCTAGCTGTCGAGGCGCTGCTCGACGAGCTGGTACCTCCCGGCAGACTATCATGTCGCCGCAAAATCCTCGAATATCTCATTCCATGCGGATGCGGAAGTTACATGCTGTGGTATTTGCAACGGCGTCGCATTATAGCTGGAAAACCTGCCCTCTATCAGATGCCGCGATTCCACTGGACCCATTTGCGTACCTGGCGTTCCGCCGCCTTCACTGTGAGCTATCGTATGCTGCGTTTGGCTGTGATTTATCGCTTCTTCTTGAAATTTGGCACGCCTTTGTATCGCCTTGCGACCTTGCTGGCGTTGATACTCTCCTTCTTCCGCGCCGAAGTATTGAGCGATCTCTTTAAGATTCATCGGTGGCCGCTGTATCTCTCGTTCACCCAGGGAATACGCACCGTCATTCGCAGTGTGGTGTATGCGGCGGCGTTCAGCATTCCCCTGGAGCGCTACGGTACAGTTTTTGCGGTATCCCGTCGGCGAGCCAATGTACGCAAAGCAATTTTCTTCGGCACGGTGATGTTGAGCGGACGCGTTCGCAGCGTCTCTCAGCAAATACGGGGAGCGTTTCGAAAGTCCCAGATTCGAGGGTCGCGTCTCTTCGCCTACTATGGAGGTTCATTGCACTAGACCCTTTCTTTACTGAATCGAATGGCCCAAGCTCTCGGTTCTCCGTACCGAGTGAGCACGCTAGACTGGCTCGCGCCATTCGATCATGCTGCTCTAAATTGGTTGTATCCCTAAAGCCCAGGTCGGCAGCAGTTTACCTTTCGCGGCAACCAGTGCACCATGGCGACGTTTCCTGAACCAATGCGTGGCTCGTCCTGGCATCTGCATCAGCGGAATCGTCGTGATTCCAGGCAGCGTTTCTTTCTGACTCGGCAATGATCCATGCATCATCGGCGGCAGCAGAGACGAAACATGGCAACGGCGTCGCTTACCAATACGATGCGACAAGTGGCGGGCACCTGTTCAAGACGCGTGGTTCCGGAGACGTCGTGCAGTGACTGGAATCGCTTGTATCCCAACTCGGAATGAGCAATGCCCCAGAGAGGTATTTCTGGCGACCTCGAATTCGCGATACGCGTCGTTGTAGGTTCACGGCCCACCTCATTCCTACCGAAAAAGAAACGCCTACAGATGTCGAAATATGCAGCTTTCTCGCTCGCCCAGGATGAGCGCTTTTCATACGAGTCCCTCGGTTTCGAGTGCCGCTGCACCATCCCTGCAGCACGTGTCATGTCCAGCTCACCAGTTTGCCGGATTATATGCAGCAGCTAGGAGCCGCATATGTTCAGGCCGCAAGTGATACGGCACCGTCTCCAGCTCTTTGTGGGCTGTCAGCGTCGCCCAGACGACGAGCGGGTTCCGAGAAGATGGCAGGACCACCCAACGCTCCAACGGACCCAGCATCGGCAACAAGTAGATCACACCCGCCACGTAACCGCAAAGCGCCGCCACAAGGCCTGACACACTAAATCGACTACGCCCAAACAATTGCAGATCAGCGGGGTGATTAAACAAACGGTCAAACAAGAACTCATTCAAAATCAAAAAAGCTCCCATCATGAACGTGAACTGCTTCTGGGTGACTGAGAACCCCGCGAGACGGTGCACCACCACTGGGGCCAAATATTGCTGTAGCGCCAGACTCGCAAACGCGACCCCATACGTGCCCGACTTGGTCAAGGGAATCTCACGCAGAACGCGCCCGTACAGTAACTGGAGACTATGTCCCAAAAACGTGGTAACTATTACAAACGGCAAAAACTTGCGCGTACCCATCTGTTTCTCCAGAAACTGAAAATAGTACAACATAAGCATTCCGCAAATCGCCTCCCCAGGATAACGAAACGCGAATATCCAAAGAACAAAGCGAAGTAGCGCAGGTATCGCACTCGCCAACCCTGGAGGCGGAAAAAACTCCGTATCCCAGTGACGCAGACCGAGGCCATAAATTGCCAGTGTTCCAACCAGAGCCGTCACCAGAAGCACTGCAGTGACCGGTGCTCCGTTCAGACTTGGTCTCGGAACTGGTTGAAGCGGTTTCCTTTCGTTCGACATGATACACCCATGACCTTCCAGTGCGCTGTACAGCAGACGAATGAAGGCCCATGAACACACGAGGCCGCAGAAAAGCCTCCAGGTACAAGGATGAATCATAGAGTATCATTTCAATCATTTTTGTTTCATTTCAGCCGTTGGGATCAACGGCCGGCCGTTGTAACGAGCGCGGCGGCGGCGCTCCACGCGCCTGATCTGCGCGAGCTCGTCATGCAGAGCGTCTACTTCATTGTACTTCCTGTTGTTAACGATCATCAAGGAGCAGTTCCTCGTATCAAGTACATACGATACGAGTCTTGTTGTAGCAAGTGTGATTGCAAGCTACCTTCACATTTGAGGGTGGGAACGATTTCTTGAGCGATGCACTATTTGGCGGACCGTTACACGCTGCGCGCACCTGCGGCCATCTCGGCTGCGGACCAGAGTCTGTACTTTGCGTTGGCAAGTATCGTCGATGGTGTGAACTCTGCGTTTCTGTTGCTCACGGCAGCACTTGTGTTTTGCATGCAGGCTGGCTTTGCCATGTTGACGGTGGGTTCGGTTCGTAACAAGAACGCGAAGAACGCACTGGTGTTGAACTTGTGCGATGCGTGTGTCGGAGGGGTGGCTTACTACGTGCTGGGGTTCGGGTTCGCGTTTGCGCCGATCAACCAGTCGTTGCTCACGGCCGACAATTTTACGACAGAGGGGCCTTTTCTTCCCATCTACAAAACAAAGTCGAATGGGTTTGTCGCTTTTCAGCACTTTGCACTGGCACAGATGCAGTCACCACTGACGGCAGATGCATTCACCTACCTGTCTGGGCTTAGTGTGCCATCAGGAACAAATAATGGTTGGACGTATTTCATTTGGTGGTTCCAGTTCACTTTCTGCCTGACGGCAGCTTCGATTGTGGCTGGTGCTATCTGTGAGCGCGTGCGCGTGTTCGCTTATATTGGTTTCGTCTGTTTGATGATGGGTTTTGTTTACCCTGCGATTTCGCATGCGATGTGGGACGATAACGGATGGTTGAATGTATTTTACAACAAAGTCACGGATTCTAGCGGCACGATTATCGGCAGTTTCGGCATATACGGTTCGGCCGGTTCGATCGACTTTGCTGGCAGTGGTGTCGTGCATATTACGGGTGGCTCGGCGGCCACCGTCGCCGCCATTATCATTGGACCGCGTATCGGCCGTTTTGACGAGAACGGGAAGATTCGTCCTATTCCAGGTCACAACATATCCCTGATTGTTTTGGGCGGCCTCCTGCTCTGGTTCGGATGGTTCGGCTTCAACCCCGGCTCACAGCTTGGCACGCTGTCCTACTCGGATGGCGGTTTTAATGGAAACGGTGTGCCGACGGTCTATTCCACAGCCGGTCAGGTAGCCCTAGCAGCAGTGAATACGCTGGTGTTGCCAGCAGCAGCCGGCATCACCACGCTCATGATTAGCCGGTTTGTGGACAAGTGCTTCGATTGCGCATCGATGGTGAATGGGTTTGTGACTGGAACTGTTGTGATCACGTCGCCGTGCTCAACGATTCCAACGTATTCGGCGCTTTGTTGCGGGATTATCACTGGTTTTGTCTGGGTGTTTGGCAACAAGTTGGTAGAGCGTTTGCGCATTGACGACCCCTTGGGTGCGATCGCAGTCCACGGCTTTGGTGGCACCTGGGGTGTCCTCATCCCGGGTTTCTTCGCCAAGCCCGATTATGTAGCGATGGTTTACGGCCCATCAGATGGCTCTGGTGGTATTTTTTACGGCTATGGCAAGCAACTGGCGGCGCAGCTGACCGAGATTCTCTACATCTGGTCCTTTGTATGCACGATCATTGGTGGCTATTTCCTGATCCTGAAATTCCTTGGATTGCTGCGCATTTCGCCGGAGGAGGAAATTCTTGGAAATGATACTTCGCACCACGGAGGACCTGCGTACCCGGAGGATGATGTCGGTTTGGAGGAGGATCTTGCGACGCTGAAGAGTTACCAAAAGTCGCAGCAAATGGAACAGAAGGAGTCTGGCTCTGACTCTCCCGCAGAGGAGCTCAGTGCTGCGGTCTGAGGAGGCAGCGTACGATAAGCGTATTCACAGCTCGTGTGTTTTCCACTATCGTTTGTCGATAATGCCTGTGTCGCTTCCACGACGCACCATCCTTGTTCGAGACCTGGTTGAGAAGGTATCAACCGCGATGAAGGATGGCACACTCTGGAACACGACAAATGCAGGATCGGCTCGATCAGCGGAAAGGAACGGTCTATGACCCCTTGAATGTGATGAAGTAAACCATATTTTCTCAAACCAATTGGATGTTCGTTCCTATCCGTACAGCGCTGGCTCCTGGGTGCCCCAGATAGAGGTTCGTTCAGGACGGAGCCATAGATCCTGGTTGGTTATTCTACCCGACGAAGTTGGGTCGCTGGCACGCAGTAACGAGTCAAGACTCGGGATAGACCTTCGTTTTGGATGACTCTGAAACCAACTGTTTTGGAGCAGTCTCCGAGACTCTCGTTTGACTGTCTCATCTTGGCTGCTACCCGAGCAGGCAAACCGTTCTTCTTCTGGAGCGCCTGTTCGCTACCAGCGTGGCAACAGCGCTATCTGGCGGCCTCGCTGGGAGCGACGGTTGCCGGTCTCGTCGCTCGACTTTGGCACCAGGTGCAACTCGCGGATGTTGCGACAAGTCCACGCTTCCTCGTCGAAAGCGCACGTCGCGTTTGGTGTCTGGATCTGAGCACGACGGACTGCGTCTTCCTGGCCTGCGTCGGAGAGTCACGAGCAACGCAAGGAAGAGAGCAGCGCTGGCTTGAGACCTCGTCTGTATCGTTGCGCTTGTCTCAGTTTGCTCACTTGGTTGCGTCGAGCGCTTCTCTGCCAACTGCAGGCGAGTGTTCTTGCGACCTTGCGCGACCGTCCAGCGTTTGAAGTGCACCGATATATCGATGTCACCAGCGTCTCCCGAGTATTCCATGGTTTCTGGAGTCATCCGCTTGCGTACACTTTGGAGCTACTTCCAGTCAGCGGACCGCTACTTTACCCGAGCCAGCGTTCCCAGCTCTTAGCATTGACGCTGCAAGTTGTCTCGATCATCGAGAAGCGTACTCGTCCAGCTCGCGTTCGGGCCTGTCTGCTCGTTGACCTGGTCACCATGGGTGTGGTGGTGGCTCGCATCCCGACACCGTGTGCAGCCTCTCGATGCCTCCTGATGCTCGGGCTGGTTGGATATAACCCCCAGGAGACGTGTCTTCGAATGCAGATCCCCGGCGAGCAACCGCAGTATCTGCTGGTTGCTGGCTCGAACCGCTACCGACTTGTTTACGCGCTAGAGTATCCAGTCTCACCGGTGCTTTTTGAAGAGGAACCAATCCGGTCTCTTCACGAATCAATCCTGCAGATGGCTTATGACTTGCATACGGCAGCAATGGAAATGCTTATGTCGCCGTTAATGAACTTGACTGGTCAACTGGCGAGCCGAGACAACATGCAGCCTGCGTCGGTCGAGACCGAAACCCAAGATGCTCCCGTTGAACCTTTTCCGCTGGTGTTGGCGGCACTTTTCGAAAAGAGCCGCAAATTAATCGGCACCAATACGAACCACACATGGAATATGTGGCTTTTTGCTGCATATCAGGACTTTGAGGAGCGACATCGGCACGAACCGAGTCGAACGCCATTCTGTCAGACGGTTTCAACCCGGAGTGTGTATTGTTTCCCAGAAGTCGTGCTCTACGGCGAGACATGTGTCGTTTTTGTGGGCATCGACACCGCGAACGCTCCATCCGGTGTGACTCGTATCTCTACCCAGATACCAAAAGAGGTAGAGGCCATTCAACAGCGATGGGTCAGTCATTTGCAGCAGCTAAGTCTGCATAGTCCTGTCCTCGGAGATGCTGAACAGGATCCTGAATGGTATCTCGTAACCGGACTTTGTCGGCTCCTTTACCGATAGGAGCGTTTTGTGCTGTATCCAGTGGCCAGACCGTCATGGAAGATGGCTGATCGCGGCGCGACGCTCAACCGTGCGACACTCGAGTCAGCCGGAACCTGCCTAGGACGATGCCTTGATACCTGTGACACCTACAAATGTCGAAAGCTCGCGGTCCGATGCCACGCTGAGGCAACTGTTCGATCACGATAGCGTACCATCATGGTTTCGTTTGCGACGGACTCGTATCTTTCGAATCCTTTTGGATCGAATCTTGAGCAGAAAAAAGAGCGCGTATCGATCTAGGCATGCCACTTTGGATTGAAGGGATATCATTGGCTCGTGGCTGTCAGCGATGATCCAATGCAGCGCATCTGTTACCCAACTGGACGAGATAGTGACGAACTGCTCGATTCTCGAACAAAAGTGATCAGCGCTCATACAACGCTGCCAGTCATGACGACTCAACAAGCTGAGATGTATTTTGAACAGATTTGAGGTACGGACAAACGCCGAAACCATTTCAAGTCACCGCTACGCTATTCCGGGTAGTTTGAGAAATGAGACGCGACGAGCATGGTCATTCGAGGCTTGCTTGAGCGTGATTGGAAGCGTCGCGTTTAGGACATGCGAGTTTCCGTCTCTTTTTTGATGGCTACCAACACGCAAGAACGAACTGCAGCATCTCTTGGCACTTGGGGTGCACACGACCGCTCATCAGGCCAGCTTGGGATCTGCCGTCCGGTCGAGTAGCGCTTTGCTCGTCAATAGCGTCCCTAGTGCACGCTCGAGAAGGCTCATCACGTCAAGGCCATGACCAATGGGCGTGTTGGGCACAAGGGCGAGTGCACTTGTCACGACTCATTGACGCCCAGGTGATGGTCAAGTACAGATATCCAATTGAAATCTGCTGCCTTTGGCCTGCCCTATCCAGCAAAAAGAGGCGGACGCATGAGTTTTCCGGCCCTGCTGAACGCCCGACTCATGGGCATCATTCGGAGATGCCGGCGACCTCAGCTTCTCTGGAATGCTTTGATCACATTGGAGAAACGCCTCGCGATGTTCACGCGGGAATGTACGCAACGAAAACGTCTCAAGCGCTGCGCAGTCGCTCAGGTGCTTCCAGGCCTGAACCAGGGGCTATCGCGCGATGCAGGCAGTCAAAGGTGGTAAAGCGACCAACGATCAGAAACGGAAATCGCGATGCAACCATGCTGGCGTCTGGGGCGGGCATCAGTAACTGAGAAGGAATGTGTGGTACCTCTTCGACCAGGTCTGCATCGAGCAGACGTTCAAAAAACTTGCGTAAGAAGACGCCCATTTCCTGAAGGACAACAGCGAGCTCTCGCAGCTCTGCTACCTCCTCGGTTCGCGTATTACCTGTACCGCCTCGTCTTCCGATCTGCTCATACATCCGACTCATCATGTAGACAATCATTTGGTAGAGGCTGGCGGCATCACTCGCGAGCAACGACAGCAATGATCGTAAAAGGGTCGGTTCTCGATACAGTCCGAATACTGCCCGTGTCTCGGGCGCCTCGAGAGACTCGTTCGACTCGGGATGGCCGTTCGGCGGTGCTTTCGAGTCGAGTACACCGACATGACGCGCCAGACCAAGCTCTGCATCCAGGAGACGATGTAGAATTGAAACCATCTCTGTTACCGTATCCAGCGAGAATACACGTTGCATCGTCTCTCGATTCTCCGCTGCTCGGGCAGCGTCGATGGCCTCCAGATCAGCACGGCGAAGAAACCGTCCCAGGGAGTAGTTCGCTTCAAAAACCGGATAGGATTCGTGAAAGCGCAGCTTTCGAGTCAGATAGTCTATGACTTCCACCAGAAAAATCGTTCGCCAGTGCTCTGCAGCTTCAGCTTCGCTCATTGATTCGGCATTCGGGAGGCGCTCGCTCCAGAGACGATATAGTGCCTGCCAGTAATCCAACATGCCATTCGCGACAGCCTCGGCAAGCGCCTCCAGAGGACCCTCCAATAACAAGTGCAGTACCACCAGAATGGCACGGAAGGCAGCGCCCTCAGCACGACGAATGCGCTCCGCCAAGCCCCTCTCGAAACGTAGATGGATAAAGACATTCGCCGGAGATGCCGTCCCGTCGCTGAGCAGCAAGAAAAGGTCACGTATACGGTCGTCCTCTCGCAATGCAGCGTCGGTGCTGAGAACCGTCGCGAGCACCTCACCGAGTCGCTCTGAAGCCAGCCGAACATGCTGGTGTCCCGGCATTGGCGAGACCAGCGCACCAAGGCTCGGCGTTGTTGCCGCTCGTGGTGTACACGTCCACGGAAGACGTGAAATATCTCCCCGGTGGCCAGCGCGGCTACTCAATCCAAAATTTTGCATAAAATGAGTCCCTGTCGACGAGAGTGACCACCATCGGCGTGAAGAAAGAGGTCCCTGCATCTCCAGGCGACGCGGAGAAGGACTCATGGCTCCACGTGGCGATATTGTCGACGACGATGATGACGACACTGACCAGGTACCCGCCAGCATTGGCATGGTTGGCAACCGAGGATAGGCATAGGCAACAGCCGGGACGCTCTGAGCGTCACCATCGCTCGCACGATGGATCATGGGGATGAGGACTTCGCCGGGACCCCAACAGGTGGCCAGCCCGCGATATGAGCTTTCCGTCAAGGTCTCAGGGCACCATCCCATTCGACCTGGAGTCCATACACCAGGCGGTGTACTCTCCGACCCGGACCTTGAGCTGGGCTCGCTGGATGCAAACACCGAGTTCGGAGTCGCTGGTCGTTGAGGCGTCCCTGGTGAACGCGTCTGATGCATGCGCTCACCCAACGCCAAGTGTTGCAATGGCAACAAACTTGTGTATGTTTCCGTTACATGACCGTTTGACTCATTTCCGAACCGAGTCTCTATCGGCGGCGGACGTGCTCGCTCCCGACGGGATGGAGATGATCCAGTTGCAGAGACATGCCCTCGTTGCTCACTCATACCCGGAGCGCTCTGCGAATGGTTCGTCTTCATGCTCGTTGTCGCTGCTGATGCTGCTGTTCGTGAACCTATCTCGTTTCGAGTCGTATCAGCAACGGTCCATGTATAAACGTCCGACGATGGCGTTCGCTGGTCTCCCGACAAGGGTGTGCGCGGACTTGCACCTCGTCCAAGCGGGGCGAACATGCCACCGTCCTGAGCAGGTCGTGGAGAAAGCCGCCGCACAATATCCCCTGAACGACCCACTGCTGTATCCAGAAACAAGGACAGTCGCTTCTGCTGTCGACTCGCTCGTCTGGACTCTTGTTCTTGTCTCGTTCGCGTGCTTGGGCTGAACGACGTTAGCACTGAGCGAGAAGCGGGTTCGCCACCTGCCGCCGAAGCCTCCCATTCGCTCTCGGAGCTATAGCTGGAGCTCGTCAGTGTATCAGATGACGAGCTTGCATTATCACTGTCAGAGTCTGTGACTGCACCTGTTGCAGTTCGTGCTCGACGCGTACCCCGAGACAGCGGAACAGACGAGGGCAGTCGCGGTGACGGCCCACGGGGCGTACTCCCGTAAGAGAAAATGAGCACGTCCTCTACTCCTGCCTCCTTGGACTGGGAGCCCAGCTCTTGCCCTCGTGCAGACATGCTCTCTACAGATCTCGAAGGCAACGTGAACCTTCTGGGACCGACAGCAGCGTTCCAAAGAATACGATCCGTCCTGTCGCGTTCAAGAGAAAAACGTTCTGCCTTCCATCCTCGGCGTCGACGACCGGCAAGCCAACAACGTTTCGGCGTTGTTGTTGTTGTTGAAACGTGCCGCTGAAAGCGTCTCGTGCTTCCTTCAAAGACCATTGTAGCGTTCAGAAAGTGACGTAGGGTCTCTTGTTGGATATCGTGGCAGCGGTCGAAAAAAAGAGAAGCTTTGTAGACGTTGAAGAACGAGTCTTGGTTTGACCTAGTAAAGTCGTGGAGGCGCTGATCCTCTCCAGTCCGTTTTGATTCGTTTAGCGCGAGCTGCGTGGCAGTGGAACGTTGATTTCGTGGATAGCGCTTTCGTGTTCTTTTTGCACTCGTTAATGTCTCTCAGCCGAGAGCGACTAGGCTTGCTGAAGCCCTGTTGTGCGTTTGTCTTTGCTTTTCCGCAACCAGGGACTCGTTCCTGGCAGCGCTCTCTGCTGCGGACGCCGAGCGTGTGTGGTCGGCGGAATCGCGTTGGCGTTGCTTGCTGGAGACGAAGTAGAGAACAGTACACCGAAGATGCCTCGGTCGGGTTACCTGGCGGGTACTCGGCTGGGGTGCCTCGACGCCTTGTCTTGGAAGCTGCAGCGGATGGGCGCAACCGTTCCCTCTCCCGACACGAACGTCGACATAATCGAGACGCAAGCAGCGTCGCCCGAGGCAGTAGTGCCCCCTCCGTTCCACAAGAGAAACGCAGGAGACAAGGCGCTGGCCCGACTGAAGGAATCATCCCCGATGGCATCAACTTACGGGCTTTACTCGCTGTTTTGTGCTTGTTCGGGCTCTTCATGTTCGCGACATGGTCTCCGAATCGACGACTTGCCTTGCTGAGCATGTTGGCATGTTTCGCAATCATTGGGTCACTCCTGCTCTCGAGCGGGCGCCAGGTTGCTGGGAGCCAACTCGATGATCTCGATAACGCTTTCTTCAGCAGAGGTCGATCCCAAAATCGTCTTCCGGTTGAGCGCTTGGCCTTGTTGCTTGGATGGAGTGGCGGTTCGAACCTCGTCCGAAACGGCCAGGTCTCCGTAAGGAACCGGAGACGTGGTGCGATGCCGACTAGTGTGCAGCTGCAGACCAGCAATGCTTGGGATGACGCTGGCATGGATGATGACGATGATGATGACGAGCACATTTGGCAGGGCACTTCCAGTGCAGCGTTTTTTGAAAGCCGCGCTGATTCGCTGAGAGAGCGTGCCAGACAAGTCACTGGCTCGTCATTTCGGCGACTAAGGCCTGGAGCCGCACACGATGTGCTTCCGTTTGCGAGTTTGGAACCGTCGCGAGATCTTTTCGCGAGCCATCGTCGTGAATGGCATGAGGCTTCGCTCGACGAAGATGATGTTGGCACGACTCGATGGGTCGACGACTCGACTGATACGTATGTTGATGATGCATCTGATGACATCTTTGGAGCAGGCACAGACGGAGACAGTGCTGTGTTCCATCAGCCTAGTTCGGAGCAAACGAGCGAGCAACAGTTTCGAAACGGCTCGAGGGATGGTGTATCCTCGATGGAGACGATGATCGGAGGCGCTGAAGCATTACGCGATGAAACCTCTTGGAGAGAGACGAAAAACGCTTCATCCTCGTCGTCGCCTATTGCAATCGTTCCTGTCGAGATTGTCGGAACCGAAGATGATCTGTACACCATCGTGACGGAACCAGACCACCAAGAGGAATGGTCTGCTGTTCGTGCGCAGCAAGAACGATTCGGTACTGACGCTTTCGTGACGGATCTTCCGCCGACTGGAAGGGGATTCTCTCGGACGTTGTCGTCTCGTTACATCAACCAATCACGTTCAAATACAACACGGCCTGTTGACTCGATGGAGAAGTCGCCACTAACCGCTGAGGATGTGTATTTTTCGAACACGCCACAACGACATCGCGCGAAAACAGGACGTGCTGGTCTTTTGCGATCACTCTTCTTACCGCTATGGCAAATCAGTCGACTAGCGCTTCATGATTTACAGACCAAACGCGGAACTGCAACAATAGCCAGTCCTCGTGGCTCGCCTCTAAATACTGCTCGAGGCAGCAGGGTATCTGAGTTCGACCAAGACACCAATGTCTTCTACGCAGAAGGCTTCGACGCACCAGCATCCCAGGATGATGTGTTCCAGGGTGCAGCGCGTTGGGTGTCTCGCTCGGCACCTGGGCTTTGGCGAACGCTCTTCGGACCTTGAATGCAAGCCCAGATCCCAAGTCCCTCTGCATGAGCATTCTTCAAGGGCGGGCTTCGCTGTGAAGTGTAGAAATATCTCGCACGTGAAGTTTCGGATGACGATAACGATTACATGTCGCTGGACGAAGCGATTGAATTCGTTGACCTGGTCGGATGACTGGTACGTACTACCTATGCGATGACATGACGCGCACACCATGAGGCAATGGTGCAAGTGAATGGAGCGATATCATCCATGGGATCCTCGCGATAGAGGCTTGAGCGATCATGGATGACGGTATCTGTTCGAGGCCAACGATCCCAACAGACCGATGCCAGCGCTATCATGAACGCATCAAGCTTGCATCGACGAACAGGATGCTCTGGATCTGAACCGAAAGCGTTCTCCTCGAACATGAGCGATTGAGTTGTACAATGCAGCATGGAAGGCTCGGCTGGGTATCGCCAGGTTGACCTAGCGCCTCTGTCAGCATTGCCCGAGACCAGATGACAAGCATTCACCCTTGTATTTTCGATATGGATCCCAACTTTACAGATTTCGTTATGTAACCCGAATGATTTTTGTTCGACAACACGAGACTGGAATCAAAATGATCCCTGACTCCAGTCGATCCCCTACGGTAGCACTAGATTGTTTCCATTGAATGCTGTTTGCCTAGTCATGTGCGCTCAAGCCCCAATGAACCTAGATTGACATAGATTGATTCGTGCCAGAGATTCGTCAAAGACTTGGCAGGACCAATCGTAAAGCGATTCATGCGGGTCGTCGAGCAGCATTTTCTCCTTCTTCAAAAACGATCGCAAAACGAGTGACCTCCAAACTCGAATGAAGCACCGTATTCGCAAATGGACTCGTCATACGATACGGTTGAGGGATCATGCACCAGCAGGACTAGTGTCGTTGATATTGCGCGAGCAGCTCGTTCGTCGACTCGGAGATAAAGTGATTCGGTCCCGTGAACCTCCATTCGATGCCATGGTTTGCATTTGTGTAGGTCGTCAGACCTCTCTGACCCCAAGCTGGGACTATGCCATGCTCGCTGGCCAGTAGCCAACATGACTCGTTTTGGCCCAAAGTGAATTCAACGCTTGAACACGGACGATGCATGCGCGCTCTCTGGTTGGTGAGCAGACAGCACCCGACTCCGCATGCCGTGGCATCTCCGGGAGCCGTTCACTGAGGAACATAGGGAAATGGTGCAAATGTTCGCGCTGTAGCGTCTTGATCACGTTGTAGCTGGAGCGCTCGTTCATGAAGCGACACCGTGCTGGGTCGTTCAGTCTCCGGACTCGTGGCTACTTCGAAGGTTTTGCCTTCGACGGCCGGCTCCTGCAGACACGCCACCACCAGTGCTGCTAGGTCGTCACGAGCAATCTGACCCCGCAACGTATCCCCCTGATCCAGATGCAGAGCAGGTAGGCCACGAGATGCTGCCAGCGTTAGCGCACAAGGGCGGATGATGGTGTATGGAACACCACTTGAACGAACAAGGTCTTCACCGGCAAGTTTCCACTCCATGATCCGTCCCAACTGGGCATTCATCCGAACAGCTGGCGGCTCCAGACTCAGGTCCTTGAACTCGTTCGGGCGAAGAACTCGCGTCACCCCAGCCGAAGAGATGTGGATGTAGCGAGGCGTCTTTGAGGTCCCGAACCTTCCGTTGTTGCCGCCGCTTGGCTAGGTTTTGGGCCAGTGTCAGCACCGTCACGATATGCACCAATCGAGCGCAGTTCGAGGAAGAATTCGCCTGCACTGAACTGAGGGTTCAATTCACCATCGTATTCGAACTTGGAGAGCATGATCTGGAAAGCTTGCATACGAGCGATATCCATAGGACGTTCATTCGGCCGGGTCGAGCCACGAAACACCGCCACGAAACGCTCGAACGGCAGACGAACACGCTGCCATGCAGTCGTCGCCCTTGAATCTTTCGTATCAAAGGAACAAGCATAGGCAATGCCGTCCCAACGATCATCGCAACGAACGATAAACTTGTAGCGTTTTCCGTCGCCCCGAACGAGTAACTCGAAACCGTCATATCCCTGCAGGTTTAGAGGCGCCCGGAACGGGCAGTGTCCGCACCGACGCGAAGCCACCAAAGTTCTCTGTGCTCACTGTGCCGGTGAAACGTCCGACTCCTCGTGACGGAAAGCTCAGCGCCGATGAAGAGACACCCCCCATAACGACATCGTCTACGGGACCCCATTGCAATCTGGCCTGATCAGAATCCTCAAAATCGAACAGCACTGTTGCTTGCGGCGCTAGGAGCGGCTCTCGAGTGCACGCCAAGAGGTTCTGTATTCCCCGATACTCGACATTGGCTGGGGTATCCTCCAAAATCACCGGTTCATAGAACTTAATACCCTGTCCATACTTATCCCGATCTGGCGTATCTTCCTCCGGACCGACCTTGACCCCTGTGCAACAGACAACGGCGGTGATATCCTGGACCCCCGCTGCTGGAATATTGTAGAGGTCACCGAAGAGCAACTGGAGTGGGGCGTTCGCATCCAAAGTGCCTTCCCCAAAGGTACACCTCGAATACTCCAGGTCGTTGAAAGCCTGTTCCGCACGCTTCTCTGAACGCACCAACGCCCTTACCGTATATCCAGACTCAAGCAGCTGGGCGACAACACGCCTTCCGAGGAGTCCAGTCGCTCCTGCCACCAGCACAGGGCCTCGAGTTGCCCGCTCGCCCTCGGCCTGAGGCGCCTCTCTTGATTTTCGAAGCCGCTCGATTGGATTAGGACGCGACTTCGGATCCTCGGAAAGGATTCAAAAAGAATGAAGCGTCTTTGATGAAACGAAGTACTGGCCAAGGACGCATCGATGGCCCACGAGACTTTTCGGTTTGTTGTTGCGCCCGAAGCCACTGTTGCGGCACAGCTCCAGAGACTCGATCGCTCGGGATATGTTTCGTACGAGAAAGACGATGGCTTTGCTCTTTGATGAACACCCGTTCTCTGTAAAAAGGAACCGATACAAAACTCCAAGTCCAATCGAGCATCCTGAACGGAAACGGCGTTGTTCACTTGACCGACAACAACACCAACGCTTCTGGAGATTGTGCCGGCTCGTTCCATCGAGAGTCGTTCGCCTCCGGTCCGACTCGGGAAGGGCGTTCGCTACCCAAGTTGCTGCTGGGGTGGCCTGTTCATGGACGTCGTCTCTCCACCTTGGGTCAACGGATGGCGTAACCAGAGAATGATACGAGCGTTTGTAAGGCCCTTGCTCCCTTGCGTTCGCTATTCGTCGGTGACGGCACCGCGCAGCCGTTGTTGTCATCGGGCCCAGCTGTTCCAGCGATGGCTGCAGGCGTTCCGCGGTCTACCGGTGACGCCAGCTTTTCATAAGCCTTCTACTGGTCAGTGTTGTTTGCATAACCGAGGCCAACTTTTGCGCACTCTGCTGGATCTACGCTCACGGCATCGAGGAGACGCCTCTCTGTCGCGGTTCGTGGCGACACTGTCCCCGGAGGCAAGCGACACGTCGTCCTGGTCGAAGGCGCTCGGACAGGTACTGCACTTGGCGCCAGTGGAGCGCGGTCGACTCTATATCGTGGCCACGCCGATCGGTCACTTGGGAGACCTGAGCTTCCGAGCGCTGGCTGTGCTACGCCAAGTGGACTGGATCGCGGCAGAGGACACCCGACACACGGGGAAGCTACTCAGCCACTATGGTATCTCGTTGCGAAAGCAGATCGCTCATCACGAGCACAACTGGCGAGAGCAACTTCCGTTTCTGCTGACGCAGCTCGAAACCGAACGTGCCGCAATCGCTTTGGTCTGTGATGCAGGAACGCCGTTGATCGCTGATCCTGGTAGTCAACTCGTTCGAGAGGCGATTCAGCGCAAGATACCGGTTGTATCCGTGCCTGGCGCATGTGCCGCTATTGCGGCCTTGACAGTCAGTGGTCTACTGGGAGAGCCAAGAGATCGCCAGCCCGGAGCAGGTACTTGGGAGGAACTTCTCGGCAATAGTTTCGCGTTCTATGGATTTTTACCTCATCGGCTGTCGGGACACGGGCGGTGGCGACAACAACGTACTCGTCTCGTTGAGGCGATCATTCGAGAGGCTCGCTATCGGCCCGTTATTCTCTACGAGGCTCCCCATCGATTGTTGGAGACGCTTCATGAACTCGTTGCAACAGAGAAGCGCCTCATAGTATCGACAGACGCCGAGGCAGAGCCGATACGGATCTGTATGGCGAGGGAGTTGACCAAACTCCATGAAGAGATTTTTCGGGGCCTTCTCGTTGAGGCGCTCGGTCATGTAGAGCAACAGGGGTCACGCGGTGAGTACTGTTTGGTGCTCGGTCCCCCAGTGCGGCAACCGGGAGCGTCGGATTCTCGGCCTCTTGATTCCAACGGAGAGCCATCTGCGAACGCGATGGATATCTCTGAGGAGCCGCCGCATTCCATCGGCGCTGGCGACGAACGAGTTCACGTCTCCACCTTGATGACGGTACTGCTCCAAGAGGGACTCTCCGCCGCTGCCGTCGCTCGTTGTGTCGCAAAAGCGCTGCCAGCGATGCGTCGCAAGAGCGCCTATGCCATGGCCCTGCAACTGCGTCAACAGTTGGGTAATTCGGTTCGTGATAATCCCGCTCCAGATTCGAAGAGACACACCTGACTCCAAGTGTCGTTGCGCCGATGATCGTGCTCGACGGCAGTATCCGAGCGGGTCACTTGAACGTCTGTGTTCGTCGACGCTCCGTTCGGCTTGCTAGATGCTGTTTTTGGACCACGGAGATGGCAAAACTAGTCGGAAACCGGGCATTGCGACGTCTGCCGGAACCTGACGCATCCTTCAGAGAATCGTGCGCTTCCGTAAAATTCTCGCAAGTTGTTTGTCTAGTCGCACCTGACAAACAGTGGCGGTCGTGCGAACCCAACGCTTTGTCGGATCGCGTCTCGAGCCACTGCAGTGAATGAGAAGCGCTCTGGACTGGCTCTATTGCAACCGTTCTTTCCGAACATGCTGCGTTTCAACAAGGAGACGCTAGCGTGTCAGCACCAAGCGAGTCACCTGGATTCGACCGCTACAGGTGCCAGACTTGCATTTATCCTGCACGACCCAAAAAACGCAGTGGACGCTGCTGTTTGTGATTCTGAATGAGACCCAGAGCAGCTGAGAATTTGGATTCGAGTCCCGTTACCAATACCGGGCTCGCAACACAGACGCCCAGGTGCTGACACGAACGCAAACGCCTGACGGAAAGGCGAATCTAGGAAATCTAGGGGAAAACCCTCATTCTAGATCGACAGGATCTTTCTCGCCAGCATCCTGATCGCTGTGCTCATCTGCTTCATCATTTCGAGAGTCGTCGTCCTCCTGCGTAGATATGCTCTCCAACCTGCCACACTTGCAGGATATTATCTTCAGCGACTGAGGCAATTAACCAAGGCTCATTCTGACTCCAGCCAAAGTCGCTGATTTTGGCCGTGTGTCCGCCGTGAACGAAAAGCAGCTCGGGAGGCCCATCCTCGGCATCCTCCGGTGACTGCTCCAGCCCAATCCGACTTAGGTCCCAGATCATCAATCGCCGATCCGCACCAGCGGAAGCTAGTATGGTCTCTTCGGTTGGTGACCAGGAGAGCTGTTGAATCGCGTCAGCGTGCGCCTCAAAGGAGTGCATCTTCATTTTCAGATATCGTACATCCCACATGGCTACCGTACAGTCATTGGAACCCGAGGCAAATACATTCGCACTGAAAGGGCTGAACGCCACACAGTTCACTTCGGCTTTGTGGGCCTCGAATGCTGCGGTCGCTCGATTAGACGCTGCCTCTCGCGTATCCCAAAGCATAATCTGTCGATCATCGCCCGCAGATATAAACAGGTGCGGGTTGTGGATACACCATGCGACATCTTCTACGACTGCCTTGTGTCCAGTGTAAACCCGAACGGGACCGTACTGCGGTGGACTCGCAAGTGCTGTGCGTCGACCACCCGGGGAGCCAGAGGCCACGGCCGCCGCGCTCGTCGCAGTCTCCCCGGCTAAAATTGCGTGCACGTCGTACTGACAGATGAGCATATCGTCAGCACAGGAGAGAAGACCAGCTTGCTCATTTGGAGACCACGCAAGGCCGAAGCCCTCCTTCTGGTGACCAGTGAGCACCGCTTGGGCTTCGATACGACCGTCCGCCGGCGGTTTGCTCGGATGCTTTGCCAGATCATACAGGTAGACTAGACTCGAGGGCGATTTCGTTGCCACAACGAACGGATTCTTCGGCCAATACCGAGCCCTGTTCACTTCTCCATCATGATTGATCTTCTGACGAATCTCGATTCTACTGAGCGGCGGCCCGTTCCCGTAACCAGCCTCCTCCGAGTCAGCCGCCGGCCCAGAGGCAGCGACTGCCGTACTCGACGGCCGACCCGTGTCTGCGTCCTCCGACTCACCCTCGTAGAATGGAAGTCTCACTTCAGCAACCATAAGAAAGTTCTGCTCTGCATCGGAGGTGTGCGTCCCAAGGAGTAAGTTTGCGGCGCAGCTGGTGCGACCCTCCGAGATGCGTCGCTCCGGGAGCCACTCCACGGTCAGCGAAGGCCACTCCAAAGCCTTGGTCAGAACCAAATCATACAAGAAAGGCGTGTTCTTCTTCCATATCTTATATTCTTCGTTGATCAAACGTTCATCTGAGTTTTCAGACTCCATGACGCTCAGTGCTGACTGTTTTTCAAAAGGTTACTGCCACAACGGTGCATGGATACGAACAAGTGCACGCATGCCGTCGGCGTTGCCAACGAGCACGCATGCGAGACGAGTTCCCGCCAAGAATGGCAAATGCCAGTCTCGTCCAGAGACGTCCAAGTCTCGTTCGTTCCAGAACGTGGTCCATGGAGCTGGCTTCGATCTGTGCTATGCTGTATTGCGATGCAGTGCCATCGAATAACAGAGGTGTCATGGACCGATGAATAACCGGTCGGAGGAAAACAATCTCTATCACTATAGAGAAGGCGTCCAAGTCTCGAACGTTTGAATGAACTCAATGAAGATATCACCGTTATATCATCGGATCTTATAGATGATCTACAAATAGAGATACAATGACATCGACAATGCTCCTTTAGAAAGGTATCTTCTTCGAGCATTCTTCATTCGGTATCGAGGCGAACGCGCATCGACTCCTTCGAAAGGCCACTGGCCGACATGGCTGGCTCGCGATTCGTACCGCAAATCCTATCGTTTCGGGGGGGGGGCCAAACCTTGCTCGTAGGGTCTCCGTTCCAGATACACAAGAGCTTCTGGTCCCAAGCTGATGAAACTTGTCATTTGATGGAATCAATTTTTTCGTAGTTGAATCTGATTAGAACGAAAAGATTGGTTTTACCTTTCTGGAGACGGCGATGAAGCTAGCCCAACGTCGACGTCGGCTAGGTGCTCCTCAACGGCCAGCTACCTGGACAGAGACTGGTTTTGTCTCCAAACGCATTCATCGGCCTGTACAGAAGCGGGCTGAAGCTGCGAATACGCTGATTGCTACACTTCAACGCTATGAGGAACAGCTGAAGAGTCACCACGTGATGCTGCGACTGGAGGCGGTCGAGCGAATTTCGACGCTGCTGCGTTCAATGGAGCAGCGGGATATGAGCATCAAGTCGCTTCCTTTTACCTGGTTGAAGCTTTTCGATAAGATAGTCGTTCTTGCGACGGAGCCTTCACGGGCACGGGGACGAGAACAGGCGGCTCAACTGGTGCTGCAGCTGCTTCGTTTGGGGGGCAACGACCTGGACCTCTCGCCTGTTTTGCGAGCGGTGCTGCTGCGAATAGCTGGCGCTGCCGCTTCTCCCAAGGTCGATAGTCGAATGGAGAGCTTTCGGCTTCTCTGCGACATGGTTGCAGAGTCCAGCATGAAATGGCGCCCCGTTTTGATGGAGATCCTCGCTGATGATGCCATGATCACCACGTTCATACAGGCATGGATCCACTGGGCGGGAGGAGATACTGCTGCGCTGCTCAAAGAAGGTGCGACTAGTGAGCCGAGCCTTTCTATGCAGCACCGACCGCATCTGGCGCAAGGAGCAAACCTAGAAGCATGTCTCGATGCGCTCGATTTGCTCCTGGAGGTGGCAGCGAGCCGCACCAAACAGCACCCTTCCGATCCGTCGGATTCGCTTGGAGGACAGTTGCGGGGGAACCTGGCCACGCAAAGTATCACCATGAAAGAAGAAACAGGCTATGGGCATGGCGCTCCTCTAGATCTCGTTGCGCAAGCAGTAGATCCGGTTGTGTTTCGAGTCCACCCCGGTGAAACACCAACGGTGCGACTCGTCCGAGTACCAGACTCTGCGCCGTCTTTGAATCTCTCTTTGATTCGATTCGTCACGGAAACCCATCGTCAAGCTATGACCAAAAGCATTCCTCTTCTGAGAGGCTTTTATCGCGAGGCATTTCGGGTTATGACAAGCTTCGTGTTGGAGGATGGAATCTGGGACTCTCGTCTCTACGGCTTGCTCAATCAGTGCGTGCTTCTCGAGCAGTGCAGTGTTGCCAGAGTGTCTGGTGCGATATCATCGCCCGTGGGATCCTCATTAACATTTGTACATTGGGTCTATCGAATTTGGGCACGTTACTTAGAACCACGTTGGAAGAACAAACCGCGGACGCGCGAGACAGACCGTGCGTTCGCCTCTCTGACCATCACCATCGCCGAAGCGCTCTCCCGTCCTGATATCATCTCAGAGGAGATGGTTCCTGCAGCTGTGGAAGAAGGCTTGGCTTGGCGCCTCCTATCCATGTCGCGTTTTCCGTCACTGGTGCAACAAGCCTGGCGTCAGGACTGGCTCCGGAGATGCACGCTTTCAACTGAAAGAAGCGCATCTTCTCCACCGCACCTCAAGAGATCTGACTGGCCCATGTTGGAACGATATGGCGACCAGGATTGTCTCATTGGTGCTGTCAAGCTGGCTTATCGGTTTCTACTGAGCGCTCGGGCAGCAGATCGAGGCCGGATGGAGCAATCTATCGCAGCAGAGTGCCTGCGCCTCGTCCGCCGAGTGCTCCAAGGCCCGCAGGTCGCTTTCATCGAGAAAGACGGATGTCGATCAATCATGTTGGTCATGGCACCCTTCTTTGCAGTGCCTAGTCGGAACCTTTTGGTTATAACGGAGCTTGCGCCCTGCCTCCTTATGGAAATCGAGGCACTGCTAGAACGTTTGCTGTTTCTATCAGGAGGCTGCGTACCACTGCGTCTTGAACGAGCCATGGCTGCTTGCCAAGAACACGAAAAAGTGATTAGATATGGGCGCTGGAGAAGCGTGCTTTCGCTCTCCCAGTACATGGTCCTAGAGACGCGCTTCCTTCTACTGGTGGCCCTCGCGCGCGGCTTGTCCCGGCTGGACATCAGCCTGGAAACGCCTCAGGGTACGATCGATACAGAACGAGCAGTGGCAGGCCCATCCGCTCAAGAACGACAGGAGGCATACACGTTGCTCCGCCGGGAATGGATGGCACTGTCTCGCCCATTTCCTTGGTTGCGATACGCGCTGCACCAGCTCAGTGAGTGCGGGACCGCCCACACGTAAATGAGTCGGATGCTTGGCTCGTTTTTTCTTCCTGGTCATGCAAAGCAAAAGGCGGAGCGCCAAGCTTCAAAACAAATACTAGCCATTTACCATATGTTGCCTTTGAGTCGGCTGACATGTCCCGCTCCACAGCGCGGACAAAACGCAGGCGCTGCATCCGTCCTGCGGCAAGAATGCACACACTCGTAGGAAACGACTGTTCCTGCTGGTCAAAGCGGATGGTTCATTCAGCTCGCGCCAAACACTTACAGATACGTGACAAAATGAGCCCCGGATACAAAGCGTGAGCTTGCCCATCACGACCTGGAGCGTTTGGGCTATCGTTGCAGCCTCTCCAACGAGGTCATGAATCGCTCCTGGCATCCTGGGTTTGCCGAACAGGGTACCCGAGCATGACATGCCTGCCGGCAGAGCCAGGGTACAGCTTGCCTCTTCTAAAACAACTCGCGGAATTGATGGCTTGTTCAGGCATCCTTAGACTTTCCTCTGAGATTGACCCTTGTCCTGTGCATTGGCAAGCTTTTCCCGAATTCGTTTCATCCTATCCTCCGCCTCTTTCTGGGCCTTGCGGAAGAAGCTCCCTTCGCAGTCACCGGCCCATGGTGGAGGATGTCCAAAAATGTGTGCCATCGTTACCTGTCCCCGCCAGTCAGCAGGCAGAGCAAGTCGCTGTGGATCAGGAGCCAGTCGCAATGAATACAACCAGTAGGCTTCGGCACCTTCAATATGGTGAAAGCTAGCCGGACGATAACTTGAATTGTGTGGGACTCCCTGCACGAGCCCGCGTTTTCCCATGGTCTGCAAATAATACGAAGGTCGATTCGGCATGAAAGACCAGTGCATATCCATCTGCTGCTCCTTTCCTTTGAATATCTCCGGATGAAAATACATGCACCACCAGGTTCGCAACGAGCCGCCCCGTATGCAATACGTCTGATTCCAACACTCATTAGCGACAGAAGCGAGTGCTTTCACCAGCGCTCGATTCATGACCACACCGCCTCCACCATAGGCGAAACCGACCGTGCATGGTTTGTGGGTCGGAAGCGGACGAGTTGCCTCTGGCGGTGTAATGCAGCGCATGTGCATATAGGCTCCGTATGGAGCATCCATGCAGAAACTGAACCCAGAGTACAAAAACTCTGACCGACGGCTCACCTCTAATTCGTGCAGCGTGTTGCAAAAGTTCTCACCGAACACATACGTGTCGTCGTCCACGATAAGCAGATAGTTTGCCCCGAACTTTCTCATCAGCTCGAGAAAGACTGGCGTTCCGACTGCATCTGGACTGTATGTGTGTCCATAGTAGATATCGGTGCGAAGAATGTCGAGCACGAGCACATTGGCTCCATAGTCTGGCAACGGGTCCGGCGAAACGAAGAAGACCCGTTCTCGGGGAAAGTCCCGCAACCAGGTACGGATGATAGTCGGCGCCCTCTGCGGATACGTTTTCTTCGAGGTTCGTACAAGCACCAAGACGTCTTTGCTGCAAGAGGCGAGATGGAGTGAGCGTGGGCCAGGCGCTATTACGTAGGGACTGAGCGGGTCGAGCGACTCCCCGTCGAGGCCGAGCCAGTGACGATCGCGAGCTGAGAGACAGAAAGACCAACGACTCAAATGGTTCATCGAGGTGGTTAGTGCACAAAACGTTAGGCGAAGAGTCGTCCATAGTCCTAGAAGCACGAGAAAAACAAACAGCGTTCTTTGGCTCGTGAGCCGTCGAAACCTCTGGCTCATCGCCAAGCCCGTGGAACGAAGGCTCCACCCGTCTTTAAGTGACCTCCTTCGTGGCAGCATTGGTCTATTCAACACACTCTCATTCGTTTCAAGCATTGATGAACTAGAGCCACTGTTCCGTGCGGCACTACGCGTCGGCATACACCGCTGAAAGGGACGGTGCGTAGACGTAAATCCTTAAAGCGCAAGTGGTTGAGAAAACTTTTTTGCGAGGGAACGTTTCATCGCCCGGCGAGTTACTTTCGAAACAGCGACCTGGTTTCGAACGGTGCTGCGCTTATTTTATCGCTTCGAGAACGGAATTGGTATCGAGCGGTTGCTGTGACGATCGTTGTAGAAGCCTCGATCTATCTAGAAGTGGCTCTGGCCGTCAGGACTGTAAGAGTGGCTCGGGACCCGCACTCCGTTTTCGTGCCGGCACCCAAGCGCTCTCGAAACAGCTGAACTCGTTTTTCCCCGCACCAACAGGCACATTGCTCGTTTCGGAGCAAAGTCTAGGTTTATCGAGGTGACATAAGGTGCTTTCCTGGTGAAAAGGTATCCGCTTCGGTAGTCGTGCTTGACGACTCGGACATTCGCTCGACAGCAAAGCCGGTGCTGCTCGTCGTCGAGACGAGAGGACACTAGCTTCGGTGGTGTTGCTAGTTCTTACTAACATATCCGCTCTGCTGCATTCTTGGAGTCTGCATGCTATTTCGGCAGTGCATTGGACGGGCTTTCGCCTCAAAGGGACTCGGCACGATGATGACCGCCGTGGTGTCCACTCGAGGACGAGCAAAGTGGTTCCTGGCCCCCATAGCTGCTACTCGCTTCGTGAGCTACGCGAGCGCGACCAATGAAACCGCAAACTCGCCAGACCCAAGTGCTTCTTTGCCCGCGAAGCTGCGTGGAAGCTTCCAGGGACTCGAGTTGACGTTTCTGGGTACTGGTGCCGCGGCTCCTTCCACGAAACGGAACGTATCCTCTATCGCCTTACGCATTGGCCTTGCTGAACATCGCAAAGCGGCTTCCTTGTGGCTCTTTGATGTAGGCGAAGCGACTCAGCACCAGCTCTGTCGCAGTCATCTGCATATGGGTCGGATCGAGCGCATTTTCCTCACACACCTTCACGGGGATCACTGTTTCGGGCTTGCCGGGCTTTTATGTGGTCTCGGCATGAACAACAACGACAATGATGCTTCCGCACTTGTCGCTGATAGCGACGCAGGGGAGGAGGACGCCAGAAGAGGTCCCCCGCTGATTCATGTGTACGGACCCCCGGGCCTTCGACTCCTTGTCCGGTCCTCCCTTGGTGTTGGCAAGGCGCATCCTCGACTGCGACTCTGTATGCATGAGATCGTTCCGCCTTCATGCGGAATGCTCAAAGAGTGGTACGAATGGAGCAAAAAGTGCAACGGTGATGAGAGCCGCAGTTCGCGACAGCAGTGGCGCACCTGGACAGAGTCCCTCAACAGCCCGATCACTTGTAGACTTCCTCCGTTGCCTTTTGAAGAGCCTGGTTCCGATTATTTTTTTCGTTCCAGAGCGGATGTAGAGACTGATCTGCCAGATCCGGTCACCATTGGCTCTATTGCTTTGAAGATCGTTGACGATGAGCGCGGCTCCGTCTATGTGGCACCGTTGCAACACTCTGTCCCTTGCTTTGGGTACACTGTCGTGGAAAAAGTGGGAGCACATCGGCTGAACACAGAGATTCTTCGGGAAAAGTATAAGTTAGAGGCGCACCCCGTCTTCAAAGATCTGAAGCTGGGTCGACGAGTACTCCACCCGTACGATTCGAACAAATGGATTGAACCAGCAGAGGTGCTGTTACCGCCAAAAGCTCCCCGGAAAGTGGTGATTCTTGGCGATACCTGTGACTCAACCCTGATTCTACCCGCTGCTCGAGAATGTCAACTTCTTGTCCATGAGGCCACGCTCGGGGATGAGTTGTCTCACCGGGCTCGTTCGGTCCAGCATAGCACGGCCCGAATGGCTGGCGCTTTTGCCAAGCGAGTTGGGGTCACTGGAGCGCTCGCGCTGACCCATATTAGTGCTCGTTATGATGATCAAGAGAGCAAAACCAGTAAGCATCTTCTAGCGGAGGCACAGCAAGCAGCAAGTGGTGGCCGTTTTACGATTTTCATCGCCGAAGACTTGCAGCGGGTACAAGTGCCTTGGACGCAGCCTCAGTCGAATCAATCAGTTGCCAGCAGCGGTGCGGAGAGCTCGGTCCACGAATGCGAAGCGCAAATGCAGGCAGTTTCATAGCCTGATGAGCGTACCTCGAGGAACTGTTCAGGCGCTGCTTGAGCAAATTTAGTGAACCTCTAACTCATACTATCGGCAAGCGCGATTCTGTGCACGGACCCTTCTTTCCACAAAACAGCCACGGTCTCTTGAAGATTGGCGCAACCCGAATCCTGGGCTCATGACCCAATGCCGAGTACCGCCTCCGCTGAACGATGAGGTCCGTCCAGGATGTAAGCGCGCGCTTTGAAACCAAGCTGGAAAACAGCTGCTCTCCATACGAACCTGGCAGTAGTATTTCCCAGTGCGTTGTCGTTGCTGATCCCCGACAACTCCTCAGAGCACTGACTCATGGATGTGGCCTGCGTTGAGAGCATCTCGATCGAGCCGTTGGCGTCACCGCTTTATCGGTGCGCTCGTAAAAGATCCCCTAAAATCATCCTCATCGTTCCGGGTTTTCATGATCCGAAACAGCAGCCCCACTTGATGGCTGGACATGATCGAGTGCATCTTCCATCGACTCTGCAGATGAACAACAAGTACCCGAATGGTCCAGATCTATGCGCGCGAAAGCCTCGTCTGACAGGTCCACCCGAATATCTGCTGGGACTGGAGAGCGCTGAGTTCGCGAGCACGAAGACTTTGTAACTTGCCCTTGCCGCAGTGCTGCCTCGACAGACAGACCGGATCGTTTTTCCAGCGCAACGAGCAGCTGCTCGAGCCCGGAATCCTGGGAATCAATGGCGAGACCCTGCTCTAGAAGGGCTCGCGCGCGATCCCAGTTCTGGCATTCCATCTCCAGCCGAGCGTATGTTCGATAGAGCGGTGTATGATTAGCATCGTTTTCAAGTCCTCGCTCGAGCAGTTGCCGTGCTCTGTCCTTGTTTGCATGACGCATCTCCAGCAGAGCGTATGCGTTCCAGCTCGCACCGTGCTGAGGGTCGATTTCGATGGCTCGCTCGAGAAGCGCACTTGCTTTTCTGTAGTTGCCTTGACGCGCTTCCAGACAAGCATGCGCGTTCAGCAAGTGAACATGGTCGCAACCGAGACTTTCGCCGCGCTCGAAAAGCGCCCGAGCTTTGGTTGTGTCGCCCGCCGTGCTCTCCAGCAATCCATATGCCTGCCATAAAGAGGCATGACGCGGACAACGCTCAACGCCGCGTTCGAAGAGAGCTCGCGCTGCATCCAGATTACCTTGTCGCGTTTCAAACACGCCCCAACACTGCCATGCGTGGCCGTGCAAGGGATCTGCCACAACTGCTTGTCGAAAGAGTACTCGCGCTCGTTCGATGGCGTCTCTGGTTCCCAGGGCAGCCTCTGAGAGCGCAGCTCCAACCAGCAACCGACTGTTTGTGGGATATGTACGCAACGATTCCGCAAAAACAGCTCGCGCTTCCTCATACTTTCGTTGGTGAAGCGCCAGCGCACCAAGTGTGTGCCACAGAAACACCGTCTCGCTTCCTTTCTTCGCAACGCCTTGGCGAAGGATGGCTTCGGCACGTTCAGCCCCATGTCCATAGCGCCATTCAACGATTGCATAGCCATGGTAGATGCACGGAGAGTGCTGAGCGACCAAGCCTCGGAGAAAAATCTGACGCGATTGCTCAAGGTTTCCTAATCGAGCCTCCATTCGGCCGTAGGCGTTGTAGGCGGGACCGTGGCCTAGATCAATCCTCAGCGCAGCCTCGAAAAGTTTTCGTGCTTGTTGATAGAAGCCGAGACGTTCTTCCAAGAGCGCCCAGGCTACATAAGCTGGAGCATTCGGCTGACAGCGAATGGACTGCGCAAAGAGGAGACGCGCTGCCTCGAAATGACCTTGGCGATCACGAACGAGACCCCAGGTCTGATACAAGGCATGGCGATTGGGAAACCGCTGATTCCCTCTTTCTAGGACTGCATCCGCTTCATTGAGCATGTTCTCGTCCATTTCCATGGTTGCCCAGGCAACGTAGAGGGACACACCCTCTCGACGGCTACGCCAATGCGGGGCTCGGTCGACTTTGTCGTCAGTTGGGTCGTTTCCTAGGGCACTCTCTGCTGCACGGAAGAGACTTCGCGCTCGGGTGATGGCACCACGTTGAGCATCGAGGCGCGCACACGACAGCAACACATGAACATTGGTGGGATGCAAGTCCAGAGCCCATTGCAAGAGCTCTCGCGTTCGCGTTACGGAGCCATAGATCCGCTCGGTTTCGGCGTAGTGAACTGCAATCTCCGCCGCCAGCACGAAGCGGTCTTGATTGAATCGTTTTGAATGTCCATGCAAGTGAATGTGTATTTGACCAGGTGTCGTTCTGTTCTGATGCCAGCGCAACCGATCATACAGCACGGTTCGAAGGACTGATTCACTGCTCGTGGTCGATACCGCCGATCCGGTGGGGTTGGTCGTCCGCACTCGTTTTGAGTTTTCGCTTTTTGAAGACAGCATCTTGGTTGCGGGCTTGTCCTTGATGAGTTCTTCATGTACCATTTTTCGAACCAAATCCCGAAGTGCACTCCATGGCCGATGATGAGCCGTCTCTGTCGAATAGTCGATTGCTGTGGCGTTTGTGCCCACACTAACCAAGACGTCCTCGTAGTCATCGAGAACAAGAGCGAGCCCCAGCTCAAAAATGCAACGAGCAAGCGATATTTGGCCATCGCTCGCTTCGAGTTCAGCCCAGGCAACGCATAGCGCGTCGCTGAGACAACGAAGAACACCTTCCCGAAAGAGTTGTCGTGCTTTCTCATGACAACCGGTTCGCTGTTCCATAAGCCCCCATGAGTGATAGATATATGCATTGCAGGGATCAAGTTCGAGACCTCGACGAAAAAGTTCTCCAGCAAGCTTCGTGTCGCCACCACGACACTCAAAAACCGCCCAAGCGTGCAGCAAGTGGACCGAATTCGGGCAATACGATAGACCTTGGCGATAGGCGTCACGTGCCCGTTCATACGCCGCCAAAACCCCAGTTGTGCCCTCCAGATCGGTGGTAGGAACGTCTTCTCGCGCACCATTTTCCGAAACAGTGCTCGCTTCAAGGCGGGCGAGCATGAGCCACGAGCGGGCATCGTGACGGTCCAGTTCCAGGCACTGGCGAATAAGGCCCTTCGCTTCCGACAGACGGCCAGCAGACTCTGCGTTACGGGCCACCTGGAACAGCAACTTCAGACGCCGCCTGCGCACTTCTGTTACCCGACTCGTAACAGGCGTTTCGGGCTCGTGCGACAGCTCAGAGGCACTTGGAAACGCTGCCTTATCGGCCGACCGAGCGGGGCCCGCCCCTTTCGCTTTCGCCCTATGCGCCGCAGCTGCATCCGAAACCTCTCTATCCGCAGGAAGCCAAAGCTCCATCGCAAGAGAGAATGGGTGGTTTATTCTTGCAGAACGCCTCGACTGTCCGCATCGAAAGATAAACCGCCACCACTGGTGCAAAGCCGTCCCTTGTTGCAACCTGAATAGGCCACAGGAATCCTTTTCCTGCGCAATGCATGAAGTCGAGCGCTTCATCCTCCATACAGACCAGGTCGTAAACCCTAAAGTTGCCTTTTCCCTATCATCATTGCGGTCAAGCATCGCCCTTTTGCAGACGCCGTAAACGAGCCAGACTGTCGTAGCGCATGCGCCACGATGCCATCGGGCGCCGCTGCCGACGATGACACGGCCCGTGGCAACAACACCCACAGGCGCGTCGCTAACAGCCGAGAGACAAGGTCGTGTCGGTCGTGGATGCGGTCTCAGAGCATCTTCCAGTGGCGCTAGATATCGACGCTTGTAAACGTCTGGATGGACGAAATTGCAAAGCAGCGTACTCCTTGGGGATTCATAAGGAAGCGTTTGGCGTTGCTGCCTCCTCGATGCTTTGAAGCGACTCGAGATCCGTGTTTGGATTTCTTGGCCAAGTTATGGGAACGCAACTCATTTGGGACAGAACGGCAACATTTTGGACATTGATGGTTCTCGCGGAGCATGGGTCCGTGAGACGGAACCAGACTGCGCAGTCCGGCAAGGCACGCGCTTCTGATCCATACGAAGCAAGTGATCAGCACTCGTGTGGTTTTGTAGCTATCTCGTAGAGAGAAGCGCTTCATTGCTGGAAACTACAGCATACGTATGCGACGGGGGATGCGGCAACGCGGCCTCCATGCGTGCGACTGGTTATCGACGCGAGCGCTGTTGCATGGAGAGGCCGCGGCGCTTTTCGGAACGGGCGAATCACGGGCTCGGGGAAGGACTTAGTAGTGATGCTGGTTCTCCATGCTGATGTGCTGCGTCTGCGGCAGTATCCGCTCCGGGAAGGGGTGTCCCAGGATATTCAAAAGTCGCTATCGTGATATCTCCCGGATATGTATGGAAGAGTCTCATGACAAAGGCAGGCGGATGAGAGGATAGTGCAAATGCTCCCCTTTCAACGTCATTACTCATTTCATTTCTCTATCTAACCTGTAGAAACTCTTCACGCAAGCCAAAGAGGAGCCTAAACACACTGCTTATGAACAAGATGATTCGCTGCTGTGTCCATGCGTGCGTGTGCATCACTTGAGTCAGCGGGGATGAGGATGCAGAAGCCTTGCTCGCCCGTGGCGCTCTCTTTCGTTTGCTACATCTTTGGGGCCGAACGTCGCGGGCTTGAATCTGGTCGCAGTCGTCCGTAACGTACAGACTGCAATTCCCACTTCACTGCATTTAAGTTATGTGAGAAATATACGTTTCTGCAGTCGCTCTATTGGTAGGCGGCTGTGCAACCACAAACGAGACCATTTTTGGCAAACTGATCCAAAAGTGTGAGGAGATTCCATACCCAACTGTCTGTGGTAGAAAACAAAAGTCATATCGCCTATCGAAGCGCCCTTTCTGCATTACGTTGATTTGTAAATATAGGCATGGCGGTAACGGCCAGGGATGAAACAGCATCCCCATAAGGATGGATATGTCCGGTAATCTCAGACGAACCTCGTATCTACCAAGCCGGAGTTTCGGTCCGTAAAGAGAGTCGGTGGTTTGTCTCATATGGCAATTTCATTCGACCCAACAGTTTGCCCCAAAGTCGGATTCTATTGCATGAACTTGTATCGTCTGGCTTGTCCTACTCGCCAGGTACAGCAAAGTCCCTTGCCTCTTCTAGAATAGGTATCTTGGGGAGCCATGTCGATCCGCGCCAAGGTCAGGACTGTTCCAGAACTAGTCCCAACTTGTCCGGGCTCCCAAATGATGTACCTATGAAGACTGCACAGCATCGCTATTTTCAGCTAGGGCCATTGAAATGAATACGCAGACTCAAGCGCTTGCTGAGCCGCCTATGTCAAGCTGGTGGGCGCTGCTCGGGCAGTCGGACGCTCATCATGGGCCGCTGAATGACTCCCTTTGGGGAGTCAACCAACTCCACGATTGCCATGGGAGCAGTTGTCACCACGGCGTTGCCGGGAACGAAGAAGGCGAACGTAGCCACCATTGCGTCCCTGATACCTCTCAGCCAGCTCGGTGAACAACTTGTGGACAAGATGCCGACCGCGAACGAAACCGCTGGCACGCACTCGCGATAACCCGTCGCCTCGTTTGCCTAATGTTATCATCTTGTCCGCAACACGACGGAGCTCCTTCGCTTTTGCGACCGTTGTCTCAATGCATTCATGATCAATCAAGCTCGAAACGAGATTTCGAAGAAGGGACAGTCGATGGGCGGTGTCGCGCCCCAGCTTGCGGAATGCTACTCGGTGTTTCATCGCGCGCTGAGAAAAACACACCGCTCCTTTCCGGCCGTGGAACCAACGCGCCACTCGACGTCACCGAGTCCCTTTTTCCGACCTCTTCAAGGAGACAAACTTTCCAGCAAGGCGTTCCGCTTCCTGGCTCACGACATGTGTCGCGGTCAACGATCCTAGTCGAGGTCGCTAACCTTCGATGCCCGCAACGCCGTAGCAACGGATATGGGAGGACTTTCGCGAAGCCGTGAAATTGGTATTCGAGGCGGTCCGCGAGCGGCGCTCTGGACGGCGACACCCATCCAACGGGAGAAAATTTGCTGCCGACTTGCATGAGTACCCGTGAGATGTTTCTTTTCAGATCACAACATTACAACGTTCCTTGTTATGGTGCTGTACGAGCTTTTCGTTCTGGTTTAGCGGACGGATGTGTGAGAGCAATCCATTGGTCATCGAATATCACAGTGATATAACCCCATTCATCACGGCCGCGGAACCAAAGTTGACAATTTGAAATAGCACAGCCTCTGCACTGCGCACCGTGGTCGGAAAGCACTCTTGCAAGCGAATCGATGGAAACCGATGCAGTTGCAGTCTCGTCTTTGCGGAGCGTTCGCATCCAAGACAGCTGGCATGTCCAGGCGAGAACACGCTCTGTCACGACTGGCGCCTAGCCAGCTGGAGCTCGCTCGCGCTCTGTTCCCACGGTCTTTGGCAGATTGTTGCCATGTCCATGCCGGCCACTCGCGGAAGAAAATCCCAAGAGCGCCTCAATCAACCAGTGAGCCAACCAACCAGCTAGCCAATCGCGAGTCATTTTATACAAGTTCCGTTTTGCTATTTCGTCTTGAGTATTCGTTTCTTTCTTTCTTTGGCTTTCTTCATCCGTCGTGGATGCAAAGAACCCACTCCATGTATGCACAGATTGTGTGGAAGCGCCTCCCCTCTAGGCAGAGACAGTTATTCGGGTTAACTCGCCTATGAATGACACTCGTTCGACGGTACCTTGCATCCCATATCGGCACGGGCTTTCAATTGTTCCTCGAAGATGATATCCCGTGCTTAGAATATGCTCCAGTTCCTTCTAGTGCCCCTTCATAGAACGCGCCGCTGATAAAGGGGGTGATGTCTCTGAAGCGACCGCCTGAACCAAGAATGAGGCATGGACACAACCTGTTGCGATTACAGCCACGTAGTGCATCCCTTGAGTTTCCCTTGACCACCGACGTGACTCGATGAGTTCGCCAAAAACGATCGATGACAATCCTGTAGACATGATGAATGCCGAACACACCCATCACAGTCGCTGTGGGTCCCTCGCGGCCGCGATCTCGGTCCGCCTGCCGAGTCGGCCAATCTCCGATGGTGCAGTTTTCTTGCAGTCTAGTCGAGTCTGCAAGTAAGCTAGCTGGAGGGCGGCAAAGCCACGTTGACTTCGTCATCGTGTGATCAGGACAACCAAAAGGCAGCTACAGTTTCCCAGACCTATTCGGGAAACCTGGGTACATGTCTTGAAGGGTCTTGTGCGTTTCTGCTCGCTCTCGATTCTCAACTGACGTTGCCCGACGAAGCTGGCGCAGCAGTGCATGAGCTCGAATGGACTTTTCACGGCTTGTTCGCGCAGTTTTCCTTTGTACCGGACGCACTCAGTGGACGGCTCGTGGCCCCGCATCGGCTCACGGATCGGACACTCATAGCGCCTACACGTAAACGCCACTGCGGCCGGCCTGTGCTGGTTGGGAAAGCCCCCCTTGGCCACCAGTCCGGGACGACCACGCGAGTCGATGCAAGAAAAGTATCTTCCGGAAAAGGAGGCATGCCCTGCTGCAGCCGCTGGCGCAGCTCCAACAGTGGAGTGGAAATCGAAAATTGATATTTTGTCTCCGCTCACGGTAATAGTTTTCATTTTCTCGCAGTTAGCTCGCTTTGTTTTGAGGGTGCTCCTTTTTCTAATGGTGTTCATCGGAGTGACCGTCTTTCTGTGGTTGCGCCGCGGTCAGATGTGGCTCCACGAACTAGTTAGCAACTTTAGAGGGGCAGCAGCGATGCGCCTTCAAAGGCGCCAGATGAGAATACACCCGCTCACGGTCGCTGCGAAACAACAGGAGGGCACCAGCAGTCACACATCGACGCAGCTGCCGATGGACCAAGAGGACAGGAGCCAGCCTGATCATCAGGATGCATCACCGGGCGAGTCAGACTGGAACGAAGGGCTCGGTTTCTCTTGGAACTGGAACTTTGGATATGCCCTCTCGTCGCTCCTTCGAATCGATTTTTCGCGTTGTTGGTTTCTGCTCTGGCGGTTTGGCTCGCGCAGATGAGCATCAGTGGAGTACCCACTACAACAAGACAGTTTGTGGAGAAGCAAATTCCACATTTTTGTATGAGTCCGTCCACTTGACAGGAGATGAATGCAAGGGTCGTATTTCCCCATGGCCTGATGATTTCCGCAGAGAGCGCCGAGAAGGAACAGACGCCTTGCGCTCGCCTGGCATGCGTAACAGGAGCAGGAGCAGCTCACTCCTTGAGTTTTTTTACAGTGTTGTAAACAGTTTTCTAAGGGTATAACTGCACTTTGAGAGCGGACAACATATGTATACATGCGATTGATGTTTAGCTGCCTGAGGCAACATACGAGAAGGGCGATCAGTCGCATCGGGCGCAGTCGGTGAGCCCCGAGGCGAGTGCCACTCGCGACCCATTCCAGAATCCAATTTGTGCAGCTTCCAAACCGACGAAATCGATGATAGGACAAGCAATGACGAGCACTATTCCGTCGTAGTGCAAGGAGAACGCTTCATGGCCCCGTGAATCAAAAGAAAAGCAATGCCCTGAGCGATAGTTCTTCTTTTTGTACTGAATTTGTGTCTGCCCAGAACGTGCGAAACCATTCTTGCCAACAATGTTGCCCGCCAGATACATATTTTCATTCGTGAGACGCCCTACATGCTGTTCAGGGGCACCAACAGAGCCTCTAGGGCCTTTGTCGCGCCGCATGCCTTGCCGAGTGCGCCCATCGCTCAGCAGCGCCCTGGCGCGAATGCCGAATCGCCTTCGCCGATCTCGCTATTTTTCTTCGGAGGCGCTCGTGTTTGAAGCGACCACGATGGCAGCGATCGGCGCCACGAATGGCCGTTTTCATTAGATTTTCCTGCGACCTCTAGACGTACACGTCTATTGTTCCAGCCTTGGGAGAACCGCTCTGTTCATCCTTGAACAAGGATTGCGGGATTTCTATGGGCGGTAAAAACTTGTCTAAAATAATTGGAACATGATGAGCTCATTTTTTCAAAAGATATGGGGCTCTATACACAATCTAAGTTCGTTCGCGGCAGACGCGAGCTACGAGGAAGACCTCAACCGGCTTATCCAGCGCTGCAAGCAGTACAAGGATGTGAACGATATGATCACCAAGCAAGCAAAACTGTATGATACCTCCCTCCGTGACCTTTCGTCCGTGGGTCGCGCCGCTGGTGAAACCTATGTTTCTATTGCAAACTTTCGCAGTTTTCCATCTGGAACGTCAACAACCGAGTCAGAGCTGCGGTCGTCGCACGCGCAGATTCCGTTCCGAAATCGCAGTATGAGTTCTCTTAGCACAGTTGACGCTAGTGACCGGAGCACCAGCGCTGGCTCTTTCTACCTCTATCGCGGCGAAGAGCGTCGGGTCTTGGCCCAGCTTGGCCGGGCCGAACGAACCGCCCATCAGGTCCAAGCAGTGTTCGCGGAGCGAATCTCGGCTCCAATAATTTTGGAGGGTCGCCAGTTCAAAGAACGCTACGACGAGCTGAGACGCCTCAAATCGCTCTATAAGCGCTGCAAACGCCGCTACCTCCAAGCGCAGCGTGCATTGGCGGCGGAGAAGGCGAAACGGGTACCATCCATGGAAGCTCAGGTGAAGCTCGTGTCCAAGCTCGACGAATACGAAGAAGAATTCAAACGCGTAACAGAGAGGCTTTTTGTGCACGCAAAGGCCCTTGAAGATGATCATCACTACGCTGTCATGCAACACGTTTGTGGGTTTCTGTTGCATCACTACAACGCCCTTGTGAGCGCCTTGCGATCCATTAAAAATGTGGTGAGCGTGGCCGAGAGACACATTCCGGAGAAAATCCAGCTTGAGCGGCCGGAGAGTTTTGTAGTTGAATTACAAAAGTCTTTGCCTTCGACTGACGTGATGGAGGTTGATGCCGGTACGAGCGGTGGGCCGAATGGTAGCAAACCCGAGAGTTCGCAGAGCTCCATCGGGATCGCTGAAGAGGATCCTGAGCTGACTTGGAAACTGCAACGATCGGAGGAACTTCTCTGTGTCGCAAACGCCGAGTCCCAGCGATGGCGATCTCTTTATCTTCAGGCCGAGAGGAAGAATCGAGCGTTATATCTCGAGAATCAGCGTCTGAGAAGCGCGCTCCAGGGTAAAGATGTTTCGCTCCTGGGTCGTCCCACAGAGCGCGCATCTGCGTCCAAGCTCGAAGAACATTGATAAAGTAGAGACCAAACATGCTCCCTGGCCAAAGTTCCTTGGGCGAATCTCGTCAAGTGATCAGCAGAACGAAATGCCGGAAGCCGTAGGTTGGAAACCATCGAGTCTGGGCCTCGAGCTGGACTCTGCTTTAACCTCGCCATGCTGGATGAAAGCATTGTCGTTTTGCTGGCCATTCTCAAGAAAACATTTTCTTCCAATGCGCCAGCTTGCCGATGCCCACGCGTCGCATTTGTTGCCGAATCTTTCGACAATGCTTCGAGAGCGCCAGTTCTCGTTACAAGCCTTGCCAGAATGTCTTGTTCCACGCTTTCGTATTTTCTCGGTACCACCGATCTCGAGGGCGCACATCGGATCAGGCAGCGGATCCTCGTTCTCCTTGCAACGGAGCCGCTATCATACAGGTTCAGAGGTAGTGCCAAATCTATCTCTCCACTAAAGAGCTTCCCCATTTTTTATGACTTGACCCTCTCCATGGTGCCTTGTGTGCAGAATGCAGTGGCGCACACGGTGGTAGTTACCCGCAGAAACAGCATGCTTCCCAGGCAGTTGTTGGCGGGCTTGTATCCGAAACGCCGTCAAATAACATGGAGCTGTGTTCACTCACTAGAATTGCACGAGTGAGACGGGCGCTCAGGAATGGTTTTAGAGGAGCAGGTAACGACTGCGGAACGAATACTGGACGTGCTCGAGCGCAGAGATCGTCTTCAACGTCACCAATTTTGTGAAGCATCGTCGAGGCGGACACTTTCGACAACGACCATCGATCAGCCACAGCTTTCTGTAGTCGCAGATCCTGAAATACGTCGTTACCTCGCTGCATTCGCTTCCTTCCTCGTAAGAGTGTCGGATTTGAATAGCAAGAGAGCATACCTGCGTCATGGGAGCAACCCTTGGGAGCAGGCCATTGGCGTCATGAAGATGCCCGGCTCTAAACCCGACGCACTCCAATGACTGAAAAGATATTGAACGGCAACTACACGCTCGATCAATGATGGAAATCTCTTGGCGTTATTTGACTCTCCAAACCAATCAAATGAAAGAATCAATCCATCGAAATCAGAACGCAGTCCCAGCGAGCGATATCCTTTCTGCTGGTCTGCAACGAAACGCCACTTGATTGGGCGCAAGCGGCTCGCCCAGAAACGCACGACCGCAATGGCCCTACTGACTGCAATGCCCGTTTGCCTGGCGGGCAGGCGGGCCTGTTTGCGAAACCTCGCGCTTTGTTTTGAACGCGAGAGGAAACCTTGCCGCGCAACTTGTCGTGGTTTCCCTTCAATATGAACTCGATATCAGGAATAACGAACGCCTCTCGCAGAGAAATTTCTGCAGATGACCGAGAAGAGTTTCAAGAAGCGTTCAATCTTTTTGATCGCGATGGTGACGGCCTCATCTCTGCGAAGGAGCTCGGCTCGGTGCTTCGCACGCTCGGCCAGACGCCGACCGAGGCTGAGGTGCAGGCGTTAATCACGGAAGCGGATACCGATGGTAAAGGTAAGTTTCTTGTTGGACACTGTGGGTGTCCCGTGAAAAGGACGCGTCGAAGAATGGGTCTTTTCAAGCCTCGTCGAGATAGAGTAGAAACTAACCCTAGAGCGACTGGGACGCACGCGAACGCGATGGTCTTCGCCGTCAATTGGTGCAGGTTCTGTTAATTTTGAAGAGTTTCTGGCGCTGATGACTCAACATATGCGAGATCCAACTGAAACTGAGGATGCTTTGCGGCAAGCGTTCCGTGTTTTTGATCGAGATGGAGATGGTTATATTTCTACAAGCGATCTGCGTTACTTCATGGTTACGTTAGGCGAAAAGCTTTCTGAAGAGGAAGCCGACGAAATGATCCGTATGCTTGATGAGGACGGCGATGGTCGCGTCCAATGGGATGACTTTGCTCGCTTGTTGAAAGCGGGTCCATAATGACGCACCGCCACTAGAGCATGCGTGTCCGCCGCCAGTCGCCTTGTTCTTGCGTGCGAATCGTCCAAGAAATCTCATGGCACCGTTGCCCGAGTTGAGCTGCTCTGCGTGTAAACAGGTAGAACTAGTCTATCGAAATATGTTGCTTTTCCTTGCGCGTCTCATGAATGCATTGTGCGTGTAAGATGCCAGCGCCATAGACGGAATTCCATGGGGCTTGGTCTCTGCGAAAGCGAGTATGCCGGAACCGTACACTGAGTCAAGCGTAATTCAAAAAAACGCATTGACGCCTTTTCCACAGCGCATATATCCTCCTGACCGTGACGAAGCATTGGTCCAAACATTTGACCGGATGAGGACGGAGATCATCGCAGCAGGATACCGGCAGCTACCGATGCTCACGGAGCCGTCTCGGCCGGATTGCTTCATTCCCCTGGATGCTGCGCAAGAAAACATCGAGAACGGAGGCGTTCTCGCAGAAACCTCATACCTCCAGACGATCCGCGACGGTTTATTTCCACGATCTGTGCATCCGAAGATTACTTTTTTCTACTGTCTCTGGCTATAAAACATGCCGCTCGCAGACTTGCATTCTCAACCCGGAGGAGCCGCCTTTTCTCTATCGATGCAGTCGCTGAGGGCCAAAGTGCGAGCTCCATTGCTGGGTGGGCAAGTCAATGACCCCAAATCATATGGCGAATCGATGAAAATCATGGTGTCGAAACCATCGTGTCATTATTACCGCTTGCACAAGCATATCGCGATTGTTTCCTGTAAGCACCAGACAGCATGGGATGGCGCGCTCCACGCATGGCGCCTCCAACGAGCGACCGCGCGCCGGCACCCAAGCAGAAACGTCACAGCGGCCCGATCGGCCGTGCGTCGTTTTCCACCAACGTTTCTCGGTTCATCGAATCGGTACACCTGCGCGTCCATCATTGGACACAATGGAATTTCGTTGTGTTGGCGATTACGAAACGCTGTTGCGAAACCCCACACTTGCTTATTTTGTTGTGACTTTAGAGGAAGACATCCGAGTGTGTTAAAGGTATATTGACGTAATGATGGAGTGAGGGGTGCTCTTCCAATTGTACTCGAGTCAGGGTTTCATAGGACCTTGTGATTTTGGACTCGGTGAAACCAAGACGCTGTAAAGGAAAGCGTGCGAACGGAAGTGGGTGAAACGGAAGTTTCTGTTTTAGTGTTGGTGCGTTCCGATGAGACCTCCTGTAACCTCGCTCGTGATTCAGACTTGGAAAGATCAGGGCAGGCCGAAGCCGTGGAAGCAGTATGGGCGCGGCTCTAGCTCTCCTGACTCAACCGATTCGGATACTGGACCGTCAGAAGATGATCGTTGGAGGCGCTTGCCGCAAAGGTTCAAGGAGGGGGACACTCAACCGCATGTTTCAGTAGCTTGGCACGAACAGAAAGCGCAGCAAGGTGCTCTGAGCCAGAAGGAACACCACGTCAAAGAGCGCGACTGCTCCCCGGCAGACGGGACGCGTCTCGTAACTCGTGGAGCAAGACATTCCAATGGGTTGCTGGTTCGTTCCCAGTCCGTGGACAGCGGTCTACATTTGTCCTGCCGCGCTTATCATGGGAAGACTCATGTTTTGCGGCACGAGGGTCGGAAGCACAACACCTTGGGTAGACATTTTCATGACAGAAACCATTGGCATCAATGTTGCGAGCCACATCCACCATAACCAGATGGACGGTTTCGCACATCCACCACCTTATCCGAAACATCACGTGTGGCATCGATCGAATTCGCTTGGTGGTGAGATAGCTTCACCCCTGACCGAGAGATTGTCTCGCTCTAGCTCACATACAGACGGTCTTATTTATACAGAGCGGCGATTGCATTCGATCCCTCGCTCCCGTTCGATGGACGCAGATCTCGTATACTCGAGAGCAAGTCCCTTCTTGGACAATGAGCGGCTCAACGGGCACGCACCGAGCGGATCTCTTGAGAGTCTTCTCACGATTCCTACCTGTCGGATAGGTCAGAAGCTCACATTACAGCGCTCACAAAGTATGGACGATGGTCTCACGGCAGTGCTTCGGAGTGATTGCCAACGGATACACATCTCCAAAGAGTTCGTTTCTCGACGGCGCATGCAAATCTTGGAAAACATCGCAGAGCACTCGCCTTCTCGAACTGACGAGGAATTACAGGAGGATGGACGGTTGCAGGAGACTACATCAAACGGCGATCGCGCCACGGTCTTTGCTAGGGATGAGTAGAAAATATAGAGATTACCTTCGAGCGACTTGTTGTGACAGCAATCCCCTGCATAGTCTTGCTTAAGGCAACATACGCTCGGACCGTTTCTTCGTAAATGATGCAGACCCTCACACCAACGGGCTCGTATGCTCCAGCTTGACGCATTTTCAAAGCTGGCTTTGCGATGCGCCAAGAAGGCAGATGTGCAAGCGACGCCTTGCTCGACGGCATGCGAGGCCCGCGGTTCGCCCGATCTCAAGAGAACTGCCATGATTTTAGATTCCGCAATCTTGACTGAAGTCACGCCAAGCGCAGCATCGGCGTGCTTTCGAATCAACCAGCCCATTATGTTTCAATCAAGTCCACAGCACAACGTGAGTGTGCACTATGTTTCACTCTACGCCCAGATACTCACCCGAATTTGCCGAAAAAAAGTTGATGCCCTGTCAGAGAAAGCGATTGTGCAAGCTGCCAAAGCGAGATGCTCAACCAAAATAAGCCACTGCGAGAGAAAGGTGTATCGATCAATTTTCCATCCCGATCTCTGGTGATGGAATGTGCTTCTCATAAAGACACGAGACCGAATTCAGTGTCTAATGTCCTGATTTTTTGCCTATCCACACTTGCATCGATATCTGCGCAAATGCAATGGGTTTTCTGTCCACGAGATCGAGGATCTATTAGAGAAGCCGCATATACACGATTGTGAACAAGCTTGTTCGCTTACAAAGCGTGGCTTCGTTAAGCGAAGGCTCTGGAAACAGACTCCACATGCGACTATTTCTGGCGTCTCTGAGCCGGGAAAGAACCAAAGAGGCATCGGAGGAACACACAGCATGCACAAACCGGACGGGCGTTGAGACTTGCAGAATGACTCGAATTGAGATATTGGCTGCTCTGTGACAGTCTTAAGCATCCTATTGGTTTTCGGCCACGCGCTTATCAAAGCACGCATGCGCAGGAGGAGCACGAGGATTGTGCAGAGGACGAACACCAACGCAAATCTCCTCTGAGCATGAAGGACTCTTGTCCGACTCGTTGCGAAACTGTGCTGCCCGCAAAATATCTTGCCGGGATACCTCAGTCAAGGACAGGAACGCGTGGATGCGAGCTCTGTCTGGAGGCACTTGAGTCAAATGGATGAGGCAGTCGGGCGAAATCGTGCATCGCTAGCTGTGCGGCCTAGCGAATTCAGAGCGCAACTCTACTTGCTCTTTCTTGAACTCAGGTCGAACGCGCAGTGGCGCAGTCTCGAGTTTCGTTCTATGTTGAAGAACCCGTTTGCTTGGTGCATCTCACTCGGCGAACGCAAGCTGAAACGCGACTTCTGGGGAGCAACCGCTGGCGAAGACTCGCTCTGCCGCGGTGCACTGGTCCTTCGGCAACCGGCAAGCAGCGAGTACGTGGTGCTCACGGGCACTCCAGCCGGTGCCTTCGAGCTACACTGTCAGCGGTAAAAAAGATATGCACGAGAAAGGACGGTTTTGTTTAACACGCTTACCTAGGAAGAAAGAGAGCTTCGAAGCAAAGAACCCTGACGGTGTTGTTCGCTTCTACTCCTGTGGACCGACAGTGTACGACTTTGCGCACATTGGCAACTTTAGAGCATTTCTCACATACGACCTCGTGAAGCGATGGCTGATTTTCTGTGGATACACGGTGCATCATGTAACCAATATCACGGACGTGGACGACAAGATAATCCAGCGATCTCAACGTGAAAAGCGCCGCGCCGATGACATCACTAGCCAGTATGCAGAAGAGTTCTTTCGTGATCTACAGCTGCTCAATATCATCCCGGCGAATGTCTATCCTCGAGCAACGGTGCATATCGATGATATGGTGGACTTGGTGAATGAATTGCTGTCGAGAGGTTTCGCGTACAGCATTGGAGACTCTGTGTATTACTCCGTTCAGAGATTCGCTCGCTACGGTCGGCTGGCACGACTTGACTTTGAAGGCATGCTGCGAGACAACGAGGAGAACACTGGTGCCGAGGCGACAGAGAAGCGCGATCCACGCGATTTTGTCCTTTGGAAGGCACATAAGCCAGACGATGGCGACGTCAAGTGGAATACGCCCTTCGGCTGTGGTCGTCCCGGGTGGCACACCGAATGTGCAGCGATGGCAATGAAATATCTGGGACCCACCATTGATATCCATGCCGGCGGGTCGGATCTCGTGTTCCCGCACCACGAAAACGAGATCGCACAGTGCGAGGCCCTTACGGATGCGACGTTCGCTCGATTTTGGCTTCATAACGGGTTCGTGAACATTGACGGCGAGAAAATGAGTAAGAGTTTGGGTAACTTTGTAACTTTGCATGACCTTGTTCGAAACCCCATGGACGCACGCGCTTTCCGCTATGCCGTGATCTCATCACTTTACCGCATGCCATTGAATTTTACGTCGGAGACACTAGCTGCAGCGGCGACCACTCTACGTCGACTGGATCTCTTCCGCAGAAATATGATCGAACTCCAGAAGACAGCCCTCTCTGAGTCAGACCGGGATCCCCGATGGGCCAACGATGTGGTGCGAAAGAGTTGTGAGTCCTTCCTGAAAGATTTTTGTGACCACATGGCGGATGATCTCAACACCGCTCGAGCAGCGGCAGTTGTGTTTGAAGCCTCGAAACAGTTTGACACTCTCCGAAGGGATGGCCGATTGACGCCGGCAGATTCAAGCGCGATACTCGCTTTGCTAGATCATATTGACAGCGTTTTCGGCATATTCTATGAACCACAGCTTGCCCAGCAACCTGATTCAGAAAATAAGAGCGAGACAGGGATTCCAATAGAGGTGACAGAGCTTGTGCAACGTCGCGCCGACGCTCGCGCCCGCAAAGACTTTGCAATGGCCGATGCGCTGAGAGAGGAACTGCATATGCATGGTTTCACCGTACGCGATACAGCTCAGGGGCCTGAAATATCACCACTGACCTAGTTTCAGGAAATGGTCTTTTGCAGCTTTTTGGGTTTACTCCGACGATAGAGCCGCTCGGAGCGTAGGCCTTATGAATCAAACGCTTTATTGAAGGGGGCTCAGTATCGCAGGTTGTCGTCGCGCGAAGCCTCCTTTCCTCAGTCGATCCTCATTGCAGAATCTATATCCCGAACCGTGAGAAGTTCCGTGGCGGATGCGAGCTTCGCGGAGAAGCACATCGCGAGACGGTACTATGGGGACGACCCAAGTCGGAGCCTTCTGCGAACGGATTGCAGTCTCGATTCAAGAAAAGCCAATTAGAATAAATCATGGACAATTGTCAACCAAGGAAACACTTTATATGATGATATTTGTAGGCGAGTTTGATGAAAATTGGCCCGCGCGATGTAAGCACTCGTTTCAGGCGACAATGGAGCGCTAGTGGTGTAATGGTAACATAATTGCCTTCCAAGCAGTTGCCCCGGGTTCGATTCCCGGCTAGCGCAAACTTTTACATAGAAACTGGTTGGTTTGCATGTTTCAGAGCAAAACACCGTGTTCCTTTTCAGAGGTTCGGCGACCAGGAAACCTCTATGGTGCGAGCGTTGGTTGTTCACTCGCCACGCTCCTGGAGGCAATGGAAAGTCCGCCGCTGCTGCGGAAATCACTCGTGTTCCCAAAGCGAAGCGCTGACCCGTTGGAAAGACGTCAGAGACGCGAGTAGCCAAAGTGCAACCGAAAACCTCTTACAATAAAAGTCGTCAACTTCGCAAGGCTAAATATCAGTGAGTGACTGCTAGATGAAAAAATTCCATCCGTCACACGCCACAAGTCCTCGCATTGCGCTCAGCGCTCGTCGTAAAGACATAGGAAACATCACTGCGGCGGCCAGCTGGTCCAAACACAAGCTCAGCAGAAACTCTAGCGGCGCATCATCCGGCAGCATACACTCGTGGATGATTGGAAATACTGAGACGCCTATGCTTGCGTGCTTCGTCACGAAGGGATTGGAGCTTCTCTAACTCGTTGTGCAATTTGTCTTCCTGCACATCTGCTGACAGAACGTTTATTCGTGCAAAATCGAATCTCCCTCTCTCTACGGTCATAGCAACTCGATACACCTGGCCCGCTGAGGAGGCACGCGGTTCCTCTTGCCTCAATCGACTCGTAATCTACCACTGGAAGCCCTGAATGGAATCGACAACTCGCGGCGGATGGCACCTCCCCGTTGAAACTGATTTTCTGATCCCCAGTAATCGCTACAGGCAGCATGCAAAACCCGCGGCTGCATCACGTGACCGAGTTTATCTCCGTATCAGAAGAAAGCGCGTAATGTCCTCCTAGGCAGCCGTATGAAGAAGCCAGACCACGAAAGAAGTCATTTGAACAAGTCCTACCATCGCATGCCACGTTTGAGCGTATTCCGGACGGGGCTGAACGACGTGACGCAGACGGCTCTGTGGCCTTCTCGTTCGAGCCGCACATCGCGCTTGGTGCGCGCATGGTGATGGAGTCGTCGCCACGACGGGGGCGGTGAGCCGGCCCCTAAAACGAATGTGAAATCGTCGGGCGCTGCGGACTCGTTCTCTGCGACGATCGGTTTAATCCTGTATCGTTGCGTCCCCACTCGTTGTTCGTGCACGCCACTGCCCCTTCGAGAGCAGTTTTGTGCAATAGTCAGTTTCTTGGGTATGAATCTAATAGGGTTTTCCTCCGCGCTTAGTTGCGGATCGGGGCGCCTACAAGGAAGGTCCCGGTCCTTCGCGCAACCGGCTCGTGCAAGCTCGATTCGAAGAGTCCTGCGCGTGTACTGTGTGAGCAGCAACGAAGTGCCTCGTTTCGCTGACTTAGAAAACCTTCGTAAAGAGGTGGAGGCTTTGGGACTTATGAAGGACCCGGCGAACACGGAATTTGCGAAAAAGTTCGCGCCATATCGGGGAAAGCCCGTGCGCACCGTGAGTGAGACAGTTGCGCGTTTCTACAAGTCTTTGAGGCGCCCGATTGTATTCTACTACCAACAAGCGGTCGATGAGCTTCTAACAACCACTCATCTTGCGCTTGTGTGCGGTATGTTCCGATACGACGTAGTCTTTAGTCTGGGTTTTGTTTCCGCATACCGAGACTTTTTCCGCTCTTATCCGCGGCCGGATGAGCGCGAGGGCCTGTTTCGGTGCATTTGCGAGGCCCTTGATTTGGACGTTGGGCAAGTCACGAAAGAAGCGGATGACGCATTGGCATATGCGCAGAGCAAAACGGAAGCGCAACTGTTCGAGGAAATTCAACGAGACGCCGTCCCAAACGATCCGAATACACCGCCTGTTATCGCTGCACTCCGTGCGTGTCGTCAGGCGAACGGTGAATACTACTACACGAGATTGTTCGGCCTCGGTCTAATGAAAATTATGATAAGTTGCGGCGTTGAGATTGATTTAGAGGCGACGAAGCGGTGGGCTAATTTGCTCAATATTCCATATGCTAGACTTGATCAGGATATTGGGACGTATCAAATGAGCATGGAGAAGCTAGCTCAAGCAGAGGTGATGTTCAAGGAGCTCGAGGCGCGTGAACGTGCCCGCATTGCCGATGAACTTGCTAGGAAGGCTCAAGAAGCAGAGGAGGAACTGCGGAAAAGAGAAGAAGCTGCAGCAGCTCAGAATCAGAGCAATAATGGATAGGCATAGTATCATTGAGATACGGCACCCCACTGTTACTTTGCCGCGGTAAGCTGGTGGAACTATCGGGTAAAGGGCTTCAGCTTCTATGCGCAGCACGCTGAAAAGTTGTCGCATCTCGGACACTGCGCCTTCAAATGACTTGATGCCTACACAGCAGGCAGGTCGCGAACGACTTCGACTCGACTGAACCCGACGAAGAAGACCAGCTAGTTCGTCTGCACGGATCTTGCGGCAGACAGGAACGCTTTTCTCCTTCGTCAAATTGAGCAGTATTTTGAGTTCTTCGCTCGGACAAGTTTCCGGCAAGTCAGACGGGACGATCAAGAGCAAGCAACGGCTACTCCGCACAAGACGCAAACACTCTCGCAAACCGCATACGTACCGTTTATGGCCTGTTAGCTTGCGTTTCTGTTCCCGACCAAGACGCGCTTGAAACTTGATGAGCTTTCGAAGCAGCGCCACAGCCATAGCTGTTGACGTTGCAGAGCCGGAACAGCAGTTATCGTTCGAGGCGCTCTCTTCGAGGAGCTGTTCCGATCCAAGCTCGGAAATTTGGCCGAAGCTACTCAGCCGAGGTCCATTTTTTTCGAGCAGCGTCAAAGATCCCTGATCGCTTGCTTCTCCAGCTAGCTGTCTTCGGTTCGTAGGGCACTTGGGCTGTTCTTCGTGCTCGGCGGCGCTTGACCGCAGCGCACTTTTGTCGAGGTCGCACCAGAACTGTCGCAAGGCCGAGCGCTGAACCCTTCTTTTGCCGCGATGACGTAAAATGTAGGCATTCGAATCCAATGTATTCGGATTTCGCGACCAAGCCATGCTCTTGCGACCAGTTCAACTTCCTCTCGAGCGGCACGAGTCTAACACCCGTGGGCTACGCGTAAAGCAAAAATGAATGAAACAATTTTTTACCGAGGCTGTTTTCCGAGACCCTGGCGACTACCGGAATTGGCGATGAGGTCCCCGACTCAACCGAGCGCTTTATTTTAAAGTTTTCAATGAGACGACGAATAAAGTTCCGCGCACTTGGGTGCGGATTCTGACGGAGCTCTCGTGGAAGTAGAGAATAACGTATCGAATCCACCGTGTGAACTTCTGGCTCTGCTCTCTAGAAACAGCGGCACACTCTGAAAGAGTTAAGTAGGTAGCAGCGCTCGTGCAGATGCTCGTGCTGCTCCCGGATTCTGTCGTGGGAGAAACAGAAGACGCCTGAACGGGGATATGCATCTTCTCTGGAGGAACAAGTTTGGGATACCCACCGAAGGTGCGATGGCAAAGAAAGAAAAGCTATGCTTCGGAAGCGGTCTTCAGTCTTAGAATCTCGGAAAGAGGAAAACAACCCGTTCGAGTCGTCGAGTAGCGCACCAGTTCAGCGTTAGAGCTCCCGACTTGGACACTAGGTGTCACGAATTTTAGTTCTTTATGCTCAATTGTGGATCCTGACTACAGAGTACCTGCGACTGCAGTAGAGGGAGCTGGTTTCTATAAATGCATGAGTGGAATTCATATGCTGAGTGACTACAGAGCACCTACGTTGCAGTAGAGGGAGCTGGTTTCTATGAATATACACGCCGCATAGAGCGGGGCTGTCACTCCTCCGGATTCGAATACCTTTCACAGTATCCGTCGATCCCCTCAGCGGTTGCACGCAGATATGGAATACCTCCTACAAGCTGATAGCTGAACCACTGCGCCTCGATGCACATCCAGGGGATCGTTGGTTGCTGGGGCGACAAGATGATTAGACGCTTTGCCGGAGACGTCATTCATCAAATCAAGTGATTGGTTGCCGCCTGGAAAGGGGATTCAGCGAAGATCTCTCCATCGCGCACGGGCAAAATGGTGTCTACATGAAACCACCAGCCTAAGAGAGTGGTAATGACCGTTTGATCCCCCTGGTGTCTGCGAAGAATTTGGGTAGGATGCTCAGGCCTGAGATTCGTTTTCCAGACGCAATTCGAAACCCTCCCGTCCGATTTGGACCATTGAGATACCCATGCCACACTCGATATACTGAGCATATCGAGCACGTAACCTTTGCAAATTCTCAGCAGCAGCCCCCGCATCGTTCTCTTCATCACGTGCATTCATGTTTTGCTTGTTCATGTCGAGTCGCTTCTTTTCATCTTGACGCTTTTCTTGGAGTCTGCGCGCCTCCGTTCTGTGAATACGCACCTTCTCTTCAGCCGCTCGAGAATCCGGCAATGAAGATACCCGATGTGATCTGTTACCAGGCAGGTTCTTCGGCTTCGTCAGCTCGTCTCCGTCAATTTGCTTTTCTTTAGGATCGTCCTTTGACCTCGTCCGTGAAGCACAAGCAGGACACACAGCACCGCGCCTGTGATAGTGAGCATCTGGGGAGCGCGGTTTCCGTATTTTGACGCCGTTGGGATTACAAACCTGGCAAACGACGCCACGTCGATGAATATGCTTAAGCAGAATATTCTTGGCACCCTGTCCAACTTTCTTCGACGGCTTCTTGGAGTTCTTGGAAACCCGATCAGCGTATTCTGATTCTGGAAGGATCCAGAGTGCCTCTCGAAGTCGTCGCGCCGCCGAGGGTGCTACGTGAACCCCAACTTTTGGTTTCCGAGCGGGACTTGAATGCATCACATCACATGTCTCGGTCTGATCCAAAGAATTTGGCTTTTGCCTGCGGTCGGTACCAGATTGATGAGCCGGAGAGGTGAACGCTTGGGTGGTCTCTCGTTTCGGACAACTTTCGAAGGTGTTATGATCTTCTGCGCTACTTTTGTTCTCTTCAGTTTCGAGAAGATCAAGGTATTCGAAAGAGAGTTCCACTGGCGCTTTGCGTAAATATATCTTCGTCACGGATGGATTTGTTATAACGTCGCCCTCCTCGGCCCAGTACTGAATGATCTCGCTGGACCAGACAGGCCGGTGAACGCCGTGCGGAAACTTGTTGTACCGCTTTGTTAATATCTCTCGCGTCAAAGGTGCTTGTTCGTTGTCCGATATCAACACCGTTGCTTGCTCGGGCTTCTCCACAACTCTGCCCCCTAGTTTCTTCCACAGTGCCAGGACTTCTTCTGGGGTGCCTTCCTCTGCCCAGAGCTTTACTTTATCAAAAAGCCGCTCCTTCGCTGCCTCCATACTCGAGCCCGCAGGACGGAGTTTCGAATGAGAGCGAAGCGTTCGATGCCTAGAAATTTGAGGCTTGGCGCGCCGTGCAAATCATTCAGCGGTCTTCTGGGCGCGCCTCCAGCGGCTCTGTCCATATCAAAAAAATGGTTGGGAGGCAGCAGACCACATATTGTTCAAGTTCCAAGGCCCCCAAATCCTTTCAATGCTGCGTATAGCTGATTTGACGTTGTTTTGAATCGGTGAATAGCTTATTCGTGGAGAGAGAGTCCTGCTCTGAGCTCAGACGATATCCTTGTGGCCGTGCGCTATCCAGGCTGGAGATGTTGCACAGAGCAAACGCCCCTGCGTCTGCGCCGGCCGAGACGAAGGGCGCTTGCTTGTAGGGTTGAGGACTCTCCATGCATCGAACTGGCACCTTGTTGGTTCGATTGCCGGGCACTTGCAGAAGAAATCCGAATACAAAGAACAGCGCACATCAGAGCTCAAGAGTGAAACGAGAAATAACTCCGCTTGTACGCATGCCCTAAATTCCGGATGCATGTTACCTAGGCTGTCGGGAATAACTACGGGAACGGCTGAACGTTCAGGTTTGGCCTTCGTGCGTCCCTTGGCAGTGATGCCAGCGGCAAAGTACTGAAATTCATGATTTCCATATCAACGAATAGACACTGATACCCGTTACTATCTGCGAATTCGATGAACGACGAAATGCGCTTACACTCCGGGTTAGAAGAATGGGTAGAATGCGATCGCCGCAGCGCAGCATGACGGCCGTTTGGTAGCGCAAACGAGGACGCTCGATGCTTTGCAAACGATCGCAGCATCAGGCCGCCTCCGGCGTTCACCACCACTCGATCGCGAGTGACTGGCAGCGGCGTGATTGTCGCCGGTGCGTTCTCTAAACAAATCACAAGTTTTTCATATCTGCTCGTGCATTGATTTGTCAAATGCCCAATCAGCGTGGAACGGCTCGAAGCCGTCCGGGCAATGATTCTTCAGTGAGTGAGCAACTGCAGAGATCAAGCGGGCAAGACCGGACGCGTGCTCATACCGATGGGACCGGAGACGCTCTAGCTGCGGAGGCGCTCTTTCGGCTCTCGTCTTCTCCGGCTGTGAGCGCGCCGCTTCTAGCACAAGGTTCTACCACGAAGCAGACCTTTACGAATGCGACGCTGCGTAACTCGCCATTTGCTGACTTGTTTTCTCGGAACGGGACATCGACGCCGATGTTTTCTGGACTTTTGGGTGGGAACTTGAACTCTGTAAGTTGGACGCCGCAAGCACTAAACGATCAATCTGCCTCTGGCTTCGATCCGCTCGCGGGGACATCCCCTCGATGGCAAACGTACTCGGGTCTACTTCAGCAACAGTTTTTTTCTGCGGGTGCGCGAGAGCCGGAGTCCAGGCGCCCAACAGGTGCACCTGCGGGCGGTGGTCTTCATGGCTTTCCTTTGAACCACTCCAGTTCCCTGTCCCCTTTTGATAGAGAACTTGCAGGCTCGACCGGGTTTTCAGGAAACGTGAATTTCGCGCCAGAGGGCACTCCTATGGCTGGTGCGAATTATGCGCATAGCGCAACTGCTGCAATTTTAGATGCCCTTGTAGGAGAAAGCGCAAGCACACCGATTCGTGTTGAAGAAGATACCAGCCGCCGGTTTCGGGATTTCTCAGAGGGGCGTACTCATGATCTGAATGAAGGAGCTAAACGAACCAGAAGACATGAGCCAGGTCAGGAAACATTGCGGGTGCCGCAGCACACGGCGGGAACCAAATGGATGACAGTAGATCGTCAGACGCAAATTGAAAACTCGACGCCCCCCAACGTCCAGCCGGCTTCCGTTTCGGACACGAAGCGACAAAATTTTCGTGCTGGCGAACAAGATCGGGCTGAAAACATTGCAAATACATGGGAAGCTCGAGAGAATCGGACTCACTGCCCAGCTCCTCTTGATGATTTCATCCAAGCGATCGAAGTAAGGAAGGGATATGCTCCGGACGCCTTGCAGCGCTTGTTTGCTGAACTCTGCGACCGATACCGAAAACAGCAGCTCCTTTGGCCTTCTCCTTGGGATCAGATTCGTCCGATTGCAGAGGAACGGCTTGAACCGGACGGGACAGTCACGAAATTATTGTACGTTCCAGTGCTCGTCCCTGTATTTCAAAATCAAAGCAATTGGGACACGACGCAGTTGACGAATGCGGACGGAGTCGACACCGCTCAATCCCTGGCGCGCGACAGTGCTCCATCAGGCTCTGTTAGCGTGGCACCATGTCTTTCGAGCCGAGTTGAGGCTTCATTGGAGAGTTGGCGCTCGGAAGGTGCATTTGCTGCGGATTCATCAGACAAAGTTTCAGAAGAGGACGCCGTTACGTACATTCCATCTCCAACGGTCTATGCACATTCTCGCATCCCCCGATTAACTCCAGGTATGCCGGAGGCGACACGAAAAGAAATCGAAAAACTGCTTTCTCAGAGGGAGTTCAAACAAATGACCAGGCAGGCTGCAATTGTGCGCTACCGACAAAAGAAAAAAGAACGGCGCTTTATGAAGGTCGTCAGATACTCATGTAGAAAGGTGCTCGCAGATAAACGGCCGAGAATACGAGGCCGTTTCGTGAGGCAGGATATAGTTGCACCAGATTGAAGTGACTGGCTTGCAACGTGCAGTGCTGCCACATGGAGGCAGCTTTAACCGATCTTTGGATCTACAAGCACAGAGACGCAATAGCCCTCTTCAGATCATTTGTACTAGGCATGATCACAAATAGTCATAATCAGCCTTTTTGTAACGAGGCGACATGAATTGTGCTCAGGAACTCAGAGCGGTCCGACGCACACTCTAAGATCCGATGCGGTGAGCTTTCTAGATTTCATTTCAATCGCGAGCGCAATTCTGAGCATGCGTTCACGACAAGGGACATTGCTAGCAAATGCGAAAGGTTCGTGCTGCTTTTGAGATGTCGGTACTTTTATGCATCAATGGGCTCATTTCCCGTGCACGCCGAGAAGGGCACTGTATCGCATCACGACCATTGGACTCTGAGGCTTTGCAGGGCTTTGGTTTGAATTTTGTCGGAGCAGGACAGCAGCCTGAGTGACGCCTCTGCGTATGCAGCTGTGTCGCCGCTTGAAATCTCGAAAAGCGGATGAATAGATTCGAGGACGAGCGCCATCGTCTGAGTTGTTACCGCATTTCGTGAATGGAAGGCTTCATTCATATTCCACATGATTTATTTCGAAATGTAATGCAAGCTCTTCGACCAGTTCGCGCCTAAAATTAACCGGAATAGTTAAAAATAAGCTGAATGGCGTAAACTTCCATCCCAATGCGTTTGACGGCAAGATGCCTGTTCTAGAATAACGGCTAGGCACCATGACCTCAGTTCTGCCCCGAGCACAATGCGGCAGGAGTCCCAACACAAAACCTTTCAGCTCAAAAGCGTAACCTGTTGGAATCCCGAGGATTGGATGCATCTAATCAGACTGCTCTCTCTGGCATGTCCTGTCAGGTACGAAGATCCGCGCCAGCGAAGCGCAAGGGTGTCGACAAGCCTCGACGAATCCGGTGGCGATCCTCGACGGACGCCGCCAGCGACGCCGGGACGTCTTCATCGGAACGATTAGGCATCGCTACAACTGACCACTCTTCGGAAAGTACATCTTTCAAATGGTTCGCCTATATCCATTGTTTCGGGCAGAAAAAGTGTTGGGCGTCGTTGCCAGCACATACGGGACAGTCATTGGTGCGCATGGAGGAGGAGGGAGCCACTTTGTGGGGGGGCAAACGATTGGGCTCTTTCGTCTGCCCCTGGCTGTTGGTTCTTCTGAGATCACGCCCTCTAACACAGGGTTGAAGGCCTCCAGAATGAATACCGAGTTGGGCACAACAGAAGCACTCTTTATTGCGGTAGCTGCGGTGGAGGCTGTGCATGTCTGGGAGGTGCGTCGAGCTCGTCTCGTCGCCCGACTGACAAGTGCTTCCGTGTCGTCGCTTGTGACTTGCCTTTCCTGTACGCAACATTGGAATGGCTACCCAAGCAAGATGCCAAATGGTCAGCCTGTATCTTCTCACATTCTAGCGCTTTCCTCAGGAAAAGCGGTGGTTGCGGTGGGTTATGCTGACGGAGGCATCATATTGTACGTCCTTAAATCGAGTGATGAGAAAATTTCTGAGCGCAGAGCTGGGGAAGCCATCAATTTTTCGGAGCAAAATATTCAGGATATGGTGAATTCTCATCCACTATCAGCGCTGGGCGGCATCGATCATGCTACGCTCAGACTCGATGATTCGAAGCTGTTCGTGGGACACCGGAGCGGTGTTAGCTGCCTCGGCTTCTCCGAGGATTCCGTGTATCTCGCTAGCGGCTCCCGAAATGGTGATGTAACTGTATGGGACATCTGGTCCGAGCAGAGTATTTTTCAGATTCGAGGTCTGCATGCGGATCTGGTGACATCATTGAGATTCGTGGAGATCGGAAAAAGTGCTCAAATTCAGAGTGCGATGGGTTTCAATGAACGTGGCGCTTTGGGCTTTGCGGGACGATTGCTCTTGAGTAGCGGGAAAGATGCCGCAATCAAAGTCGTTGACATTGCCACCCAGGAGTGCGTCCAAACCTTGTTCGGCAATCGAAGTGAGATATGGTGCTTAACGTACCTCAGCAATAGGGGTCTGCTTGTAGCAGGAACGAATGATGGAACTCTGCACATGTGGCGAACTAGCATGGAGTCACGCGAGGGTGCTCAGGAACTGCCAGGAGGGCTCCACGCACATTTCGTCGACATGGGGCTCGTACACCGGTCGCATTCCAGGGCACGTTTGTTAGTAATGAGCGCTGACGACGAGGGACGCATTCTCATCTGCTGCGATGCTGACCGTAATATGGAATTTTACGAGGTTCGAGACGAAGTTGGTGCCAGATCCCACGTCAAGCGGCGACGAAAGCGAGCGTCAAAGAAGAACGAGCTCACAGGAGATGTCAGTACCACGACGAGCATCGACGATTTGGCTGCCACCTCAAAAGATTCAGTCGAATACGAACCGCAGGCTGCCGACTACCTTTGCCTCCATCTCCAGACGAAATACGATATCAGATTGATGGCGCTTGCATGCATTTCCAAAAGCGTCTACTTTGAAGATGAAGGAATCGCGAGTGTGCGTTTGGCTGTCCATCGGGCCAATAATTCAATCAGTATCGAAAGAGGGTACTTTCCGCTTTCAGATCAACGGCGTCAAAAGCGAAATGGTTCTTACTCATCGAAACGCGGATATTTTGACGGAGAACATTCTGCCTCAAAATTTTCAATACCCACATCTGGCTTGGAATCTGTGCTTCAAGTTAGCGGGATCGGTCACCATCGCCCCATCACGGCTTTGGCATTTTCGGACGATTTCGAGCAGTTTCTGAGTGCGGGCTCTCGAAGCATCCCTTTACCTCGAGTCGGCTCCCCGCTAATACTTTCTGCGTCAAACGATATTCGGATTTGGAATAGTGATACCGGGCAATGTTTGTGCTCTATTGAGCTCGCTGATCCGGGCGAAACCACCAAATTCAGTGTGGTTGCTGCGCTCTACCTGCGACCACCCTGCGATGCAGGCGCCTCTTTCCTGGAGGGAAAATATGCAGCGATTGCGACGGATCGAGGAATACTCATGATCTTAGACTGTGAAGCTGGTGTCATTCTTGAGACGACCTCAGTTGCAGTTGAGGAGACGGTGCCCGGTGACCCAATCATTCGCACTATGGCGCAGTCTGCGTCAGGAGATTTCCTCGCTGTGGGAGGCAGATATGGCTTTGTGAGCTTCTATCGATTGGATTTCAAGAACACTGATCAAAAGTGGAAATTACGCGAGGCCCCGCGCCTCGAAGTGCCAAACGAAGTGACCGCCATATGTTTCACTCCCAATCAAGAGCTTGTTCTGGTTGCCCTCATGGACATGACTGTTCGGGCATTTCGAATGGATACATTAGCTTTTGTGCTATCTTTCTACGGACACAAGTTGCCCGTCATGACGATGGATGTGAGTGGCGATTCGAAGCTGCTTGTAACAGGTTCTGCAGACAAGTCCTGCAGACTATGGGGACTGCAGTTTGGGGACTGCATCCGGAGCTTTGCTCGGGCTCATGAGGATGGCGTTACTGTCGTTCGCTTTGATTTCATGAATCCGCGATGTTTCTGGTCTGGTGGACGTGACGGGAGCTTGCGTTACTGGGATGCAGACCTCTCTACGGACCGGAGCTGCATCACGACACTAGAGGGCCGAAGTGCGCTCACTCAAAACGGATGGGGACACCGCAGTGGTGCTGTCACAGCGCTTGCAGTTAGTGGGCGAGGGGAGTATATGGCAAGTGCCGGCACTGATCATAGCATACGAATTTGGAGACGTCTTGAGGATCAGCTGGTAGCCGGAGAGGAACACGAAAACCAGTTACGGGAACTTTTTGAGGCGGATGCACTCATTGAGCCCGAAAGGGATTACTTGGGGGATCTCGACATCGAATCAGATGAGGTGAAAATTCCACAGGGAGCAGCGAATGTCGCGGATAGGATTGAGCGATCCCGAACAGCAGTTGAAAACCCTCGATAGCATTGCTGCCTCTGATCGAATTATCGAAGAGATGCAAAAGATAGATGATAAGGCTGAGTCAAATGGATGCGCATTACAACCGGATCAGTTCAACGAATTGATGCGAATCCTACGAAGTATTCGACCGGCCCATTATGAGGCAGCGATCGCTTCACTTCCGCTTGCACCCGCATTGTTACTAACTCGTGTGTGTCTAAGTATTCCGAAGACTGAGAAAGGCCACATGGAATGTTCGGCGAGTGATCGAGAGCTGCTTATCCGAACAGTTCTCAGGCTTTTTAGCAATCGGTTTCGAGAGCTCGTCGCGCACATGGGCGGGTCGGACGGAAACCGAACTAGACGTCTTTTGTCCAGTTTTCGAGAAGCGACGCAGCATTCGGTTCGTAATTATCGAAGTGTTGTAGGCATGAATCTCGCTGCACTGCAGCTCATGCAGCCTGAAGCTAAGCGTTTCATTGAAGAAGAATAGGAATAGCGCAGGTTCGTTGAGAACCCAGGATACAAATTTTATCCTTGAGTTGCGAAGCACGGGAGCTGGTGGTTGACGCATGAGCTCCTTTTTGCGCTTCGATTTTGGCCGAGTCGTCCGCTCCAAAGCGCGGACAAAGAATGGTTTCTGAGTGGCAGTTCATATAACTCGCGCGATTGTTGTGAACTTGCTCTAACGGTGAATTCAGTAGGGTCTCCGCGAACTCTCGCTTACATGCACTACTGCTTGATCAATCCGGTACACGGAGAGTTTGGTCTCATTATTGATTATGCGGGATTCAAATCTAATGATGTCATTTCTTTTGCAACGATGTCAAGTTGAATGTCACGAAACTTGCAGTTTTGTAAATAATCACGGCAGCCGCTAGACGCAAAAACACCATCAGCATCATGGTTGCCGTGGCAACATTTGCTGGAAGGCCGAATTCACGAAAAATAGGCAGAGGGAAGCCAACTGGGGCAACTCCTTCAGAAGGGATCTGTCCTCAACAGGACTTCCGAGCGACGCAGTAACCTTATTCAATAGAGCAACTTGCTTTCTCGCTCGGCGGGCAGTCATACTCGGAACTGGCATTTAGGATGTTTGCTGCCCGCCAGTTGCTGCAAGTTTGTCGCGCGGAACTGCTTCGAATGCTGTCTGGCTTGTCGTGTCTTTTGCTTGCAGATCCTTTGCGTTGTGTTTCTTGAGCTCCATTGCTGGTGATTTATCCAGTCCGTACTTACGTTCGACAGCCTCGCAGACCAGGAACACAAACGCTCCCGGCATTATGGCGTACAAAAGCTGGCGAAGGTGCCAGTCCCACTTGAGTTTCTTCCTGTACGGTGACCATGCAATGTCGCGCTGGTTCCATTCCGCATACGGCGTAAATAGTGCTCTGAACATGTTTTCTCGTCCTCCCATAGCACGCACCAGAGACGCTCATCTACTATCTACGCCCGAGTGTCTGCGAGCCACGCGACGCCAGATTTTCTGCTCTTGAGTTGCATGGCCGGGCCTCATTTGTGATCGAGCGTTCGAATCTTTCGAAGCAAGTTTTCAGTTCCGAGGTGTATTCACTCGAGTCTGTGACCTGATTGACTTTGTCGAGGCCTCTGGTGTCAAATGATGAATGTGGGGACATTATTCATTTTAGAGCCGATTCTGCTCGTCCGCAGCCCGAGAAAGCGGTCTTTCCCACTTTGCCTGTAATCCTTTTTTGTCTCGCACCTCTGGATATCGTCAGGTCGTTTTCCCTGAACTCAGAGATTGCGATCTGTTCATGCTGAGGAAGATTTTATCCAGGTATGCTTCAAGTTTGCGGAAGAGTAGGATCTCCATCACAGCTTCAAATGAGTAATATTCGAATAGCGTCCGAAAGCATGCGGCATATATTGCCCGAACGCCAGTCGATGAACAGAAGCCGAGAAAGGCTTTCGAACCCTAACACCAATTGTGTGCAGTCCCGTCATAGGCCCTGAAGCTGAATCCAATTCAGCTGTTGTTTCAACGTTCGTATGGTCCAGATTTTGCTGAGCTCGCTCCGACTAACAATCCCGTGGTTCTTCCAGCCGGAGTCATCGCCCAGCAGAATACAACCAAGTTCTGTCCAACGCGCGAACAACTGGATTATTCACGTCTATATTATTCAGCAAGCAAATTCGAAAATTCCTCGCCTATTCGGGATGCAGCGCTCAACACCAACGCACGTGATCGACACTGTTTCCTCCGACGACCTTGACTGGTTTCTACAGCCACTGAGCATTAACATGACCTTTGGTACGAGGTTCATGGTCTGAGTAGATTAATCCAGCTCTTCAGGACAAATCTGCAGGATAGGATCCTTGTAGAGCCAGCGGATATTTAGCACGAATAATTTGAAACATGAAGAAACATTCCCAGCAGGTGAGCGATTTGGGGCACCGTTCTCTGGAAAATCGTTGAAAGGTACTCGTCGAGAATGATCTTTTGCAACGGATCAGGATGCACTACGTATCTACTGGACGTGGTATTCTGGTTCGCTTGATGTACATCCGTGATCATGCCTACTCCAAAGTTTTCCTGAGGGCTCAAAAATTAGCAAAGGGAATCTCTCCCCTGCGGAGGCATTGCGGGGCCGAACGAGCCTTCTTCAGAAATCAGATCGAGGGAAAACTACCCACCTCCGAGAGCTGCTGCTCGTCGAATTACGAGCGTACTCTCCTGCATGATTATGGTTTTCGGAGATTCTGATTACTCTAAGCATCAGTCTCCCAAGCGACGAATCGATAGCACTATTTCAATATTCCCTAATTCACCCGTCTCTCGTGCAGAAATCCACCTGAGCAGGATCGGGACTAGTACAAGTCGTATCTAGCGCTAGCCGCGGAGTCCGAAAAATCACATCTGAGAATTGCAAATGCATTGAAGGTGTCATGATTTCACCTCAGGCACGGCCATGAATTCTCTGGTACGAATCATGTTCGTGGGTGCTTCAGTCTCGAGCGCTCTTCGCATACCGATCTAGAGCGCTCCAATGGCCTGCGCCGTCGCCCTAAGGGAAATGCAGGCCGAAGTAAGGAAAACTTCTTCGGCGTGCCATTGATCATAACGTAGCGAACGCATCTACGCTTATTCACTCGGTTTAGGTGGCAACCACTGAAGAACTCTAATGGCAAAGTCGAAGAACCACACGAATCACAACCAGTCTCGAAAAGCACATCGGAATGGAATAAAGCGTCCTAAGCGTCACCGGTACGCACCAACAAAAGGAACGTACCAGAAGTTTCTGCGGAACCAGAGGCACGCACGAAAGGGCTCGGCTCTTGCTTTGAAACTGGCGCGGCGTCAGTCGCATAGATCCACAGCGCAGCGAATGGAGGTGCACTGATCAACGAAGATTGCTTGAAGTTTTCGACCTAAACGCATATCTTCAGCCTAAAGCTTATTTCGCACGGCGTAACGAGACAACGGGCAACGCGCTCGCCACAAGGCACCGTCCTCTGATGATCTCGCACTTTTGGACTGTGAGTCTTCCGGAAAAGGCCCTCACTCAGGATCTAAGTCTCTGCAATTGCAGCTCAAAATTTAGGAAAGTGGACGAGGTTGAGGACACGAAGAGCAGCAAGTCGAAACAACAAAAGGCGTCCGTTTATCTTTTGACTCGGGTCAGCAGCTCCCTAGTCGAGTGTGTGACGCAAAGTCTCGCTTTGAGGCTCGCGATCCTCTTCAGAAAAATTTCCTTGCTGCTACGTGAATCTATTTCTCGAATTCATTGGAGATTGATCAGCTTGATTGAATGAATGCACCGCTCACATAAGAGGGTATGCTCCGCGTAGCATTCCAACAGACACTGAGTAATTCCAGCAACGAGCGCACTTGCAGCCTGCTGCTTTGCGTACCTCCGCGCGTGTTTCAAGAGTATTGTTAGTCCTTGTCTCATTTCGGGAACTGCTAAGCACTTCAACTTGCGATGTGATAAAGAAATAGCGTAGATCGTCGACACCATTTGACGAATCAAAGCTTGTAAGAGCCTCCTCAACCTCCAGCGAATGGGGATATATCACCACTTGTGCATCCAGCGAAGACCCTATCAGACCGTCTGTGCGAGCCCTCTCGAGTGCTTTGTTCACCGTCTCTCGAACTTCACGAACAATAGCCCATTTTCTATCCTCCTGCTCATCATCAACGGCCCTTGGAAGATAAGCATGCCACCCGCTCTGGAAGACACTTGCAGGCGCGGACGGCGGTAGCTTCCCGTCTTCCCTGAGACATTGCCACAAATCCTCAGCAGTATGGGGCAGAATAGGTGCCAAAGATCGCGCCATGTCGATCAAGATAGCCCGCATAACCATTTGGCATGTCTGCCGGCGAAATTCCTTTGAAGCCGCGACATAACAACGATCCTTGGCTATATCCAAGTAGAAATTACTCAGATCAACAACGCAGAACCGAAGAATGGCCTGAAAAATTCGATTGAACATATACTTGTCGTAGAACTCTTCGATATCCTGCATCATCGCAGCGGCGCGACGCAGCATATATCGGTCTAGTGATGGGAGTTTCTCGATTGGCCACTTTTCCAGGTCCGCTGAATCTTGATCATCCCATCTCGGGATGTTACCGGCCAGGAAACGTAAAGTATTGCGAATCTTCCGATACGCATCAGCCGTCTGCCTCAAAATCGTCGGCCCGATGAGCACGTCACTTGTATAGTCTACGCTGGCTACCCATAGCCGCAAGACATCTGCACCAAGCGCTGGTTGAGTTTTCTGATTCCGCCCACCATCGATAATTTCTGCTGGGTCAATAACATTCCCTAGTGATTTGGACATCTTGAGACCCTTCTCATCCAGCACAAAACCATGCGTAAGCACAGCCCTATATGGCGCGCAGCCTCGTACTGCGACCGATGTTAACAATGAGGACTGGAACCAGCCTCGATGCTGATCGCTTCCTTCCAAGTAAAGATCTGCAATGGACGACGCATCGAGATTCGGCACGGATCCTACTGCCGATTTTCCCTCGAGCATCGAAGTCAAAGAAGCCCATGAGGTGCCCGAGTCGAACCAAACATCCATAGTGTCAACTCCGCGCCGCAATTTCCGACCAGAATACGAAGAATTGGCCGGCAAGAGCTCTTCGACTGGAAAAGTCCACCAGGCATCTGAACCATGTCGTGAGAAAACGTCGCTGACGTGGCAAATGATTTCGGGATCGATGATTGCCTCAGAGGTTTCCTCATCATAGAAGACAGGTATCGGTACGCCCCATGGACGCTGTCTTGATATACACCAATCGTCGCGGGACTCAATCATGCTATGAATTCTATTCTCGCCTCCTTGAGGTATCCATTGCACAGTTCTGAGCGCATTAAGAGCATTCTCTCGGAACTTTCGCACAGATGCAAACCACTGTTCAGTGGCGCGCACTATTGTCGGTTCCTTCGTTCTCCAGTCATATGGATATTTGTGTTCATACCTCTCTTCCATGAGTAGCGCCCCGCTTGAACGCAAAAGTTCTAGAACTCGAGCGTTTCCCTCTCTCAGTACTGGCAACCCTGCCAGTTCCGGTCCCGCTTCCGAAGTGAAGCAACCAACCTTCGTCCACCGGAGCAAACACGTCCAATGCTTCGCGCAAACCGACATGATAGTCCTCCAGACCGTGCCCAGGAGCAGTGTGTACAAGGCCAGTTCCACTATCTGTCGAAATATAGTCCCCGCCTGCAACAACACGAAAGACCTCTGCTCCATTCAAAGGATGACGATACATGATCCCTACGAAATCCGAACCAGGCAATGTCTCTACGACACGCAAGCGCTTGGACCATTTCTGTTCCAATGTCTCAACGAGTTCTGCCGCAACAACGAAAGCGGTGCGTGGCGATCCCTGCTCGGAATCCAGAATTACAATACTGTAACGGAGTTGAGGATTCACAGCCACGGCACGATTGGCCGGAATCGTCCACGGAGTCGTTGTCCAGACGGCGACCTTCAATTCTTGAATGCCAAGTTTCTCGACAATAGGGAGCAGCTTCCCTGCATCCGTCACTTGGAAGGCAACGTACGCTGAGCGAGAAACATGCCCCTCTGGGTATTCGAGCTCAGCCTCGGCCAAGGCCGTTCTTGAACTCGGACTCCAGTAAACAGGTTTGCGCCCCCGGTATATGTAACCTCTCAAAAACATCTCGCCAAATACTCGAACCTGCGCTGCCTCGTATCGAGGATCCAACGTCAAATACGGAGCGTTCCAAGTTCCCCATACGCCATACCGCCGGAAATTCTTTCGTTGCTCCTCGACAGCCTCGAGCGCAAACTTCCGCGCGAGTTTCCGGACTTGCATTGGGTTCAGCGTATCACGTTCTTTCTCGCTGACCGATTGCATGGCCTTCAGCTCAATCGGTAAACCATGGCAGTCCCAGCCGGGGACAAAGCGCACCTTCTTGCCACGCAGGATAAAATACCGGTTGATGATGTCCTTGAGAATCTTGTTCAATGCATGACCCATGTGTAGGGCTCCGTTCGCGTAAGGCGGGCCGTCATGAAGAAGAAACTGAGCTCCGTCCCTGCTGTCTTCGTTTTTTTCGCTTAACTTCTCGTAAATGCCGTTATCTTCCCAAAAGCGCTGTATCTGAGGCTCTTTCTCCGTTGAGTTCGCTCTCTGCGAAAAGCTAGTTTCGGGCAGACTGATTGTTTGCCTATAGGGAGACTCGCCACCTTCTCTAAAGCCTTTTTTCCCTTTAGTCCTCGCTTGGCTGTCACCTTCTGTGGTTAGCGAAGCCCGTAAAAGACACTGTGAGTATCCGCCGACACGAGTATGCACGTGACCTAGTTTGAGCCCCGGGGTCGGGTAGCTTTTCGCTTCACAGCATTTCTTGTCCATTGAGGGAGAAAACAACGGACTGCAGTTCCTAGAGGCGTCCCTTGCGGAACGAAAGCTGTCCTTGTGCAACAGACAAGTGTACCGAAGGGACAGCCGTTGCGCCGGTTCCCCTGGACAGGGCATAGCCAAGTGTTGTAGTTCATGAGAGTCAGATCAGCAGAGGGGCGTGCTTTGCCAAGACCCAGGGCTGCCACACGCCCAGTCTGAGATATCGCAATAGGCGCCAGAAAGTTCACCGAGTGAGAATCAGCCCCGTCACACTGGCTTACTGTCACCAGCAAGACTTGCGGATCAAACATCGACGTGCCGCCGACCTTGGGCAACAAAATCATTTTGTGACCGCTTTTCAATGCTCGGGTTCAAACAGTTCATATCGAGGCTCCTCTGACTATCTCATTAGCATGCAACTACAGGAAAATGGAGGGCTAGGATTCGAGCCAGGTTTCAAGAAAGCTCTCACGTTTTCAAATGCTTTCAGAAGTTGACGTTTGGAACGAGTAACGTGCTAGCGGTTTTGAGTTTCTCCAACGATAGCTCAACGATTCAAGTTTACTATGGGAACGACGACTGAAGTGGAACGCTCACATATCTAGGCACTAGGCGGCTCATTTTACGATCACGTGCTCCAGACATCTCGCAGAATCAAGCATACTGCTGTCTAATATTGCAGCACTCTAGAGCATAATTCCCCCATCCGAAGCAGTCAACGCTTTCAAATCGTGGCTTTTTATTCCATCGAAAGATTGGGCACTTTGTGCATCCTTTGAAATGGGCTGAAATTCCCTGAATGATCGAATGCGGAAAAGAATAATAAAAAGAAAGGGCGAAGCGTACAATTCGTCGAAAGTATATTCTCTCATTGTGTTGTTTCGTTCGAAGGCTCCTTTTTTTGGAAGCCTATTATTGTTCACGATGCTGCTCGTGGATTCGGAAAGCGTCGATGCCGGAGCCTTCCCGATTGGAGGTTTCGATTCCCGCTGTACCCTGCCCGCGATACATCGACCGCGTGCCTCCAGTAGAGCACCAACTACCTTACATATCTCAATAAGAAAAAGTACCGGCCTGCCGAAGAAGTCGATCCCAGCATACAAACGGAGCGTTTATATACTGGATGTCTTCCGTAACATTCGTGGAACTCACCAAAGAAAGAATTTTTCTCCATTCAAGCATTTCGTAACAAGACATGCCATCAGCACAAGCATTGAAAAACGGACTTTACCAGAAGGTGAATTTCGCTCATAAAAGGATAGTATGCAGCAATATTGCGAATCGGACCGGAAGCAACGAGCAACCGGCCTTCGAAGTATGCGCATCGGGTGATGTCATGAGAGGGCCTCAGGAGTCACCAAAGAGCATGGTTTATACTTTCATCGGTGTCCTCGGCACATCCAATGGGCTATTGGGGTACACATGCTTTTCCTGACCTGATTCGAGTGATTCTATCTTTCTCATGCTCCAAATGATAACACAAAAACCTCAGGAAACCCCATAGAGACGGTTTCGATTCAAGGCACTGCTCTTTTTATGTGATCCGCTCCAACTTGGAGTGAAATTTGAGATACTAGGTTGCTTAGAATCGAGAGAAAATATGCATCTATTCCAAGCGTCCGTGGTGGAACGGCCAACGACTCCTTGCGTGGGAAGGAGCAAATTTGGAACACCAAAGAGCATTGACATTTCATAAACACATCGGCGGTTCGAAGCATTTCCGCCCATAAATGCACGCAAGTTCTCCCCGGGGAGCTGTTCCACGCCAACAGAGCCCGCGGGGCTCGCTGCTCAAAATACAGACTCGGATGGGTTCTGCGCGCACCCTCTTGGGGAGATTCAACGATGCCGCGAATAACGTGGTCGCAGAAACGCCGTGCGCGCCGGCTCGTGCATCCGTTTGCTTTGCTTATCGAGAGGCTCTCAACCCACGCGGGAACTGAACTTGGTGTGGTTTCACTGAAGTTGCTGCGGCGCAGAAGCATGTTGCTCAAAAGGTCCAACTAGCTGGAATAGGCACTTCTTGGTCAAAGAGCAAGTCACGACTCCGCTTGGGGGGAGCACGTGCTCCAGAGGAACGGCTTCCGAACTGCCTTTAACCAGGTATATTGTTTGAGCGACAGTGCCAGGAAACAGAAACAGGGTGGCCAATCTTTCTTCTACGCAACCCCTGGACTCGCAGCGAAGGTGTTTTGCAGAGATTTTTGATCAAAACGGATTCCGGCGAGGTACCTCTTCAGTTCTTCGCGGGCCATCGTGCAGACTTGTCCTACTTTGGAGATGTCTTCAGACGGCCATGGCTTTGGTTGCAACAAATCCAAGGAGACAAGAAAGCAAAAGTTAGCAAACAAAGATGAGTGCCGCTTTCTTGAAAATCTGGAACGAAGATCCGCAGACTCGCTAGGTGACACGGCGAAGAGGACAAGAGACGACCACGTTTCGAGCTGCCCCCAGCGCGAGCGGAACCGTAGCTTTCTTTCGCGCATGCGTTCCCTTCTCCACGTCGGAAGCCGCACATGCAAAAATACAGAGCACGACTCAAAGACGGCCCGCAGTTGCTCTTGTGGACGCAAAAAACCGGCGCAGCTATCTCCATCTGCCGAAACCAATGCACCGAGTATAGTGTCTTTAGACATGTCGACAGAAACTTTTGCGGACGCTAAGGGTACGCAGAAGCGATATGTGCCATATCTGGACACCATCAATGAAGGCCGTAGTGTTGATTGCAAACCAGCAGCAACCGATGAGTCACCTGCAGCGGAAGCGTTTCCACAGGCTCAGATCCTGCCTGAATCGAACGTCGGCGGTGACGATATCTTTGCTCGATCTCACTGCATGCGACTCATAGATTCTCAGGGAAACAAGACCGCCAATATGGGAGCGGCGAGTTCGGAAAAAGCTCATCATCTTGCCGAAACAGCGAAAATTGGTAAGCTTTCCTGTCAATCAGAGCCTGCAAAGAAGGAGGCAAAGAGCATGGACGGAACCTCGTTCCTATTGCCGTCACAGAAAGAGATTCATAAGAATCTGAAGACTCTTGTTCTTGATCTTGACGAGACGCTCGTTCACTCTGGCTTTGATTTGATAGATAACCCTGATTACGTCGTTCAAATTGATGTGAACGGTATTCAGAGAACTCTTTATGTGAAGAAAAGGCCTGGTTGCGATCGCTTCTTGCGTGAAATGGCAGATTATTTCGAAATTGTTGTTTTTACTGCATCACTACCGAAGTATGCGGATATGGTGTGCGACTTGCTGAACCAATCAGTTGGGCGTGATGTGATTGCGCATCGTCTGTTTCGCGACTCATGCGAATTCGACGTCGATGCCCTTTGCTTCGTTAAGAACCTTCACAAACTTGGCAGAGACATCAAGAACACTGTGATTGTGGATAATTCCCCAAGCGCTTATCTGAAAAATGTTGAGAACGCTATTCCAGTCGTATCTTGGTTCAGTGATGAAGAAGACCACACCCTTGAGGATCTCATTCCATTACTTCGCGAAATTGCCAATGCGCATGATGTTCAAGAAGCAATCGCCAAATCACCGGTGGTGCAAAGACTACGAGAATCACTCACGAGTTGTGGAGGGGCCTGTGACGAAACGGATCAGAGCTGATGATACGAAGTTCGTTGGTCCGCGGAGCGTTTTCTGCAGGGCCGGCGAACGAAAAATTTATCTAAACGCATTGTTCATTGCAGAGGATTCGATTTGCCCAACTAACTTCATGGGGCTCCTAGTTTAATGCATTTGAGACCAGTGTACACCGTCAGGAACGGCGATGTTTCAATGAGTAGACCAGACGGAGGTACTGGGGCACATCGAGACACCCAAAGTGAGGCAGGAAAACTGTTTGAGACAAGTACAATCGCTTGGTAGCTACTCGCAATTTTCCGCAGAAGCAGTCCGATTTGTATCAGCACCTCGGGGTCAACATCTACCAATGCAGCGACAAACGAGCTCACGGCGTCGAAAATTAACAGCAGTGGCCGAATCTTTGCACCGTTATGCCGGGTCAGCATATAATTACAGAGAAGACGTTCCTCCGCTGCGTCGACTCGGTGCAGCGCTTCAAGAACGTCTTCCACTTGGAAAACACGGTACAGTCTCGTTTCGCCGAAAACGACCGGACCTGAGGAACTTGGCTCCCAACGAGCTAGGCTCAAGTGATGATTTTCGCTATCTAGGTAAGCAACGCGGAAGCTCTGAAAGTTGTGCTTCAAGATAGAAAGGCAAAGTAGACTCTTGCCAGCTCCACTAGGCCCGCGTACCTCGACATATTGCCCTGGACGTAGCCCTCCATCTAAGGCGATGTCAAGCTCCTCGACGCCACTTCTTCCAAGGAGTTGCTCATAAAGCAGTGCACGCTCGTGTAGAGTTTCCAGTTCTTCGAACAGCGGAAGCTTCATCGTCAAGTCATTCGCAACAGATAACAAGTGCTCAGCTTGAGCCTCGTTCTCGTTCTTTCGTTGCACACTCGGCTCCATCCCCACTTCTTACTGCTACGTTGGACAAAGTTTCATCAAGCTAGAGGGAGAGCTTGAACCCGGTACTGAATGAAGAACGAGAACTGTTTGCGTAAACAACTCTGGATCTTACCAGTATTTTACGGGGAGGGATTTCCACTGCGCTAGCTTCGAGGAACAACTAGACACTAAAGCCTGCGGATCAGGTTTGCCCAACCACTGGCGTCGGTCTAAAGGATACGCAATGTTCTCTGGCAAGCGATACCATACGTCGACAGACCCATAATTTCTGTCGAAAGTATCACGGGCCCTTCTGTTGCGAGGACTCGCCGCAGTTTATTGTAACGGGTAAAATAATCAGACTGCTCATTTATGCATTTGTCCGACTGTATAAATAAAATGATTCCACAGTCATGGTATGAAAACATGCTCTCGATGAAGAGGCTCCGCTGTGATCATTGACTGTTCGGAGCTTTGGATGATGCTGGAATCAAAGAAGCTAGTAGGTTCTGCTCTATGCAGCCTCTTCCCTGTCCAGAGTGATTTTTTTCTCGAGACAGAAGGGCCATAAGTTAGAATTTTATTTGTGGATAACTCCCACTTCATTATTTCGAGTACCGAATGCAAAAATCTGCCTCGCTTGAGAGAAAATTTGCGAGACAGTTTGAAGAAGAAGAATCAAAAAGAAGGAAACCACGCCTGAGTTATCTTCTACCACAAGAAAACAGCGTATTTTACTCTCTTGCAGCTCAACTCGAGCAATATGTGCATGTCTCCGTCCGTGATGAAAACTTTGCAACTTTTGGTGGCTCCGAGAATAGGCCTCCGTGGGAAGCATCATCAGCTCACAAGCTATGAGCTCTTGAGAAGGCCACCAAACAATCTACCGTGTCTTGATCTGATCAAAGCGGTATGCATGAGTTTCAGGATACCTGATGAGGAGATTGCCTGCGCAGGTGCAATAGATCCCTCGAATGCGTTATTTGAGCACAAGGGCGCGGAAGAGCGTCGGTTATTTTTCGTGGGATCTCGAGAAGCTTCGAAACGGCTTTTCATAAGAGTCATGCCGCATGTTGGACTGTAAGAGACTTGAGTGCACTTCACACTAGAGAACTCTCTCCTGCGAGTTAGAGTGTCTTCTGAGAAATCTCAATGACCCTGTGAATTTTTCTCGACTAAGGAGCATCTGGTTCGCCACACAAAATTTTTTGCCTTGTTCACCAGAGACGCCTTTGGTCATGCATGGAAGGCATTTGTCGAGAATTGCGTGAAAGTGGCGCTCTCTCCATGATCTGACTAGAACTTGATCAGAGTTGGATTCGGCGAGCGAATTCACGGAGAGCATGCGAAGAATACAAAGCATTTGAAGATCCGAGGAAAAAACTGAGTATACATAGAAACGGGCTCCGAGACTGCGTTGAGGCTGGCGATACTCCGAGATGGATTCTTCGACTGCTCTCCATCATGATTCGGGGACCTTAGGGGTGCTGTTTCACGATTACCCATCAAGCTGCAAGAAATGATACCCGAATCATGCCAGGTAATATTCTGCTGTTCCGGGAATTCCGCTCTCGTGCGCGCCGAGAGCTATCGGCGTGCTCTACCTGTGAGCGCGTCAGAAATTTCGATGAGATTGATGAGAATCTTTGCGTGCACCCGTTGCATCGAAAACTGCCGGAGACTCGCTAATGTCATCAGAAGATTCTAAAATTCGTTCTTTATAGTTGCACAATAGATTCCATACCGACGCAAAAGCTCTGCTTCGCATCCGGACTCACAGGTTTCACACCCAGAAACACATCGTCAATGGCATAACAGAGCGCTGGACAAGATTCCACGTAACCAACAACATCGGAATTCAATTCAATGAGCAGGCTGTTACCATCGTCAAGGATTGCAAAGCGAATCTGGGAGTTCTCTGGGATCTGTCCTAAGCTTAGTAGATAGCTTTTCAGTTCCGCAAGTTTCGGCCGGTCGTCAGACATATGCAACTTGTTTTTCGCGTATCGTAATCGTCTTGAAATTCCACGTTCAAGGCCCTGCACCACATGTTTTGCGTCAACGCTTCGTATCACATGCATGACGAGCGAGTGCCGAAAACTCCGAAATAGCTTCCAGAACTCAGCATCTGAGCATATCGAGCTTGAGTCCCTACCCTGGTATTCCGGAAGAAGCATCTTCCTGGCTCCGACTGGATCCACGTACAGTCCAACATAATAGACCCGAACTAACCCCAACATCAGCCGCACACCGGACCCGATAAAAACCTCGTGTGATGGGCGAAGAGCTTCCTGAAACGACTCTTTCCCTTGCATGAGTGCTGTTGTATCGCCAGATCCAATCTTCTCGCTATGTTCAATTGTTCGTTCTAGAGCATTTGAAGGCGCCCCCCAGTTTTGTGAGGCTCTGTCCGTGTTCTGCAGCTCGCAAACAGCTTTTTCTCCCGAAAAACCTACAGCGAGGGTACTGAGACCGAAGAGAAGAAGTAAACCACCACTCGTAGCTCCGTTGTTTTTGCAAGAACACGAAGAAACCTGAGAAGACTGAGCAGACGTGCACTTCGGGTCGACACGGCCGTGCTCCACTCGGATGGCCAACGTTGCGGGTCCGAACTGAGGCTTCGTCGAAAGTCGGGGACCGGTTCCGAGTTTTTGTGCGCTCGGAGTCGCCAGCCTAAAGTCATTGACGCCAAAAGTTCTCCGAGTTATACCAAAGAACCAGATCTTTTTCCAGTCGAGGCGAGTTCCAAAAGCACTTCGTTCTAGCCCAATTAGCCTCCCGATCATTTCGAGCAAACGAAGCCCTGAAAAGGTTCTGAGGGCACACACTTACAGCTCAGTAAGTTAGAGATAACGCTACGCTTTACGCAATAGATTCCTGCGTGAAAAATATTCCGATCACTTTTGGTCTCAAAGTAACTCTAAACTCACTTGCAACGTACTGAAAACCTGCAGATTACCGCTTATGTTGACGTACCGTGAGTGGACACTTTCCCGGCCGATATCGCCTCATGCGAAGTCTCGCGCAACTGCTCCGAGCTGGATTCACTTCGGCCAACATGCCGTTTTGGTCTCTTCAAACAAAAGCATAACACACGCTCCTGCGCCACTTGAGAAGCGGGCCTTCTAACCTTAAGGAGTATCGCCTCGTGCTCTAGTGAAAACTCAACTCGTATCGTCTAAGCGATCTTTTCGCAAAGGTAACAAGAAGTAGAGTTTCGCTCGCACGCATGCGACGCTTCTCCATGAAACAAAGGCGCGCCTCTAGAGCGGTGCAGGGTGCCCAAGAGTTAAAAACGGATGCCAATACTCGACACCGCAGCGGAAGCAGGCGAAGAAAATGCCGTTCCCTGCTATCCATCGCGGCGTTTCTCGGGGCTGTTTTTGCGCTCTTGCTGCTATTTCAAAGCAGAAAGACGAATCTCTCCAAACACAAAGCGCTTGTATCCGAGTCTGAGATAGCGCCACTACAGTTGAGGGTCGCTGAGGTAGTGCAAAAAGAGTTTGACAAGTATACTGCTGCGCACCGCCTCGGTCGGTTATTAAGCTTTCCAACGGTATCAAGACGAGACATGCCAGACCATCTTGAAGACCGAAGAAGCGTTGACGGCCTCATTCGTTTTCTGCGAGGCAGCGAAGGTTTCCCACTGGCAAGCCTGTTTTTTGAACTGGGAGCTTGTTGGCCGCAACCTCTCCCTTTTAATTACTTGGAAGGGAAAGAATCCGACACTTGATCCGATTTTGCTCATATCTCATCTGGACGTTGTCCCTGTAGCACCCGGCGACATTCCATTATGGCATTATCATCCTTTCTCGGGGTTTCTAGATGAATCCACAGGTTACTTGTACGGTCGGGGAGCGTTGGACACGAAAGCAACTGCCGCAGGCCCACTTGAGGCCGTAGAAACTCTACTCCGCTTCTACGGAAAGGATTTCCGCCCGGAACGCACAATCATACTTGCCTTTGGTCACGACGAAGAGGTTGGCGGTCGCCTCGGCGCTGGGCAGCTGGCCTCGGAGCTCAAGCAACGAAACATTAACCCAGAATACTGCCTTGACGAGGGCGGCTCTGTGACCCGAAATGTCCTGCCCGGTATTTCGCGCCCGGTGGCCCTCATTGGGGTCTCAGAAAAGGGCTGGTGTGCTCTGAACATCACAATAACAAGTCGCGGCGGGCACTCTTCCATTCCATCGAAATTCGGGACAGTCATTGACCAGGCATCACGCCTTGTTCTCGCGGTCGGAAGCGCGCGACTGCCGCGAAGCATCAATCCGCCAGTCTCAGATCTTATCGACTATCTAGCCCCGCACTTGCGTTATCCTTCGCGTTTCATTGCGAGCAACGCGAGACTTTTTTCTAGTCTGCTTCGTATGCTGGCTGAGAGAAGTGATGAATGGATGGCGCAGATGGGTTCCACTTTTGCATTCACCATGATTCGCGGTGGCGTAGCTCAAAATGTGATCCCTGGTTCAGTATCGTTACTGCAAAGCTGGAGAACGAATTCGAATATGAAAAACGCCACAGAATTTGTGAAAAATATCATTCGACATACACCTAGCTTACGGAACAAGCTTTTCCATATTCATGTGAGAGAGCACGGCAGCTGTGAACCGCCGTCCCCTGTTTCCAAACTGGATGAGTATTTCCGTAAGATTCAACGTTATGTCGCGTTGGCTTACGGTTTAGAAACAATTAGTGCACCTTTCGAGTGGCTAGGTGGCACGGACTCCAAGTGGTACATCTCGAATGGCGTTGGCAAGCGTCATTATCGCTTCGGGCCCATCTTTCTTGATGGAAACGATGACTTTAAGCGTATACATTCCACGAACGAGCGCATTCATGTTGGCACCTATGAAAAAATGGTCCGTTTCTATATTGCGCTCATACTTGATGCCTCCAAATCCAACGTCACGAGATGATATCCGAATTTTCGTGATGAGTGCTGTTGCATGGTGGCTTCGGTCAAGCATGGAACCGTGGGGAGCGGCGCTGTTTGCCATGGCACGAGACTGGCAAACCAATTCACTCGCTATGCAACTGTAGCAGTGCCAGTTGAAGAGCCCATTAAATCTTAATCTGAGCCTTTCTTTGGAGAGCATGAGTTCGCTCAGCAAAAAAAATACAAATGGGAAACTCGCGCAGCGCTTCTGTCTTCAAGTTTAGACACAGCTTTTTCTAGTACCATTTTCAAACGCAGAGGCGCTGATAGAAGCTTTGAATTCATCGACCCTTGTGCTGCAAGGTCTCCAATAACGTCCCTCTGTGTGCGTGGGCATTGGGAGAACTACAATAAATTTCAACACCTGGTTCTCAAGTCACTCTTCGAAAAATGTTGCGTGGTCAGCCCCGCCAGAGGTTATCAAAAATGAAAAGGGCATCGAGCGGAGTCGTAGTTCCAGTAATTTGCTTACAGGAGAGACCAAATTTGTTGCTTCGACGTGCTCATGGGTCTGTAACATCGATGAATATTGAGATTTTGAAGTTGGACATAAATGGCCTCACATCCTCGCAAGTGATTGACAGCTCCAGAAAAATATTGGCATTCTCGAGTTCTGCACTACGAGCACTTTTCGGACCGCAACAAGAGGTGAGTCCGGGGCTGTTATGTTCTTCATATGAGTGAACTAGGTCTCCGAGGTTTATGTCTGTTCACGCAGTTAGGTGGACGCTACGGACCTCTTGCTCTCGGAAGAGCGTCGAGCACGTTAGCTGCTTTCTGGAGACGCCAGGCCTTGCCCCCTGACGTTTTCCGTAACCGGTTTGCTCCCCGAGGGCAACACCACGACAGCTTTTCAAAGTTTTTAGGTTTGTTCGGCGTGTGCCTCAAGGCGAATCGCTTATCAGTCTGGACTGGCAAAGCTGGTTCACTCAACGAATATCGAGGTTTTGGCCGTTTTGAAAAGGGGTCCTCCGCAGCGCCCCGGCGGCAAGAAACTCAGGATCACAGCGCAGAACACGAGTCAGGAAGGAAGGCAGATCGAGAGGAAAAGGATTGGAGTTCTCCTGAGCGAGAAAGCTTTCAAACGGATAGCTCAAAAGAAACCAAGTCAGAGTCCACGAGCGGCGGGCCAAAAGAGCCGTTCGACCTTAGTTGGCTCTTTCAGCTACTGCTAGCTGGCGGAATTTTTTATGCATTGAACGCGAGCGGCTCTGGGAAGCGGTGCGACCGGGGAATCCGGTTTCCGGCGCGAAATCAACTTTCAGCAGTTTGTAAGAGATCTGCTGGAGCCAGGTCTTGTAGACCATGTAGAGGTCGTGAACCGCCAAACTGCATATGTGTATCTCAAATCTGACCTTAACTCAGGCAAGTCAACAAACAGAGAATCCATTGAAGATCAAGCCGAACCTGAAAAAAGTGCTGGCGAAAGGAATCAAATTGACCTCACAAGCTCATGGGAAAGACGAGATCAGCAGCAGGGAACAGAAGATGACCAAGTTGCCTACGAGGTTGGGTCCAAGCCTCGCCACCCTCAACGTGAGTTCGAACATGTCACATCTGGTGCTGACGCCCGAAAGCCCGCTCGATCAGGCATGGCATACTTTTTCATGATTGGCTCCGTGGAATCCTTCGAGAGAAAAATGGAACAAGCAGAAAAGGCCCTTGGTATCGAACCGGTTCCAATTGTTTACCGCTCGGATGATGTTGGCATCTTCGGTGAGCTTCTGAAACTCTTGCCAACACTAGTGATTCTCGGTTTGGGTTACATATTATTCCGCAACTCCTTTACAACATTATCGGGTCCAGGCGGTGCCGCGAGAAATATATTTCAAGTCGGAAAAGCGAATCCCACAATTATCAAGAAAGGCTCAAAAGGAAGCGACCGGGTAAGTTTCGCGGATGTGGCAGGCCTCGATGAAGCAAAAATGGAGGTCATGGAGCTCGTTGATTTTTTAAGGGATCCCAAAAAATACAGGGACTTGGGAGCAAAGATTCCGAAAGGCGCACTCCTGGTTGGGCCTCCTGGAACAGGCAAGACCCTTGCTGGCCAAGGCTGTTGCTGGCGAGGCTGACGTGCCGTTCTTCTCTATGTCTGGGTCAGATTTCATAGAAATGTTCGTCGGAATTGGACCGTCCCGTGTAAGGGATCTGTTCGCGCAGGCACGGCAGAATGCACCCTGTATCGTCTTCATTGATGAGATCGACGCTGTTGGGCGAGCGCGTGGTCGCGGTGGCTTTGGTGGCGGCAACGATGAACGTGAAAACACCTTGAATGCTCTGCTTGTGGAAATGGATGGGTTTTCTTCCCAAGAAGGAATCGTTGTTCTCGCAGGGACGAATAGAGTGGATATTCTCGACAGGGCGCTTTTACGGCCGGGCCGATTTGATCGGCGCATTAACATCGACAAGCCGGACATCAGAGGTCGGTACGAAATATATAAGGTGCACTTGCGAAAGATTCGCATTGCGCCTGATGCTGTTTCCCTCGATGATGTGGCCAAGAGGCTCGCAGCACTCACGCCCGGATTCGCTGGAGCGGATATTGCCAATTCATGCAACGAGGCTGCCTTGATTGCAGCCCGTGCAAATAAGGACGCGGTCGGACTTGAGGATTTCGAGGCAGCAATCGACCGCGTTATTGGCGGGTTAGAGAAAAAGAACCTGGCGGTGCTTCCGGAGGAGCGAGAGATTGTTGCGCATCATGAAGCTGGCCACGCTGTGGCCTCATGGTTCACAAAACATGCAGATCCTCTTCTCAAAGTCTCAATCGTACCAAGGGGCTCTGCGGCACTTGGCTTCGCTCAGTACTTGCCAAGAGACCGTTTCCTGCAAACGAGAGAAGAGCTTGAAGATTTCCTCGTTGTTGCACTCGGTGGGAGGGCAGCGGAAAAGCTGGTTTTCGGTAGAATCACAACCGGCGCACAAGACGATCTTGAACGAGTCACGCGCCTCGTTTACGCTGCCATCACTCGCTTTGGAATGTCTAAGCGTGTGGGTACCATCTCATTTGGCTCTGATGGAGATAATGAAAGTCAATTTCAAAAACCGTTCTCGGAAGAAACAGCTGAAATCATTGATGCAGAAGCGAGAGCGATGGTAGATCAGGCTTATGTCCGCTGCGAGGAGCTTCTTCGTTCGCATTTGAACGAATTGAAAAATCTTGCCCAAATACTTCTCTCGAAGGAGGTCGTTCGAGAGAACGATCTCGCTGCAACGTTGGGACCGCGACCGTTTGGAAAACCGGTAGATTACGATTCGGTTGTTTCGGCATTTGAGAGCGCTCGTCGCAAGCGCGCCAGTCTAGAGCCTGCGCAGGCCCGGAATTCTCGAGACGTAGAAGATCCGAAGGACACATCACCCAAGCCACCGCATGATTCTGATTCCAGAGGGAGCGAACGAGAAGGCGAGTCTGGTGGAATTCCACCCAGCTTGATGCCCGAGCTTGCATGAAGAGGGGCACAGGAGCACACTGCGTAGACTCTATTCATGATAGAATCGTGCGCGTATAGATGCTCGAAGTTGTCAGAGATATTCATTGTTTCGAAAAAGAAATATTTGCACCGCAAGAATCGCGCTCTCTTCTCTGGCCCAGCGAGATCGCGCTGAGGGATATTGGCATAGCATCACAGTTTGCCTCCGAATAGCGCATGCGCATACCTCAGTATCTGGGTTGGACCGAAAACTGTCGCAAACTGAGACAGACGTGCGCACTGTCGCCTTGTAAAGTGTGTCTGTCAAAACCTTCGTGCGCTCGTGGACGCAGCCTCCGTGTACGCTCCCCTTCACATCACGTGGACTGGGCGCAGTTAAGGGCAACCCGCGATATGGATCAACCTCCAGTGGCCCAAACCCCGAGCATGTAACTCTGCTTGTGACGAATCTGGGTAAATTTGTCATGTTCGAAATGAATTTCCATTTTTCCTAACTGTAAAGAAGCGATCTCGTGATTATCTGCGGAGGTTGAGCCCATAGGCTTCTGGACGAAGGGAATCATGTGAAGGAAGGGAACCTGGAGCTGGATCCGTTTTCATAACGCTAATCTTCGATCAGGCCCTCATTTTAGCGTGTTGGAAGTCAATAGGAGAAAATCCTTTGAAAAACAACCGAACTTTGATATCAGTGATGAACGAGCTAACAAGAACAAATCCCAGCTCCAGCCACTTTTCGATTTACAGGAGCGAATCTATGATCCAGGGGAAACGTGAATATGAAGAGTGTGCACACTGTTTTTCTTTGCAAGGATGTTTGAATTCAACTGAAGATCGCGAAGAAGTTCATCCTAGTGAGACTATCGAATGCCTCGGTGGCGCTGCGGCGAACGGAACTTTGCATCGCACGGAATTCGGACGACGGGACGTAACCAGAAAATTTGAGATCTGCTTTGTACTGCTGGAGACTTGCTACGAACCGATACCCTCGAAAAAATGCGGTTTCGGCAATACCTAGACGAAAAAAATTTCATAGAAAAAGTTTCAGATACAAGGTTTGAAATAAAAAAAGGTTTTGTGCCAAACATGCATGTTAAAGGTGCGTTTTATGTGAATAGCGTACTGGAGGAGCTTGTCTTCGAGGAGTTACGAGTTGCTTGCGAACGTGGAAGCGCTGGCGGCTTCCTCCCAGCGGTGACACAAGTTGCAAATGTTGCGAGCCTTCCGGGCATTACTGGCTATTCGGTCGCAATGCCGGACCTACACAGTGGTTATGGTTTCGCCATTGGAAACGTTGCTGCCTTTCGAGTCGATGATCCCGAGGCAGTCGTCTCGCCTGGAGGAGTGGGCTTTGATATTAACTGTGGCGTGAGGCTTCTTCGAACGAATCTATTCGAGCGCGATCTCCAGCCGCTACGCGAAAAGATTGCCCAAGCACTGTTCGATCATTTGCCTGTGGGTGTTGGTTCGAGAGGGATCATTTTCACAACGCCACGAGATCTTGATGAGGCCCTCGCAAGTGGCATCGACTGGTCGCTGCGTGAGGGATACTCGTGGGCCGAAGACAAAGAGCACTGCGAGGAGTATGGACGCATGCTCCAAGCCGATCCCGAAAAGGTCAGCGCCCGTGCAAAAAAGAGAGGGTTACCGCAGCTCGGAACGTTGGGTGCAGGTAACCACTATGCGGAAATTCAAATCGTTGAGGAGATTTTTGACAGCCAGGCAGCAAGGACGATGGGCATCGAAGAATGTGGCCAAGTTATGGTCATGATACACTCTGGTAGTCGTGGTCTCGGTCATCAGGTAGCAACTGATGCGCTCGTTGAGATGGAGCGGGCAATGGCTCGAGACCGAATTCAGGTTAACGACCGACAACTTGCATGCGCACGGATACACTCGAAAGAGGGTCAGGATTACATTGCAGGCTATGGCGGCGGCAGCAAATTACGCATGGGTGAATCGGTCGTCGATGACGTTTCTGGCTCGACAAGCATTCGCAAAGGTCTTTAATGCCTCCCCAGATGACCTGGAAATGCATGTCGTATATGACGTCTCCCACAATATAGCCAAATTTGAGGAACACCTCGTTGACAGCCGGCCTGTGGAGCTTCTTGTGCATCGAAAAGGCGCGACACGGGCGTTTCCTCCAAACCACCCTCTAATGCCACTGTCATATCAGTCTATAGGCCAACCTGTTCTCGTTGGTGGAACAATGGGTACCTGCAGCTATGTGCTTACCGGAGCCGAAAAAGCAATGATGGAAACGTTTGGCTCCACTTGTCACGGCGCTGGGCGAGCCCGATCTCGAAATGAGAGTCGAAGAAAACTGGATTACCACCAGGTTCTTGAGAACCTGCACCAGAAGGGCATAAGCATACGAGTAGCATCACCGAAGCTAGTTTCTGAAGAGGCACCAGAAAGCTATAAGGATGTCACAGAAGTTGTGAATACCTGCCACGATGCGGGAATAAGTCACAAGTGTGTGAAGCTTCGACCCATCGTAGTAATCAAGGGTTAGCTTGGAAGACAATATGGAGCCCTTCGAAAGCCATGAGACAGATGCGGTGCAGCGCCCAGATACTACATTCTGTGGTCATGCGCCGTCGCAGTGGACCAACATAAACCAGGGCGTGAATTCAGACATGGAGATTTCCGCATAAAGTGTTTATACATGCAAGCCCAGGTGATAAGCCGCTACTCATGTCGGTGCTTGCAGCAAAGAATGCTCGGACACAATATTCATAAAATTTCACGGACTGGAACCCAGAATGTATCGTTCCATGAAACTATATCGTCTCCGAAAGTTAAAAGAACTGAACTTTTCAGAGGCTCAAACGTGAGGCAAGCGCCTGAGGCATTGCTTTGTACTTGTCGCCTGTGCATACTGGAAAATTTTTGGGCGATGACTGACCATTATCGAAAAAATAGAAGATTCCTGAGAGTTTTCGACCAAGAAAACTGCGCTGTCTCGAGCGACTGTGAGCGACGAAGGAGCTTTGTTTGACTTCAAATGATGCTATTAAGCCAAGATTAAGGGCGCCGCGAATGATTCTTGCTTTTCATATGCAAAAAAGTTTTCCTTCTAGCACAATAAGAACAGGCATCTGGAATATATTCTAGCTTGATGCCTCTAAACAGCATGGATCAAATCAAAGAACATCCTGCTTATCCACTCGTGGCACCTTCACATAGCACACCAGCGCCGATGCATTTGACGTTCGCGCGTTTGAACACTAGCCGCAAAACCACGCATATTGTCTCAGAAAAAAGGCGGGCGAACTTGCGAATGAAAGCGAAGAAACTCCGCCAGCTGTGGCCAGAGACTGGGGAATCGAGTCCATATTTCACGTCTGTAGCTGTCTCCAGTTTTAATTGTGTGAAGAAAAAGACCTTCGACGTCTAAGGCGGGCGCCGTTCCCGATTCGAGTCACGCTTTAACGACAGCGAATGGCGAGAGGCAGCCCCCAAGGCCCGCGAGTAACAGAGCGGTGTTGGATGACCCTGGCACTTCTGACGTGCGTATTTCTGCAAACTTTTTCCTTCTTACGCACGATTCTTCTACAAGGAAAATACGTCACGAACCAAAAAAGCAACTCCGTAGCCTCGAACACTCTGTCTTTGCTCAATCTGGTATTCTGGTCGGGCACAGTTTTCTTTGGCTATCCTAAGCAGCATTCGGGTGCGCAAGAATGTCGTTTTCATCGCACACTGGTTGCTAGTTTTTCTCTCGCTTTATTTGTCCTTTTTGATTCATGTTTGCGAATAGCCGGATTAATAGAGATAGAAATACTCCGCCCACAAGAAAAAGAAGTTAACTCAATGACGGCAGCCAGCATCGATCTTATTTATATTGATGTAGCTTGCATCGTGGTAGGCCTTACGTGTCTCCTGTTTGCATCTTTCGGCTCCAGAGGGGCCAAGCAGCCCAAAATACCGATGGGTAATTTTTCCGCTGCACTGGTGGCCTTCTTCGCCCATTCGTTGGGAACGAAAGTAACTTGTTTTTCATGGACGGGATTCAGCGCAGAAGAAGCATTGGAATGTAAGTTTGCTGCCTTGAGAGCGCTCGTGACATGTGGAACGTCTGCTGCTCTTGCCATTGCAGTCATGTGGCGAAATTCTCTTCCTATTCTGATGGCGCTACCGAGTGCACGCGCAAAAAAGCTTGAAACCGCTTTAAAACGTATCGCTGTTGTACCTGGCTGTCTTGAGCTTCGCAGGTCTTATTTCTGGGAGAATTCGCATGGTCGCTGGGAGGCTGCAATATGCATAGCTGTGAGCGAAGAGCTCGATCAGCGGTTGGTCGTGTCAATCGCGAGAGATAACTTACAAGCGCTTCTTGATGATATTACTATCATGGCGATATCACGGGAAGAAATGGTTCGTCCTTCGTTCCAAAATTCAAGAAATTCGGAATTTTGCGCCCGAGATATGTGTGTCTTGGAACTAAGCGAGGAGCATCAGCTGCAGAACACGACAATCATACACAATCACACGCATCTAGAATGATCAAATCGAAAATCGCGCTGAGATATGCTTCGAGCCCGCCGTGCGAAATTCAATGGACGCAATTCGTTTCAGTGTCAGTCTTACGCGATTCGCGCACCCGAGGATCTATTTGAAAAGCACTGCCATGTCGAGATGCGCAGTCTTGAAGAAATCTCAGCCTTAAAGCTTCGTTCCAAGATTCCAGTCCTAGAATGAGGTCGAAGAAGAAGCACGGCTCGCGCTCAACCGTAACCTCGATTGTGGCGAGTTTTGCTACTGCCTGAATGACTTAATTTTTGCTCGATAACTTTGTGAGCGGATTGGCGTTACGTACAGCAATGGTTTAGAGGAGAATGAGCAGTCTCGATCCTTATTCTCTTATTTGTGTCCTTACGATTTGCACGCTGACTGTCTCGGTCGATGGTCGGCTACCTCTTGCCAAAAGAATGTCCTTTTTTCTGACTCAGTTTTCAAGATCACATTTCACCATAAAAAGCAGGACGCATGGATAGAAAGGGATCTCAGGTTCCAGAATATTTTTGGAAGAAAAGAAGAATGCAAGCGACGACCTGCGCATAAGCGCCTGATGACATGATCCTCTAGCCAGTTCCATCGCAATGTGCTGAATTGGTTCACTTATTTCTTTTCCGAACTTTCCAGAACGATCACTAGTTTCATTAAAGCACCGCGTTCTTGCATCGCTCAACTATCTTACTGGAACATTGAGTAGCTCGAAGTGTTCGTGAGTTTGCAGAAGAACGCCGCTAAGGCACTTGCGTATTCCCGTGATCATGTTTCTACAGTCTCGCTGATTTGAACGGCTATATACTTATTGTTGAAAATCTTTGACCGAAAAACGTGATTGTTCTCCTTCTCGAAGAAGAAGAACTTAGCTACTCCTACCAGTTCCTATCGAGTGCTCAGTGATTTTTGCGATGTCGCAATTTCTCCTGGGGATTGCTCAGATATAAGTAAGGAATCCTCCCGTGCATCATTGCTAGGACTTACTGCCGCGCATGTCTAAGGATTCCTGCGCGTGATCGCATCTATCGAAATCAGTCCATTCTCTTTGGCTCGAAGCCGCGTTTTGGCGGCAGCTCTATGTAAAGGCTCGTAGCCGTCTGTTGGAGCACGATTGATCTGCTTTCTTGAGAACTCCTCTACAATTGTGTGAGTCCATGTTTGGCTTCTATTTCGTATTGTTGAGCTCTCGGTGGCGTTCTGGTGTTTCAGCGAGCAGCTGCACGCCGGTTGAACTTCGTCGAACAAGCTGCCCTCGAGTTGCAACGTTTGGGTGTCGGTCCCGCCTCGTAGCCAGGGCGAAAAAAGAACCCGATCGACGTCAGAACGAAAGCTTTCCTGTCAGTTCCAGCACTCCTAAAGCTCAAGCTCCTGATGTAGAGGGACACGCTCCTGATCTGAAAGAGTTCCTGCCCCCGACGATGCGCGAGTTTGTGGACTACGCGGGTGCGGACTGGCAACGAGAACTGGAATTAGCTGAACGCAATCGTGACGCAAAGTCAGTAGCTAAGCCCAAAAAGCGACCCGAAGAAGACAGAATGTACGACATATCTGTTTACTCTATCGCGGAGCTCGCTGAAGACTATCGCCTTCCTCCTGAGTGGCTTATTGAAGTGCTTGTAGATATCGGTATAGAGCTCCCTATCCGCCTCTCCGATACCCTCGCAGATCTGAATGCATCTGAAGAAGAAATACAGGAGCTTCTCGACCGATTATATGGCGTTTGTCGCGAAGGACGTCCTCGATTGTTACACAGACGAGACCTTAGAGGAACTCGCAGAAGAATACGAGGTTGATTTCGATGAAATGCTCGCTGCTGCCACCGAAGTGGGCATCATACCGTGCATCGGACCAAGGACACACATTCGCCATGAACAAAAAGTTGCTCTTTTCAAACGTCTCGGCATCTACACCTGAGTGCAAAGCATCCAAATCAGCGAAAAGCCAAACTGAATTGTTGAACAGATCCGTCTGCACCACCAGTGAACAAGCAAGCGTTTTTGCCTGGGGTGCTGGTTCTTAAAATCGGCTTTCCTCCATGCGCATTGAGCCTTTCCCAGATCATTGCGGATGATTTGTTATGAAACTTGGATCCAGTCGAGACGCATCGCCAATCCCAGATCCGGAGCGCTCCGTCGTAACCCACAGAGGCAGTGAGCCACTCGTGTAGACCCAACTGTCGGTTCGGCTCAGACTCTCGTTCGATCCATACGACATCTGAGACAACTGCCCCTCCATGCGACCCATTTAAAGTAGCACCTAGCAGCCTCCCTGACGACATACCTCGCGGATCAATCAGGCGCAAACTACTATCAACGCACCCTGCAACGAAGACATCATTGGATGAGTGATCAGTTAAGACCGCCTTTCTGACTGCGAGAGCGTTCGGCCTTGTGCCCGGCAAAGACGCCTCAAATGTGCATATGGATTTCTCCACATCCCATAAACGAACGGATCCGTCCCACGAGGCACTGCAAATTGAATGGGCGCCGGAATGACCCGGGGACCACCAGCGAAGGCTCCGAACAGGACACCCTAGAGCGTGCCCATGTAAGGCTGTTGCAGACCGAACTATTGCTCGGGATGGCATGTTCTCGGAAACGTGCGCAACAGTTCCTCTCCCGATTTCAACCTGACGGTGCTCTGAAGTCGACACTAGATCCCAAATCAATACAGACAGATTTCCGCTCGCATCGCCGGTCGCAACAAATCGACCATCAGCTCCGACGTCAATGCATTCGATCGCGGCTCTCTGCGGGCCGCCGCCATATGCACTCTCGCCTTGCTGCTGCGCATCTGAGAGCATCAATGGCGAATACTTTACCCCTTCATGGTAAGGTGAGAGTAAGTATATATTCCCTCCAAGAGTACCAGCGACGAGATGCTCTGTTGGTTTCAGGAACGCGCAGCTCTGCTCTCTCTTCATGCTGATAGACATATCCTCGACTCCGAACTCGCTCTTCTTCTTGGAGCGCTCGCTCCGTTGCAAACTTTCGTGCTCTTCATAACTCTTTGCTCGAAATGAGCATGATGATTTCTCTGTAGCTGAGCCTCTCTCGGATCTGATCCGCTTGGAGGAGCGCCTCTCCAGACGGTTACTAGTCAGCGAATGTTTCAGGGCCTCGCTTGACAGAGCCCCTGAGCCTGTCTCGCAATCTGAGCAGCTCAGCTTTCCCTCAGAGTTCACACACCATGCAAGCGCTCGGATCTGCTCTCTTGGTATTATGCCATCTAGAATGAAGCGGCTCGATATGTCGCCTGTTCGGGGGTCTAGTTTCAGCACTCCTCCCCGTCCTTGAAGGCCATAGTATGCCACAAGTTCAGCACAGCTATCCAAATCCGGAGAGGCTCTCTTGAAACACGTCAAGCTCCATATCCAGTTGGCCTCCTCCGCTAAGCCGGGAAGTAAAATCTTTTGTTTGGGCTCAGGCGCCCGCAGGAAATATTCGATATGCAATACTTTTTCGAATGGTATGCCACGTCGTTCACAGAACTTCCCCAGTGGAGCTCGTAGCAGACTTCCGTGGTGCAACGGCCTTTCTCTGACCTTCTCTACACCTGAACCGATCACAGGAGGCGCTTCCAGGACAATAAAATCAAAATCGAAAGAGTCGTCCTTTCTTCCCGACTCGTTTTTCCTCTGCGCCCAAAAGCTCCTTGAGAATGCACTCAAGGTTTCTACGACCAAAAGTGATGGGGACGCTGACCTCCACTCCATTTGCCGCTGCATAAATTGGCTCCCTGAGACTTGTCCAGAGGCGGATCTGGAGACTATCTGTCGCCTTTGTCATAACTAAGGGCGAGAACCGCTGGTTTGTAGAGAGATGGTGGACGGCGATGGCAATCGGTTTCGCTTCGCACACAGGTTTGTCGGTCAGCAGGAGCAGAATGTTACTATTCGTTAAGGTGCTCTTCTGGTTGGCTTGCTTCCTACTAACCATTGGTGTCATATTCACGAATATAATGTCCCTAATTTTGTGCAAAGATTTGGAGCTAGGACTACATTAATCCAATCGAGTTCTGCGAAAATGTGAACAAACTTGTTCTCCCGGAGTACGGCGCGCACCTGGGTCTCTGTACTCTGCTCTTTCTCGGTGGATACTGGAAAGCCGCCCTGATTAACATTCCGTTAGTGTACATGAACTTGAAACGCTGGCTGGATCGAAGACACCTTTTCGAGAGCACGAGCGTGTTTAACGTGCTACCCTTGACGAGGAAAGAAAGTCAGCTGAAACTAGGCTTCTTTGCCTTGATCTTTTTCTATCTTCTCTACAGCTTTGTTTACTTCCTCATACACTTCTCCACTCAAGGGAGCAAGCTGGGTACAGACTTTCGATTTGATATAGCGCCGGGAACTACCGTCTGAATGACCTTGCTGCGTCTCCAAATGCGAAGTAGGCTGATTGTTAACAACGACAGTTGCGAGGCGGCTTGCTATTGCCTTCGTGGAGATGTAAAACCGAGATCATACTGTTTTATGAAACATCCACGCTGGCCACCAGGCTGTCTGATGAGGATGACACTTGGGTATACGTCTTACTCTCGACATACACGCCCGGGCAAAATTTTTGCAGCGAATGAATTCCTCTTTGAGATGCCCCGGAAATTATATGTACTTTTTGTACCTCCCGCAAGCCACACCGCCAGAGGCCTGAAATGATGCGTCACTTTGCTCCATGAGCACTTCCGCCGAGCTGATGGCAGCGCCGCGTTGGTGGATTACACCCCTAAGGAAGTGGCGCGACCGAGAGAACGTCTCTATAATAACGATGTAATCCGTCTACTCCATCCATCGCAACAACATTTCGTGATCCCGAACTGAGGCATGCTCTGCAGCAGCTGCGGGACACTCAGTGAGCACTGCGGATGTGCTATATTCTCGACTAGCGTTCAAGGAACAGCGAAAGCCTACGAGCAGATACCTGAAGCCTTCAGAACCCGGCGCGCACCGAAATAGAGAATTTGTCAGTATTGTTCCGTAAAACAGCTCGGGGCCTTTGGCATTTTCCATCGTCTGGGGGCATCAGAATGCTCACGGCAAATCTTGGCTTTTAGGTAGAGATAGAAAATTTGCGAATGTAAAACGCTCTGTGACACGGGCAGATTCAGGCCATCCTATCCCTAAAGTCTATCCTCTCAGATCCCAGGATGTCTCCGTTTGCCTCGTGGTCTTGTCTTCGACGCCACGGAATGCAGACTCGACAAGGAAAGCACTGCTCAAGGGCAGTGGCCACGCACGTGTCTATTTTGGGCTTTTTAGCCATGCGTCATTGGCAACCTACGCTTCAATAGGAGAAAACACCTAGAATGCGCTGAACGAAGTTTTTGACTCTCTTCGCAATGAGCGACACCAGAATCCTGAATGGGATACCAGCACCGTGCGCATGCGGAATGCTAGAGGAGCCCCGCTACGTCGACTTAGTTCGAAACTCGTTCTTGAGATTTCACCTCAGACTGACTACCCTCGAGGCTCGGCAGCAAGTCTGGCCCACGGGTCTGCAGCGCTTGTCCCCTGAAGAAAATTCCGTTCGTGACAGCTGCTGCAAATGATGCGTCCTTTGCTTCGTAAAACTCGACGAACGCGTAATTTCCTAGCGGTCGGCCGGTTATTCGATCGCGTGGTACACTTACTCGACGAACAGGTGCTAGCTGCGTAAAGAGCTCGGCAAGGAGCCGCTCCAAAAACGCTGTCTCTGTCGGTAGGCCGTCACCGGGCGTGGTCGGAGCCTCTAAGCACAGACCTGAAACAAAAATAGTATGATCGGGATTACTTGTGTGCCTTACTCCCTGTGAGAATGCAGCGACTCCACAAACGTCAGGCAAAGGAGCGAAATCTGAAGACATTGAGTCTTTTGTACCTGGACGCTTTTTCACAGCGTTTGCAGGTCAATCGTCAGTTCACCGCTACAGTCATGAATTTCAGCCTTTGCGCGCCCGCCGAGCGTGTTTTGGTGGAGAAACGGCTGCGACTTGAACGCAGTGTACTGAAAAGTCTGGGGCGTCGCTGCTCAGAAGGGCTAGTACCATGGAGACGAGCGGTGGACTAACTCAAGGTCGTCTCGAAGGACTACTTCGACTAAGCTCCGAACTTTACCAGTCTTCTTTTCGACGTAAACCAATCAGCCAACTTAACGCTGAGACGAGCCGTGCCCATCCCGAGAGTGCACGTGTGTTGACCTTAACTGACCTTGTCGCGATTGGAGTGTCTGGTACCCTTGGAGCTGGTCTGTTCTTTCTGTTGGGTAGAGTCGCACGAAACGAGGTGGGCCCAGCAGTCAGCGTATCGTTTCTTTTTGCCGCTGGGGTCTGTGCGCTGGTTGGTTTGTCGTACGCGGAGATGGTATCTCGAGTCCCATCCTGCGGTAGCGCGTATTCTTTCTCGTACACAGCATTGGGCGAGCTCTGTGCATTTATCGTGGGCTGGTGCCTTTCGCTCGAGTATGGAATCGCCAGCGCTGCGATCGCGCGTTCTTGGGCGGCTTATGTAAGACATGGACTTTCGCTGTCTTCCACCAGTGATATCTCAGATAGCGGCCTCTCTTTTTTGGGGGCGCTGTTCATTTTAGTCCTGACCATTTTGCTTGCTTCCGGTTTGCGCGAAGGGCGCTATATCGTTGGCATTTCAACGGTAGTTTTTGGTGTGGTCATACTAGCCGTTTTCGTTTTCGGTTCTCACCTTGTGCGACCTGCGAACTGGGTCCCTTTCATGCCGCATGGATGGCGATCTGTGGTTCTGGGATCTTCATCCCTATTTTTTGCTTATGTGGGCTTCGATGAGGTCGCCACCGTTGCGGAAGAGGCCCACTCTCCATCGCGCAATGTACCACGTGCAATGATGATCAGCCTCGCAATCGTCTCAGGTATCTGTGCGCTGGCCTCTGTTATCATCACTGGCATTCAACCGTATTCGGAATTGTCTGAGAGCGCATCGTTTGCTGGAGCATTTGAGTACGCTGGCAGCACAACATTTGCTAAGATTGTCTCGATTGGAACAGTTATTGGGCTCCAGAACACAGCGATAGTAGCATTGCTTGCCCAGCCTCGGCTCTTCGTGGCGATGTCTAGGGATGGCCTCCTACCAGAGATTTTTGGTGAGCTCAGTGGAGCTGGAAGCACACCGCGGGCTGCCACAATCTTGTGTGGCATCGGACTTGCTGTGGTAGCTCTGTTATTTCCACTCCACAGCCTAGCGGATATGATAAGCGGTGGCACGTTGATCGCCTACACGGCTGTATGTGTCTCACTTATCCGTACGCGATTGATTGTTAGCGGTCACGGTCGTGACTCTGGTGGGCTGCTTACTCTGCTTCTTGTGAGTTTTACGCTCTGCGCTTTGATCTGGCGTGTTGGAAACGAGGGCATAACCTCACTTTTGGGTGGTGGATTCATAGCGGGCGTTCCTCTGCTGCTGCTCGGTCGTGTTCCTTTGGCTTGCGAACCAGATCCCCCAGCGTTCATCTGTCCAATGGTTCCTTGGATTCCCGCCATCGGTGCATTTTTCTCGACTGTACTTCTCTTTCAATTAAGCCACACAGGTCTTTTTCTTCTTCTGATCTGGATACTCATTGGATTTTTCATTTATGCGGTTTATGGCTTTAAGCATTCGCATACACGTTACATCTTGCCGCCAGATTTCGTGGCTGCCTGTTCCTTCAAGCTGGCGTGGCAGTGGTCCGACAGATGTATCTGTTGAGTCAGACGATCCGTCGCGAAGGCAGTCGATGCAGAAGCATCGACCAAGTATCTCAGCAGGAGATATGCATGAGCTAGATGGCGATCGACCAGAGTTTCAGCAGGTTGACTTGCTCGATGACATTGCACTGGATGTGGAGGATGAGACGGAATCCTTTGGTGATGAGGTTCTTGAGTTCACGGAGCGCTCAGAATAAGCAGGCTGTTGAGAACTTCTAGTCCGAGGGATACATGCGGATGTACATGGCTGGAAGCACAGAGTGCGCGAAGATTGCAAACAAGCCACGAAAGCGCTTTGGGAACACGTTTTCGCGTCCTCCGGCCCCTCCGCTAAAGCAAGCTAATGATTGCGATCTAGTTTCGTGTTATTATCTGGCGTGTAGAGATAAAAAGCTACCGGAGCCATCGGCGGCTGCATAAAAAAGCCTTCGTGCTTCAGGCAAGGACTGCATAGAACCAGTCGCTCTGCAGAGAACCCAAACGACCAGGTTACCCAAAGCTCATTCTGAACTCGATGACCTTCCTGAAACCGGATCCGATGTGATACCAATTAGTCTGCCATATCCAATAAGCTGCTCTTCGCAGAGTCATCACACATCTATTCACGGCAAATCTGAGAGATCAATGAGCCACCAAACTTGGAGACAATGTTTGAGAACCTGGAACTCGTAAAGCAGCCAGCCAGTGCTCAATAGCTTCTGAACGTCCAAACGATTGTCACCACTTCCGTGAATCATTGAGATAGTTTCAAAACGCGCTTTTCTGTCAGAGGGCTGGTTTCGTCCACGCAATCAGGCTATCGCTAACGGGGCGCAAATGCTCAGGAAAATCTTGGAAGAATTCGCAGTCATGAGTTAAAGCTTTAGTCTATCCGCGCTACAAGTGAAGGACTCCAATATTCATACCCGACAGACTCATTTTTCTAGCACCACTGATGTTGCCCTTCTGTTTACTTGCGCTCTGCTTGCGAAATCTGGTTCCTGACTGCTTCAAAAAGTCCGTCGCATGCGTTCTCAAGGATGTCAAGGACACGCCGCATACTGTCGCCTCCATTGTACCAGGGGTCGGGCACCTCGGTAACACCCCCAGAACGCTTGCAGTACTTCGTGATTCGTTGCACTTTATGTTTGGCCAGCTCCGCATATTTTTTCCCCCAGTATGATGCTGCCTTCTGTACTTCGCTCTCGTTCTCAGCATCCATCACAACAATGAGATCAAAATTTTCCAAGTCAGCTGGTTTCATCGGTCGGGATATCGAGTCAATTTTGAGATTTCGCTCAGCTGCAATTCTGATCATCCGTGAGTCTGCCCTATCCCCTTCATGATAGCTCCAACCGTTTTCTACATACCAGTTCGGATTGCCTCCGCCCGTACCGCAGGAGTCCACAGAAACGAGCTGCTCAAGTCCACTCTCATGTATCTTCTTCTTCAAGATTGCCTCAGCAGCAGGTGATCGGCAAAGGTTGCCCAAACAAACCGTAAGTATGGAAAACTTGTGCGCGTTTCCCCCCTCGTTGTTGCCAGTCGAGCTCATAGTCGACGAAAAAGTCGCACACTTCGACGGGACGCACACGCGAGATTGTCTTTCGGATGTAAAGCCGCTCCGAGTAAATCTGCCACAAGGGTTCGCGACGGCACTATGCTTCGCTCGAACGGCAGCACTGGCACTTGAGAAATATTTCCTCACACAAGGACGAAACTCAAAACCCAGAGTGCAGACGAAACGGCCAGCGAACATGTTTTTGTAAACAAAGATCGCTCTACAGCCCCTGCAGACGGTCGCGGCGCAGAAGCGATACGGTGTGGCTGAGGCCGGGTGCTCAGTGCGAGCCACTTTCTCCCACCGCAGGAGTATCGGACCGATGCCCACTAGCTAGCTCCCTATTGAGCGAATGGAGCCCTGGAAAATTCATTAGTAGAGTCGCTCGAATGAGCAACGATAAAGGAATAGGCAGCCGAGAGCGACATGTGCGATTCGGCCTGGCATTCTGTCCTCGTGGAACATTGCTCTCATCCCTCAGTTCATCAGTAGTTTGTTCCGTTTGGAACGCATCACTCGGAACTGCAATGTCCATTTTTATCGGAGCGAATTACGGTTCGCGTTCTGCGAAAGACTCCCCTGTCCTCTTGAAACAAGACTCAGTCCTGGAGTTTCACAAAAAATGTTCTTCTAACGAGACTTCATTCCGCCGAGGCCACTAGCATAAGACCCGAGATGTACTTGCGCTCATAGCAAATCTTCAATTATCATATCCGAGGAACTACTGCAAGTAATTCGTTTCCTTCAAAGGCTTGGATGGAGTTCATCGAGTGGATGGTGGCCTGTTATAAATCCGTATATCTCTGAATCCTAGTCGGGAAATGAAGAAAAACCTGTGAGCTTGTTCAGGCGAGAAGGTGACCTCGAGACCAGAACATGCGCGTTCAAAATGCGACTTACCAATCACTGACGAAGAATTCAGCCACAAAGTCGAGCAACGCTCATGAATTCGTCTAAACAATCCAAGTGATTTTACGATAACGATCGATAGGGACGACTGCAAATATCCAGGAGGCAAATCGAAGTCATCTCGATCAGAAATAGAAATTCCTTGACAAAAACTTTGCATGGGTGTCTCCGATACTTGAAGCAAGAGTCTGGAACTTTCGCAAAGCGCGAATTTCACTAAGTTATCTCTAACTAATCCGCAGCGAGGCATCATATACCAACAAGTTGGCTCGCGAGAGAGTGTCCATTGTTGTTCCACGACCTGGATTTTGAGCACTGCTTTCGATGCCATTCGCATTGATGCAACTATCGAAACCATTTAACTTTGATCAGAATAAGGTTCGGAAAGGATCCAGGCTCAGCGTATTGTTCTCGATAACAGTTGCCGCATCTAAATGCGGTGAGACCATCATGAGTGGGTAGATCGGTCTTCATGGCAAAATACGTACGGAAAGCCATTGCAGTACAGGTAGAGATTGTCTGGCCAGTGTTCTCTGCATCCAACCTGAAATGTCCGCAGCGCCGGGCCTGGGCTAGTGTCGCAGTACCCGGCATGAGTGTGCGTATAAGCACATAGCTCGCCCACATCCATTTGGTTTCACACTTCTTGTTTCACGAGCAGATCCAGGTTGTATCTAGGCTATTTTGCATCTCCGATTTTGGCCCGATTCACAGCAAACTCGGTCGCTTGCATTGCAGCAATTGGCAAGGAAAAGTTCGGTTGAGGGCTTCTTGCGTTGTTGAGACAAGAAATCCTCAGACGGGTTGCGACCAAATATATTCCAATTAGGCGCGTATCCGATTATCCTATCTCAAGACTGAGCCAGCGTCAGAAAATCGCGATGCCCATTGAAGCGGTCACACTAGGAAAAATGTCCAGGCTCTAGCGAAGAAATTCGATCACCAAGCTCGACCTTCTCTTTGCAAGTTGTGCAAAACTGTTCCGGGTGGCGCGTTCTTTCCTAACGGGTTGGGTGCCATGGATACATCCAGAGGCAATACAGTGCATTGCGCGATCTGCTGTAGTAGATGGTCGACGAGTACGAGTGCAATCATAGCCTCCACCATCGGCACGGCGCGGGGCAAAACGCAGGGATCATGCCTGCCCCTACCGCGCAACGTCACCTCCTCGCCAGACCTGGTCACTGTATGCTGCTCGCGAGCTATGGTCGATGTGGGTTTGAACGCCACGCGACAAATAATGTTTTCGCCGTTCGAAATGCCGCCTTGCACTCCACCTGAGCGATTTTCACGAGTCCGCGTTCGCCCGTCATCACCAACGTAAAACGGATCGTTGTGCTCGGATCCTGCCAGTTGTGTTCCACTAAATCCTGAGCCTATTTCAAAGCCTTTAGACGCAGGCAGCGACATGAGCGCCTTCGCAATATCAGCTTCCAGTTTGTCGAATACTGGAGACCCAAGACCTGCGGGTACATTCCTTGCGACGCATTCGACCACGCCACCGACACTATCGCCAGTTCGACGAATGTCATCGATCAAGTTGATCATTCGTTCCGCTGCTGCAGCATCCGGACACCGAACGATACTCGACTCAACCTGGTCAAGAGAGACCAGATCAGGATTGATGTCCATTGCTTCGATGTCCTTCACACGTTTCACATACGCGAGAATTTCAGTGCCCGCATAGGTTTCCAAAATTTTTTTCGCAATAGCACCTGCAGCAACACGGCCTATGGTTTCTCTCGCGGACGAGCGCCCTCCACCGGCTACCGCCCGGATGCCATACTTTGCATCGTAGGTCGCGTCAGCGTGCGACGGTCGGTAGCTTACCTTCATTGCCTCATAGTCTTGCGATCTCTGGTCTCGGTTTCGCACAAGTATCGCAATAGGTGTTCCCATTGTAACTCCATCAACAACACCCGATAGAATTTCGGCCTCGTCGGCTTCGTCTCGGGGCGTTGTGAGTCTAGACTGGCCTGGTCGACGTCTATTGAGCTCTTTCTGAATGTCTTCGTTCGTTAACTGTAGACGTGGAGGGCAGCCATCTATCACGGCACCGACGCCACCACCGTGTGACTCGCCGAACGTTGTCACTCGAAAAATCCTCCCAAAAGAGTTGCCGAGCCCCATTCGGAGCTTCCTCTCTGACGGCACAGGCTGACGGTGGCGTCTCTGAGCGATGAAGCTGCAGCTCCGTGCTTTCCCAAGAAACCGATCTTTCAGGGAAAGGCATGCAGAATTGTGCAAACATTAGCTCGAAACCGTTCATCAGTACGCGTTTTTGATACCCCTTGGGCAAGGACACACGCTTTGTTCCACCGGGCGCGGCTCGTAATGTCGGATGCGCCTTGTGGCAGGTTTGCGGCGCCGGTTTGGCCGCGAGGCCCATCGGGATGAATCATGCCTGATCCATCCAGGCTCTCGTGACGAAAAGCAGTCGATCCGAACACATGAAAACCGCATGATATAGTCAATGAGCGTGCTCTGAATGTATCTTCGCGATGGAGACAAACTGTATTGTGGTGAGAATGCTCCCAGCGCTGTAGGCGTGAGGGAATAACACCTTGCTAATTTCCAAAGGATTGAGTACCCATGCATTTTGCTGAGTAAAATTTTTGCCAGATTTCGTTCCTCTATTCATGATGCAACGTGCGGTAGTCAAGCAACTGTGAAAAATCCGGATCCGTGCGCATGAAACGAGTGCTTCTGTGAGCGCTGAAAGAGCGTTATTGAAGCGCGCGGGTCTCAGTTTCCGAATTTGTTTACGAGGATGTCTCTGGATATGGAAGGCACATTGATGCAGAGATGCTTCTCTCGGCGATATCGTTGCTAACAGACCGCTCATGGCAAAAAGCGGAAGCAAAGAGTCCCTCACTGGACCAGACTGGTCTAGCAAGAAAAAGTGAGGGTGAACTCATCTCTTGTGTAGAGTCAGAGAATATTTGAACCAAATCTTGTTTCATTTCTAGGGATTCATATGAGCACTTTTGCCACGGTTAATTTCGACAGGGGCTACGACGCGCTCCCTTAGCAGCGGATTGAGTTTTCGTTTTATTCGAGAAAAGTCTCATTCGCTCTTCGAGATTTCGGTGTATGACAGGGGAGATCGACCGGTTTCCTCAGATGATCTCGCATCAATGATACGATTACCAAACCATTTCAACCATTTTATCGAAATGTATAGAAAATTTCGCCGAGCTATGAAGGATAATCAGTGCCTTTGTGCGCCTCCTTCACAAATCGAATGGTGACCTGTTCGAGTGCAGATCGGAGCGCTACAGAGTGCTCGTTGGTCTTGTCAATCGTAGTGGTTGGTCTATCCGACTAGAGCGCTGGAAACGTGCCTAATGCCGACAAAAGTTTCTGTGCAAGACTCGAAAGTTGGCTTTGGGGAACTTAGGCCCCCTTTGCCGTCTTTTGAAGCTTGGAATAGCGATCCCTTGGCGACAGCTCTGCAGTGCCGCAAGCGACCGGCTGTGTCTCTGGGACTATCGGCAGCATGTTCCTGCACTGACTTTTTTTCAGGTTTGGCAGTCACGACTGCAACTGCAGAACATTTACATGAACCGTGATCCATACCTCTTACCTGTACGTGGTGCAGCTGTACTCTATATCCAACGACTTTGGAGTCAAGAGCGCAATGACACGCCTCAACTGCGACTCTCGGCACGCCTGCGGCTGCATCCGACCGCAAATGCGCTCCGCAATACGTCTGCAGACACGACCAATGAGGATGAATTAGAGAATGATAAGTACGTGATAAAGGCACGACGTAGATGGCTGCCCAGTCTTTTCAGAGATAGGTTGAGGGATCGAAATCGAGAGAGGGAAAGTGGCCCTTCGTATCATGTGAGGAGTTCCTCTCGACAAGTTGAACCTTTTACCTTGCCAGGAAGGATCTATCTGAAACTAGGTACTACTGTGCGTCTGCCGGGTCTCATGCTGTGGACAGATCGTGCGGATCGTGATCGACGACGACTTTACACGAATCTCGTGCAGAGGCAACCCGCGACATGGTGGGGCTTCGAATGGGATTTCATTCGCCGACTGGATAAGTTTCGCACGAAGAGCCGACAGACTCGGCGAAAAGATAATGTAGCTAGAACATCTCCATCATACTTTTTTCTGCATGCGTCCTGGATACCAACCTATGAAGAAGACGCTTTGCGCCTTGTCGCTGGAGTTCAATATAAGTTTAATATTGCTAAGAAGAAATGCACGGACCCAAAACGCTCAAGCAGACCTTTCACTGATGCAAAACAGAATCGTTTTCTTCAGCTCACGATGCGTTTCGGCATTGATTTGCTACGAGGTGAGCTCTACATTACCCCAGTTGCCGATGGTACCTACTTCTAACTGGTTACAATAATTATTCGGTACTGGAGGAACGCTCACGCAATTTAGCTCTAGCAGTGTGAGGGAGTGAAATCTTTACCAAGAAAGCCTTGGTTCCTCTCTTCGCATTGGAAACACGTCGACCAGAATTCAGCTCACTAGGCTTCTGGAAGAGATCCACGATCCTTGCCTAGAGATACCGGAGCAGAAGAGCCTTAAACAATAGCAGGGTGCAGTCTAGGTCGCCGAATAGTTTTGCGAGTTCGATCAAGCGACGTTGGAGCAAAATTGTCGCAGAAAGCGCAGCAGCCACCATTCTTGTTCTCAAAGAGGTCCATGGTCTTGGTTAAAAGTTTTTAGAGAGGAATCATCTCCAAAAAAAACCCGCCATAGAAGAGGCACAGGCAATATCATCGGCAGTTCCGAGGAGCACACCCGCCTCGATGCGCTACGTTGCCGCCAATAAGGATGAACAGACGAGGTACGCGGTCCACGGCGCAGCGCTGCATCGAGAGGTCCCAATCCTTCCAACCGCTGCAGCGGTGCAAGCGAGGCCCTGGCAGCCGCGCATGAGAAAAAGTGAGAAGCTGGCAGCCACTCAGCCTGATACACGCCCTTGTCCGAGCCTCTCTCGATCGTTTCCGACGCTATGCCTACACAGGGACGTTGGTTTCCTCAACCGGGTGGTGAACACTCCTCGAGACAAGACAGGCCACTGGATCGGTGTCAGGTGATTCGTGCCCCTAAGCAGCGGATGCGGCCAGAAGCTCGAGTCTATGAGTACCTCGTTCGGAACAGAACGCAGGCCATGGGCAGCATCCAATGCTGCGCTGGCCACCTCATATTCGTTGGATGTATCGAGTGCAGAATTACATCAGTTTTGTCGATGCTGGGCCGTACATCCTCATCGTGGCGGCTTCATCTCTCCGGGTGAGTTCCATCGGGATAACTAGTGTCCTTGGTCGTCGTCCTGTATGAGTATGTTCATCGTTTTGCGTATCGCGGTTTTCGTGACGAAGCGCAAGCTACTCGCTCTGACCTCACCGTCTTAATGAGTTCCCTGAATGCGGGAAACCCAAATATCAGTACAATTATCGACCAGTAAAACGTTTTTCGCTCCATACAACATCTCGAACGACAATTGTGCTGAATAAAGACAAATGCGGCAAAACTCTCTACTATATGAGCAGCGATGGCGCTGTAGAAAACCAGAATAACGAATTCCGGGGACCTGAGTACACCCAAACAAGACGCTGACGCCAGATGCCGCAATGTACGAAGACAAGCATTGCTTTTCTCTACAGAAGCTGAGGCCATTATGTCATAAGATCCAATACCCAGCACGACGAGTCCTGCAGTTAAAAGCCATGGCAGAACTCCTGGCGGAAAACAAGGTATCGGAACTGCAGGTTGAACCATTGAGAGGCACGATGCTGGGGTTAAGGACAAGTTCGCTCCCCCAAACGTCCCGAAAGCCTCTACGTTCACTCGAAAGGAACAATTTCGATGCTGGAAATCGCTCTCGCTAACGAAGCCGCTGCGAACGCTTAGTTTATAGAATAACTTTCTGTCAAAGCGTATCGGTCCTAAAAATCACGATGGCTTTGTCCCTGTAAAGTTCCTTACAGATAGTGTATGGCGCTCTTGAAACCTCTGGGCATTCGAGAAGTCTCCCTTTGGATCTGTGGGACCGTGCTCAAGTTCGCAACGTGCCGAAACCCGTTTCGAAGCCGCGAACAACGCGTCCGTTCACAGCCGCCTCTACGGCTTGAAGTGAAACTCTTCTGTGCCTGTTCAACCCCCTGCAGGCTCTCCAAACACGCAGACGGAGGCTGCTGTTCACCCCAAACTAAAGTTGAACTAGACCGCGTCGCAAAGCGTAGTCGCACACAAAGTGCCGTACGCGAAGAAAATGAGGGCAGCGTGCGGACGCTCTTGGCCTGATCACCCGGAACGATCGCTGCCAGACAGCGCGCCCCTGAGCGCTGCTGCGTGTCTTATTACAGGGAATTTGAACTGTGCATCGGCTGAGTGAAAAGCGTTCTTCGAGGCACCTAAGCATTTTCATGGGTATTCAGGGTTTGTTACCCGTTCTGAAGCCGATTTGTTTTCGAAAACATATATCTGAATTCGCAGAAAGTCGCGCTGGTGTGGATGGTTACTCATGGCTTCACAAGAGCGTGGTTGGTTGCGCTTTCGAGCTCTGTACGTCTCCCCGCGACACGGCTACCCGAGCAGCGTGCTCGAAACGCTATGCAGAGAACTTTTTAAGTCGTGTTCGTATGCTTCGTCACTATGGAATTGTCCCCTTGATCGTGTTTGATGGTGGTAGGCTACCTGCCAAGTGCGAGACCGAGCAACGTCGAGCTGCTCAGCGACAGAGGAACCTAGAACTGGGTAACCGCGAGCTCGCTCGCGGCGACGTGGCAACGGCGCAAAGTTTCTTCCAGCGAGCGGTTGATGTTACACCTGAGATGGCTTATGAAGTCATCAAAGCGCTCCGAGCAGAGAACATTGACTACGTCGTTGCCCCCTACGAGGCGGACGCTCAACTTGCTATGCTCTCGAAGAAAAGTTAATCGACCTGGTCATCACAGAGGACTCGGACCTAATTGTTTACGGCGCTAGAAGTGTTTTGTTCAAGCTTGATCGGTATGGCTACGGTGAATACTTCGAACAAAAGAATCTTGGGGCGGTGAGCAATCCGAATCTACTCGCGTTTAACCCGGATATGCTTCTTTTTATGTGCATTCTGGCTGGCTGCGATTTCTTCGCCGGTATCCCGAAGATGGGAATTCGCAGGGCGCATAGTTTCGTCCTCAAATGTCGTCAACTGGACCAGATTTTGCAGGCGGTACGCAGCAGACGTTTGCATGAAAACTTCGCGGAGTTTGAACACGGATTCCGAAGAGCGGTCATCGCATTCCGTCACCATCGGGTATTTGATCCACGGGTTCGCCGCCTCACATACTTGAATCCGCTCCCGCCGGGGATTCAGGACTCTGAAGCTGCAGGCGTCTTGGGGCCAAATTTAGATCCACAAGTCGCCGTGAAAATTGCCACTGCAGAATTATGCCCTCTACGACTAGTTCCGTTCGTCGACGAAAAGTATCCCCAAGTAGCCCATAATTTATTATCGAGCATTATACCAATCAGCAAACGAGAACTTTTCCGCACAGGAGGACGGGCTTTTTGGGATCAGGTGCAGATCGACGTATCTCAAAGTCAAAGCAAAATTCTGCCGAGGAAACGGCGAACGGAAGCAATACCACCGTTGCACAACGACGCAAACACGGAGTGTCTAGGGACTGTTGAAAAAGCGATACTGAGCGAGAAACTGGTGACCCCAGAGGAACCCCAGAAAAAGCTGCATCGCGCCAGCGCTTGCGAAGACCTGAAACCGAGTTCCAATACGGCGTTCGAATACCCCGACCATGAGGGTATGCCCTATGAAATGAGCACTGATGCGAAGCAGGTTGTAGAGGAGCAACCCCTCTGCTCTCTCTGTTCCTCGATGGGTTCTCAGCCGATCTCTCGAAATGTGGCCCTATCGCCAGCGCCGTCGCACTCTCCGAAGCAGGCAAAGCCTACAATTTTTCTCTACGAGAACGAGCAGCCAGTCAACTCTCTTTTTGTGCAGAACACTCCGGAGCAAGCTTGTGGCAGACTTTACAGCCCATCAGTAGCCTCAACCGTCTCGCCTAAATAAAAACATCGCTCTCGTTTATTTGGTCGGTCATTCACCTGAAATTAGAAATGGGTACCTTTGAATATAGTCGTTTTCCGAAATGAAAAATCTGTCGAGACGATTAACCCTAATACAATAGTTTGCTTTCGTTTTGGAGCTTGTGTTCGGCGTCCCTATCTCGGTACGCGTTGAGGGCAACAACGCTGTGTACTGCGACAGATGCATAAATTGGCTGAATTTCGCGTTTTCAGCACATTGTGTTTCTATCTGACCCATAATTTGCGAGTTTTTATTTCTGTCACAGATGATAACTGTTTTCGATCGCGCCTTCCTGTACACTTTTTTGTACCAGCTTGGCTTTTTCTTCATAACAGCTATTTTTCGTTTCGACAAACTTACAGATTTCGCGGGAGGCACGAACTTCGGTGTGTTAGCTCTCTATAGGCCTCCTGCGTAGTCCCGTCAGGCGCCCTCGCACTGTGACTGTTTCCTTCTTTATCTTAGTTTGGTCTTGCCGTCTTTCGCTCTTTCTTTTGTATCGGATATTTTTGTGGACGGAAGACCGACGCCTTGGCAAATTTCGCTCAAGTCTGCCAAAGCTTGCGTTTTTTTGGGGTTTTCAGACAGTATGGGTATGGGTTGTTTCTCTTCCTGTACTCGCTCTGAGCTCCGCTACCGTGCAGATGCTTCCCGAAGAGCCTATAAACTATTTGGATTATGTTGGATGGGCACTATGGGCTGGTGGATTCTTCATCGAGTCTATTAGCGATATTCAAAAGTTACGGCACCAACGCACTTGCTCGGGGCAAAGTTTTACACTCTGGTGTCACAGCGGTTTATGGCGTTTCTCGCGGCATCCGAATTACTTCGGCGAAATCTGTGCATGGTGGGGAATCTTTCTCTCCAGCTATTCAGGATTAGCAGCATCAATTGCGCTAGTTTGCGCAGGGATAGCCTCGCCGCTGTTCACGATGTTCCTGCTGCTCTTCGTCAGCGGCATGCCACTGCTTGAGCAATCTATGAACGAAAAGTACATTAATGGATTGCAGTCAGATGTTAGATCGCTCTCCCGCTCAGAAGCTCGGAGTATCGCAGACGCGTTCATAACTTACAAACAAGAGACTAGCCCTTTGATTCCGCTGCCACCAGTTTTGTACAGGAACCTCCCTCTAGTGATCAAACGGACAATGCTGTTCGAATGGCCTCTGTATAGTGCGAAAACGCCCCCAACTGCTACAGATTCGAGAGATACTGCCAAAGCGTCAAGCTTGCAGAGCAGAAACGTCAAGACTAGAAACTAATGTGTTCACGCAAAGTGATATGATGGTGCCGGGTGCGAACGAACGAGAGCACGAGATTCTTGCCCCCTACGGAACTCAACATACTTTCTGGACTCTTTCCTTATTCTTTACATTCTCGGGAGATTAAGCGCCTCAAAAGTTATCTTTCCTCCCCAGCTCTCGTGGCCTTCTTTCGAAAGATGGAGTCTTTCCGAAGAATTTTCGATATGTTGTACAGGGCTCTGTCCGCATACTTAAAGACCAAGTCGCCTTCGATGCCCACTGATTTGGCATCACCTTGTGATTCTGCAGTTTTCGAGCGCCCTGAGGCGCGACGCAAATCACGAACGCCTCAAAGTGTTTGAACTCGACAACAACCTTACGTGTCTGTCCGGTAAAACAAACCAAGCCGTGGTTCGACGTTTTCCGTGCATCCACAAGGTGATGGCCGTGTTTGATCCATCAATGCGAATTTAATGAGAATGATGGCTGGACGGTGACGGTGACGGTGATGGTGATGGTGATGGTGACGCATGCATACTGCTATGCAAACGCAATACCTCTTCCATGACTTCTGCATCCTCTAAAGAGAGGTAGTCGGCGGCAATGCGTCCGTACAGACTGCTCGAGCTCATTGAAGACATCATCATCGACGGCGAAGGCGAAGGCGAAGGCGACGCAGATGCGTGCACTCGGAGCACCTCGTCGATCACGGCTGCGTTCTCAAGACCCACACGCCTGTACGCACTGCTCGAGCTCATCGAAGACATCATCATCGAGGGCGACGGTGATGGAGACGGAGACGCGTGCATGCTGTGTGCACGGAGGACGTCATCAACGGCAGCGATAAAATCTACCGCAACTCGCCGGTACATACTGCTCGAGCTCATCGAAGACATCATCATCGACGGCGAAGGCGAAGGCGACGCAGATGCGTGCATTCGGAGTACTTCGTCGATCACGGCTGCATTCTCAAGACCCACACGCCCGTACAGACTGCTCGAGCTCATCGAAGTCATCATCATCGATGGCGAAGGTGAAGGCGACGCGGAAGGCGACGCCGCCGCGTGGAGGATTAAGCGATCCTCCGTCGTCCATAAAGGCAGTGCGAGCACGTGACTGCTGCAGAAAAGAAAGCAAATCGCGAGCACAATGGTGATACTTTTAACAATAGACATTGCGTTGACTTTGATTGTATCTGCGTACTGAACACACCTATGCGTACAGAGCCAATGATGCATGCGTTCTAACCGATTCGTAGCGTGCGAGCGGGCGCTACGCGACGATCGCGAAGCGCGTGTGCTGTCTCCTCGCGGTAGCGAACAGCGCACACTGCACGGATCGGCAACGTGTGGATGCGGTGGCTCGATCCGCTGGCGCGCACGTGCTCAACCGGCTCACGTCGCGGGAGAAAATCGGACGGACACGTGGCGGCGCCGCTGCCGACGAATTATCGAGTCCGCAGAAATGCTTTTTAACGTAACAGCGAATGATAGTTATGTGACAAATCAGCACACGTTTTGTCGCTGTCTTATATTTGGATAACATGGATTGATTCGCAACTTACGAAACAACCTTTACGAGCACATATATTCCTGTTACAAGATGCTTTCAGAGGCAGGTTTAAGGGACCACCGGCGGAGTGTTCCTCGCTCACTGTTTTGATAGAACTTGGACTATGAATCTACTGTTGAAGCTAGAGGCGTGAAAGAAGGACACCACCTGTGAACGGTTCTATTTACGTATTCGCCTCCAAAGCACCCTGCAGGAATTGAGCTCACTCTCCGCAAACTAGTGTTCTCTCCAGAATCGAACTTTTGAATGAGATTCTCCTGGATAGTTTGCTGCAAATGTAAATAGCTTTGTGGTGAGATGAGTTGGACGGTGCCGCGCTTGCTAGTCCTAGGCAGGCCTCTTTCAAGCCGTTGCTTCCTTAGAATATAGTCAAACTTGTACCGCATCTTTGGTGATCACGCCAGCGTTCCTTAATTAAATTTTTCTTTAGAAGTCTGCTCTGAGAAGATGGTTGAATTTCCGATAGAAAGAATAACCTGCCGTTTGTCAGCGACTTGTTCTACGATTTTGACCGCAGGCGAAAATATTCTGATGAACTTGCGTTGGTCTGTGATGCCACCCGAAACAAACCCGGAACGCACATGGTTCATAATGTTGCTGTGGATGGGTTGCGAAAGAAGAAAATATTCTCTGGCCAGGAGCAAGTGCCTTTTTTGTAGTCGACCTACCGAGCTACACATGTTGCGCCCAGACCAGTCGAGAGTCTCCGGTCTTGTGCTCGCAGCGTCTCTCCGGATTCTTTCACCTATTCCGGCTTGGTTCGCAGCGTAATGGGGCCCTCAATTTTGGTACAGCAACTTAGCCGCCAAGTCTCGGGAGCTTTTTTGTTTTCGAAAATTTTTGCCTCACGCCAACCGCGAGGATTCGTATTCACTTGGCCTTCGAGAATATCTACGACGCAAGTTCCACACTGACCACCGCCACCGCAGTTCGTTAGTTTTCCTCGTAAAGTATAGACATCCACTTTATTCTCCAACAAGACTTTACGCAGGTTCGAGCCCGCAGGTGCCTCTAGCGTTCGCGGTTCGTTCTTGCCCTTCTCAAAAACAGTAATTTTTACCTTCGGCACCGAGCCAGGCGGCGCCCAAGACAGAAACAACTCAGGCCTTGGGCGACCCACGGGGGCAATATGGGGAGCGTCCGTGTTGACACCCTGCCTAGTTCCTCCAACTTCGCCAGCACGAGTTCTTGTTAACTGACGCCTCGAGATGGGAGCCGCAAGAAACGCTTCTCTAGGGCTCGCTACTCTCTTTTGAGCGGGCGAGTTTCTCGTGGCATCCATTCGAACAAAAACTGGGTCTCGACGCGGCGACTTCCTCATCCGCCCGTACACGCGGTCGCTCAGAGAAACTCCTTCCTGTCACTCACGTTCCTGCAAATCCCAGTGGTAAATTTGCGACGGGCCGCAACGATCGCCTGCGTCGCATGGAGAGCCGCCGACGAGCGGATCTTTCCTGTTCCGGGGTGACATCCCGGTGCACCAAATGCAGGGCTACGAACGCGACTTTTCCGCAGAAAGCCGAGACCGTATTTCAGTTCGCAAATCGATTTCTTTTAGAGGGCATGGCTACTATGTTGGATAGAAAACCCAGCATCTGAGTCGCGAAAACTTCCACGGTGTGACGCCTGACTGCAATCGTATCGGACACCAACCGAGCATGAGGCACAGCTGCATCGACAGTTGTACACTCTCCCGATAGATGTTGCACTCAAAGATAGTGAGATGGTCGAAAACACACTAACTTGTTCCACAGAGACAACATTCCTGAGTAATACGCTTCGATCACGTACCGAGCACTCTCGCGAAACGCGACAGACCGAACTTCTCTATCTGGTCATTCGTCCGAAACGGAGGTCTATCTGAGGCGCCCACGGAAAGGCGCTGCCCTCTTTAAAGGCTGCTATGTATGCAGGGGCCACTAGGCCAAAAAGAAACCAGGCTCTACGCCTTCCTTTGGATCCGTCTTTCTCCAGATTCCTGAAATTTCGCTCTCTAACACTCCTAAATTTTTCCAAAATCAAGTGCAGCTGTGGTTACTTGCTTTTTGAACAGAAAATGCAGACGTTGTTGAAGCGGCGAGGCTTTTGCAATCCACGCCGTGCACGCATACGAGTCTGCCCTGCCGGAGGCAGGGCAGACTCGTGGACGCAACCGATCCGTGTGCTTTTGTGTCTAGAGATACAGATGGAAGTGTTTCAGTCAGAGGATATCGAAAGTTTAGGGGTGCGAATCCTCGGTGCATTGCATATTATCAAGTTATCTCAAGAATGGATCGCGGCGATTCATGTTCTACAACTTTTGCACCAAATCCGCAGCGAGGAGAGGTTTCGGGGCGATGCCTTAGAGAAAGGGGCATCCGTGCGCTTCACCACAAGAGATCTGTACTATCTCGACAGAACAACGAACCGGTTGACGGTGCGAGTACACTGTCCAAAAGAGTCACTTGAGGCTTCGCTGAAGCTTGATTCTTATCTCTCTGTGCAGAATATTCAGCGCGGCTTGAAGCTCTTAGACAGGATGTTTCATAATCCGCTGCTGCAATACCGACTGGGTGTGCTTCCCAAACCGAAGGGTATCATGTGGGCACCGCCTGGGTACAGTCTATTCTGGGTCGGATCTAATGGCAAGACCAGTGTACTAGAGCTGGACCGAGGTCCATGCGTGCCATCAGAGCTTGCTTTCACAAGCGCGAGTATCCAAGTGCGGCCCTACTGGACGAGCCCTGCAGGGTTTCACGAAGCGACGCAACTTCGCGGGATTCTTGTCACAGAGAAAGAAACGACATTCCGATCTCTTCTTCGAGATGGCGCTGATACCCGTGGCTCTTTCCGTCATTACGCACATCGAAACGGGATCGCAATGCTCACAGGGAAAGGCTATCCAGATCGTGCGACGGTTGCCCTCGTGCGGAACATCGCCGAAACGGAGCATGTTCCGGTCTGTCTGTTGACTGACTGTGATCCTGATGGTATTGCGATCGCACAAAAGTACGGAGCGGCAGTGCATCGCGTCGGAATCCCTCTCCAAATGAAGAACACTCGCGAACTTGCTGCCCTTCGTCCTCTTAGCAGTCGAGATCGCGCAATGATTGAAAACCTCTCCCGCGCGGCACTTGAGAAGGGTGCGTCCGCTGTTGGCATTCAACCAGTGCTCGACCAGATGAGATTTTCGGGCTATAAAGCAGAGATCGAAAGCTGGGACCGCGAAACACTCATAGGGTTTGTTATTTCTGCGCTTGAAGAATGCATCGCGTGTCACCAATCAGGCGGCACATAGGAATCGGCGAGAAGATAAAGCCCTTCAGCGGCAGCTTCGATTTCATGTTGCGTCCAGCTTTCATCACGCGGATTGCGATTTGGGCTGTATGAGCGATACCAAAGCGAAGCCGCCCATGCCTGGATATCAGCGCCCGTCTCGAGTGACTGATTCAAGGTCGTTTCGCAAACCAAACACGGGACAGCATTACCAAAAAGATCCTTCGGCTGCCTGTCATGGAGAGCATATTTGCGGATTTCAAGCGGGAACGGATGCGGCAGCAATAGTGAGGTTTCTACACTCGAGCCGCATAGGAACCTCTGTTCAACCGAGTCGCATTTTTGGGCGTTATTGAGGAAACGCAAATATCGCTGAAGCGTTCGGGGAACAGAGTCTTGGCAGTCCTCGGAGAGCCGGTTTAGCCCCCCGTCAAGTCTTTGTTTCACAAGCATCTGCATATCTTGCTCGACAAATGTTTGGTACCAGCCTGCGGTGGAGAGATTGCGTCCGCGGGAAAAATTCTGTGCAAGACTTCCTTCCTGCACCCCTGGCACATGCCAGGCATCAGGCCAGAGACATGCCCGAAGCTCGAAGACGCTCCGGTGCCGCAAGAATGTCGAGCCTTCCCGAACTGCACTGCCAAGCGCCATGTCTGCGAGCGCGTCAACGTGTAGTCTGTTGGCGCACAGGGCGGTGGCGATAACAGCAGTCCACCCGAAACGACACGAATAAAGGTCTTGGAACGAAACCGCTGGTACATCTGTTGCCCACAAGCGTTCTCTCTGATTGTTTCGAAGGTTGTGAAAACGTGTTGGCAAGTATGCTACATGATCATTCTCGCCCGCCGAGCTCGACGTATTGAGCGCGCTCACAAGCATCGCCTCCGTGCAGTCGACAGATTGGTCGAGCCATGCGCCTTTTATCCTTTTTTCAACCAAGCCCTCATTCGAATCAATCCCTGCGACAAGTATGCTCTTATTCGCGCCAAAGGTATCGACAAGATGTTCCACAAGTCCCGCTGTAATGCCGGCATTTTCGGAGAGCTCAAACGAGGCATAGAGATCGATGCCGCGTAATACGTCGCAGGTCTCGGCAAAGTAGCGAATGGGATCCAGGAGCTGTTCAGAAACCGAGCCGCCATGAATAAGGTCGAGACCCTCTCGGAAGCCCTCCAAGTCCCGAGGCCAGGAACGCAATTGCTGCATTTCAGTCGTATTCGGATTATCGTGCCCGTCATGCTTTCTCAGCGGTTCAGCAGCCATAGGGTGCTCTCGCCGAAGAGCATCGATTGCTGTGCGCGACCGATTGCTCAACGGAAATGTTTGGAAATCTCTCCAATCTAGAATGCTCTTCTCGAACTGATATGCATCAGCCATTTGCACGCGTCCGGCAACTCGATCCTGCTGAAACGGATGCACACGTTCAGATCCCGGCCATAAAATACGTTCAGCACGTCTAGACCATACCTCCGGACTGATGATCCGATCCTCAGGGTCTATCGTACTTATGACAGGCTTCACATAGTGCTCAGAGGCCAAAACGGAATCATTGCATTCAATTAAGATCAGGCGGGGCACCAGTTGGCCCGCAAGCGGCCCTTCGTCTGGTTCCCAAAACAGCTGTGAGCGCACTCGACGCAGCTCGTCCTCAAGGCCCTGAGAAATCTCTGAACGGCCTCGGGAGTGTGTTGGAGCGGTCACGTTACTGAAGAGAAGATTCCAAAAATGTGTTCCTGTATAATTAGCCGCACATCCTAGCTGAACTGTGACGACACCACTGGAATTCATGTTTTGAGCGAGGCTATAGAACAGTGCACCCACGTGCTGAAAGCTTCGAGCCCAGAGAGGCGGCACGACAGTCAACTACACGGCTGCGTTTACGCCTGCGGTTTTCAGGACTTTGCGTCTCTTTCAGTTCGCGTCCAGTCAGGAACTGGAGCCAGCCAGAACGTCTTCACAATGTACAGTTGAGGAAACTGCCCTCACTGACGTTGCATTCCAGAGCGATCGAAAAGTTCACCGCTTGTTAAAGTCCCGGCTACTCGACTGACTGGGCGGAGTTTGAGGACCTCGTCGGCTGAAGGGGTGCGCCTGCCAAACGCGGCGACGCGCACGCAGTTTGTTCAATATTTTCGGGTTCGCCAAGTTCTCCTTCTTTCTTGCACTAACAGTTAATATGCCCTCTCGAACAATCCCTGCAACATCTTCACAAGCGGATGTTCCTCCCGAGGAGGATCTAGTAGACTATGAGGAAGACCAAGGCGAGTCGACGTTAGGTGGGGAAGAGAACGGAGCAGCCCGCGAAAAGGCGGTGGACACCGCTACGAAAGACAACCAGGTTGCCGAACCACAACGGATGAAGGGTACGTATGCATCCCTGCACTCTGCGAACTTTCGCGACTTCCTACTCAGATCAGAGCTCTTGCGCGCGATAGAGGATTGTGGCTTCGAGTCAGCATCAGAAGTACAGGTACAGGCGTTGCCACAAGCTGTTCTTGGAACAGATGTGCTCGTCCAAGCCAAATCGGGTCTAGGAAAGACGGCAGTATTTGTGCTGGCAATTTTACAGCAGCTGGAGCCAGAAAAGGCTGAGAACAGCGTAAGTGCTGTTGTCTTGGCTCATACGCGGGAGTTGGCATATCAGATCAAAAACGAGTTCGTGCGCTTCAGCAAGTACATGCCAGATGTTCGTTGCGGGGTCTTTTACGGAGGCGAGCCAATCAAACAACAGCTTGAGCAACTAGCAAGCTCGGTTCCGCATATCGTAGTTGGCACTCCGGGACGTCTTCTGGATCTATCGGTCAAGAGAAAAGCTTTAGATCTAAGCAAAGCGCGCTTTTTCGTAATTGATGAATGCGACAAGGTGCTCGAAATGCTCGATATGCGCGCGGATGTGCAGGAAATCTTCAAAATGACCCCAAGAAACAAGCAGGTCCTCATGTTTAGTGCTACAATGCCTCCAGAAACTCGAAATATCGCGCGCAAGTTTATGCATAATCCCCATGAAATCTTCATCGACGACGAAAGTAAGCTGACGCTGCATGGGCTCCTGCAGTACTACCTGAGACTGGAAGAGAATGAGAAGAACCGGAAGCTCAATGATCTACTCGACGCTCTGGAGTTCAACCAGCTTGTAATTTTTGTGCGTTCTGTGCAACGAGCCAAGTTCATTAATCAGATGTTGAAAGAAGGCAACTTTCCTTCGATTACAATCCACTCGGCCATGCCGCAGGAGGAGCGCATCAAGCGCTATCGAGCGTTCAAAGATTTCGAGTCACGTATTCTCGTAAGCACAGATCTTTTCGGTCGCGGAGTAGACGTTGAACGCGTGAACGTTGTGATCAACTACGATATGCCAGCAGACAGCGATCAATATCTTCACCGTGTCGGGAGAGCGGGCCGATTCGGAACCAAAGGCCTCGCAATCAGTTTCGTTTCTAACGAGGAGGATGCGAAGGTTCTCGATGCCGTCCAAAGCCGCTTTGTCGTCAATATTCCAGAACTACCGGAAAGTATTGATCCATCTTCTTATATGACCGCATAAAAAAGAGAGACTTGAATCGTAGGCGTTTCTTAAGTGCTCCAGTTGTTCTTCAACTTACTACGTTAGACCCTGAGGCGGCGAAAAGTTCTTTCCAGAACGACGCCGCCAACTCGCGACACATTCGTTGTCCGCTCGAGCTACGACACTGTAAGTCAGCGCGCCAGTTTCAGTGCGAGATAAGCAGTTTAGACCCGATGTCTCTCGAACTGTTCGTCAACTGAAGATCTTTTCGACAAAAAACACAAACCATTCCGTGTAATAACAGGCTGCGTCCACCAAAGCGTAGCTCGCTCGACTTATTCGTGGCAAAGTGGCTCCAAAAGACGAAACCTCGGCAGAACTAGTCCTCTCAATAATATAAACAGACGCTTGACCGAATCTTTTGAGCAGCTCTGCTGAATAGGTGCACGGGTATACCTGTCTGTGGGTGATCAGGTCTCCAGCCCCACAGCAGTTGTTCTGCAGCGAACAGATTGCGCTTCACAATGATCGCCCACCATGGTATCGCTCCAGCGAACCGATTTCGAGGCGAATTCTGTTCCGAGCCTTGACTCGGTTCGCGACACACTGGTTTCGAGCTTATGTTCTCAGAGCAGTATGGAGTCCCGGTTATGCTGGCTTGTCGCACTTGCGGCATCCACGCTGCACACATTACAGACCGCGTACTATCAGATGACACCAACGGTACTCATGCCGTCGATTCTCGAAGATTTTGGGGCCTCTGTCGTCAGCGCCTCAGCTGTGGTAGCGGTCAGTCGACTTGCGTACATTATGGCGCTTCCGCTTGGGGGCTGGCTCGTTGACCGCTGGGGTCCGCAACGCTGCATTCTCGCTGCTGTTAGCGTTCTCGGGACCTCCGCGGTGCTTTTTTCTCTGATGAAATCTATGGAACAGTTCGCGACACTGCAAGCCGTGAATGCACTAGCTATGGTCTTTGCAGGGATTCCGGTTTACTCTGTGCTCCTTTGCCAGTTTTTCGACGAACATCTTGGCACAGCTCTAGGGATGGTTCTCTCTGGGTTTTCGTTGGCTGGTGCGTTGTCCTCACTCATCCTGGGTGCCGTCGCGTCACATGCATCCTGGAGGGTGGCAGCGCGCCTCGTGGCTGGGGCTATCGTGCTTGCAGCCATCCCCATCTCTTTTTGGCTGCAACGTGTACGACCACCAGGAGCGCTAATTCCGCAGAGCATGCATGGTGAATTGACGGAAGAGGGTCCTGCCTTTGATGACGGGGTTGAGGCTCAAGTCTTAAGGAAAGAAATATCCTCGAATTTTGTTCACGAGTTTCAGCGGAATGATCCAGTAGCGACCCAAGCTACCGAGAGCAACGACGTCAAAGAACTGAATCATGTGAATCAAGATAGAGCAAAAAGAGATGGGCAAAGATCCACCCTTGTCGTTTGGAAGAATCCTGCGTTATTGTATTTGGCGTTGTCATACTTTTTGTTGCAGTACTCGTACGGTTCATACAATGAACACTTTTTGATTTATATGACTATGGACGAACATGAGAATCTTCATTTTGCCACAGTGTATCTCGCCGTACTCTATTTCAGCACTTTCGCAGCCAAGATTGCTGGCGGCTACATCGGTGACCGATGGAGTCGAATGGCCACAACGATTGGAGCAGCAGTTATCTCCGTCATTGGAGCGGGGTCGCTTCTGGGCTTTGTACTGAGAGCTTCCGCTTCAAGGAGCATCGCCGAGAGACCCGTGACCGGTGCGCTATCCATTGCTTGCCTGGTGAGCTTTTCGATTTGCTTTGGGGCAGGCTACGGCGCTATGTTTAACGCGAATTACACCTTGGTCCCCCAGATCATCGGCACTGCGCGTTTGGGACTCGTACAATCCATTCTTTTTGCAATCGGATTGTGCGGCAACGGTGCTGGAGCCCTTTTCACAGGGTACTTGCGATCCTGGACGAGACATTACATGAAACCATTTCTGGTCGCGTTCAGCGCCGTGTTTTTGAACGCGCTGAGCATGTTTGCCCTGATGCGTCACTGCAAAAGATACCATGCTACGGACATGAGACATTAAGACAGTATCGTGGCGCACATGCCTCAGTTTTTGTGGAAGCATCGAAACACCTGCATGATGTGATCAGGTCGAGCTGGCCTGTGCTAAGAGTCGTGCTGTTGCACCAGAGGCCGCCGTAGCGTGGCGACTCGAATAATTGTGCAGTGCCAAAAACCTCAATCGGGGTCCTGACTACTGAGATCCTCCAGCTGAATTGACCTTCGAAAGGTGAGCGAGTCTGGGCCAGTTCCGCAACTCTCGTGGCTTTACTAGACGACCGCTCATTTTTTGATCGTTCTGCACGCCTAATGGGCACTTGAACGATTCGGATTGGCGCGATCCTTTTGCTTGTACGCTTCCAGAAAGAGCTGTTCATTTATAGCGCGAGAGTTCTCAGAAACGCTTAATCCAAGGGGAAAGTCTCAATGTAGCGTCGCGGAAACCATTTATATTGCGTTCAGCCCGTTCGTATATTGTCGAACATGGCTCCACGACAGGAAAACGAAAACTTGAGCAAGCACCAAACCCTGTGTAAACCGCAGCTGCGCCAGAGAGGTGTTATATAAGCACGAGCAAGGCGCCTCGTTCATCTTCGGAACCCATTCGCTACGAATCGAAACTGCTCTCTATCTGCACAAGAGTGCAGAATGATTACACCTAGATAAAGCCATGGTCCTGCCGTCCGGTAGTCCCTGTATCGCCGCCCTCGAAGCAGGACAGAGCGAAACGAAGGCAGTTCCTCAAGCATGCACACTTGATGGAGGCATGTATGTTCATGAGCTCCGAGCAAAGTGTGCATCCAGACGTCGCCGCGCATCGGTGATCCAAGTCAGCTCCAGAGACGCTCTCGAACACTCGAGTGATCGAAGGACCGGCCGAATTCCGCCTGAATACCAATCCGCTGGGGTTAGCCGACCTTGGGCATCTAAGCGTTTGCGAATCTGGGCCGCGTTTCCGCATACATACTCAACGAGATTTTCTGTTGATAGCCAAGCCCCCGCTTCCGTATGTGCCTCCACAGAGGTAGCTTGCCCTTCTCCACCAGACTGTTGCCTTAGGACACCAGATGAAGATTGTTGTCGCACGCGCTCCCGCGACGCCTGATGACGTCTTCTCAATGCCTCAAAGTCGCGAGAGAAGCGACTAAGACGATCTTCTCCGTGTGTCTGCACGGGGTTTTTCGGTTCATCGTTCCACGCAAGCTCAAAGCTCAAGGCGCTTGGGTCAGCTGTTGCAATAACTGGTTTGGCTCCCGTGGACAGCGCAATATCAAACGCGCGTAGAATCCCCTCCAGCGCAGCTGTGCCCCTTCCCTCCATGTCCGAGGGCGCCTTGAGCTCAACATCAGTGTCGCCAAATAGTTCCTGCAGGCCGTTTAGCTTCTCCTGCCATGAAAAGCAACATTCTAAAAGCCTATAAACGTACACCATGCAAGCATGATTCCAGCGTAAGGTGAACAACCAGTCACGGTCAACCGCGGCGGCCTCAATGAGTACTCTATTTCCAATCATGTGGAGAATGGATGTCACCTTTTTCACCACTTCTCCGAAGCTGTTCGGATCTGCATCGCGTAGCATTCGGCAGATATCGATTTCGTTGTCGTGAACGCCGATAGGATCAGTTTCGAGCTGGGCAATCAGCCGAGTTGCAACAACGTGTTCTGCAATAACTTTTTGGACCTTTTCGAGGCTAGAGAGATACGGCTCTGGAATCCGGATGCTATTTTCATCTAGAAATTTCGAAAGGCGAATCAAATCACGAAACAGAGCGTAAAATAATGCCGTTTGTCGATCGCTCCACAGAGGAGAAACGAGTTGCAGCGTCTCCAGTTTCCCCCCTGTCGCCAGCGCGTTTCCGAAACAAAGTAACTGCAAAAAATAGAGTCTCAGAGCTTTCCGTATATCCGGATTCAGCTTTGAGAATCGCTCCAAGCTTGACGGTTCCGTTTGAGCCCAGGTATGCAACTGGCCACTCGCTTGCGTGAGTGCCTTTACCACTGTATTGAGTTCACGAGTGGGATCGTCAATGAAGAGTTTCTCATCTAGTTGGCTATGTTCGTCTCTCTCTTCTGCGCCGATCAACCCTTGCAAAACTCGGGGAAGAAACAACGCTTCGATTTGAAGACATAGCGACTGCAAGCGCGCCGACAGGTGCTCGCCCTCAGACGACGAGTGACGCAGTGCGAAGACCAGCGGCGCGAACAGCCTTTGGTCTTGACTATCAACTCCTAGTAGCTGCTCGAGTCGACTCGATATTGATTCAGCTAGTTCTGTGTCCAAGGGTGCAGTAAGAGCTTGATCAGCTGCAACACTCGAACCCGTGTTTTCCATTCGTCTAGATCCGTGGTTGCGACGTCAGCGCTGCTGCCGAGACGTCCACTAGTTTCCTGACAGGACCCAAATCACTCAAAACATTGTAAAACTGACAAAGGGATCCGACTCCAGAAGTTCTACGCAGTTTGTTCTCAAGTGCCCCAGTGAGCGAACTGCACAAGACACACCAACTGATCCGGAACGGCAGCCAGACGCCTCGGTGTATCGTTCGCGGATCGCCGTTCTGACTGGGCACATACCCAGTCGTAATCGCTCCGTGGAACATACCTAAAATCTGCCGTTATAGTAACATGTCGCTTCAGCGAAAAGACGCAACCGTATTTCAGGGCCTGACGGAGAGCACCCTCTGCATCCATGCAGCAGAGGCAAGGCTTTGATGCTCCTATTTCAGACGCATCCCTTTTACAGCGAGGATGGCCAAGAACCGAAACAGTCGCTCAGAGCGGTGCTATCGCGATCTCCGTCCAGCAAAGTGCATCATGGCTGCGACCACGTGTTGATCGAGAGGCAGAGTCGAAAATGGGCTGGTTTCATTCTTGGAAGCGCTGCACCTGTCGGTACGAACGGTGTCAATGAGGGACGGCATACGGCCCGGGAACGCAGTTCAATAGATCCGGACGCGCCCATGGCACCGGCGCGCAAGCCTCGCCGCGAACATTTTATTTCCTTTCTTGTTCTTTTCATACTTGCGCAGTGTCGGTTGTTGCCCAGATGAGGTTCTCCGATGGGTGACAGTATGCTGAATCCGAACACTTTTCTCGCAGCGGTCCTGTTTTTGGGTCCTGCTGCGTCGGGCATGCCCCAGGCCCAGCCATGCACCTTGGGTGTGTGTTCTGCGCCTGGTGGGAATTTTTGAAACCGTTTTCCTTTCCTCATTCGATGAGGAAAAGCAGCTGGCTCTTGGCTTTTCCGTGCAATTTCCTTTCGCGCCTGGGGGATTCGTGGCGTTTAACACTATCAAACGTATCTATGGAAGAACACGCGCGACCAGGGTTCCGCCCTGTCCTACGAGCCGTCCCGCCTCCGACTCCCCACTCTCTCTAGATTTTGTCTCTAGGCAAGCTTTTTCCCTGCCGCAGCCTTCTTTCCGGCATAGTTTGCCTTGCTCTCGTCCGTTCCGGTTGATCCGGGTTCGCTGCCCAGAAAAGGTCCAGCATCGTATCACTCCTGCAAAGCGTTTAGGTGCATCAAACGTCTCGGGTCCAAACCCTCCCGTCGCAGCAGGGAACGTTCGTATGCAGCGCGCTGTGCCTTTTTGAGCTGATCTTCCTATGGCGCCCTCTGGACGAGCTACAGATGCCACGATCTTTATGGAGTGGTGAACCGGTCAGCAGAGCCGAACTTGGCCTTTCGGCAATTTACTAGGTTTCCCGAGTTGCATCTATGCATGTCCAGCGCCGAGTATAACAGAGGATTCGTCCCAGCAAAAGTCACAAGCATAGAAGAGAACAGAATACAGAACCCGTGGAGTTTCTGTTTATGGTGCCAATTGCAGCAAGAGTGTGTGCCTCCGGATCGAAACCGGATCCCCAACTCCTACCTCGGCGGCACTGAGGAAATGAGAGTCTGAGCACCGAAAACCCATTCATCTACATGCACTGCCACCTATATTGTGCTTGTGTCATTTGGCGATCAACGAGCACAAATGGATAGCTCCGCTCTAGAACGCCCCAGGACTACTTCTTTTTTCGAGTGGGAAGTCGCGGCGGTGTGATGGATCGGGGAATACTGCTTCCGGTAAAATTCGAGACAACAGGGTTCACTGATGCTCCAGCGGAGACTCCAAACTTGGGCTTCTTATCGGCAGGCTTCAGAATCTGAAAACTACACATGAGCGTCTCATCGACACTCATCATGGCTCCGGCATTGTCGAATTCGCCACAGTAATTCGGGGCAGAAAATATCGTTACAAGGCGACGATCACAGAAGAACTCATATCCATCCTCGACAACCTGATGGGCGCGACAGATTAGATCAAGCTCAAATTTCTCTAGAAAGCGTTTCACGACATCGGGGCCGAAGGTGAAACTCACACCACGGTCGTTCTCTCCCCAGCCTTTCACGTCCTTATCTGGATCACTCCAGAGCAAGTCACACAAAAGTCCCTGGTCCGGCACATCGGTTGGCCGCGCAATATTGCGAATTTGGTCCATAGAGGAGAGCTCCGGCGAGAGGCCTCCGTGGCAGCAAAATATCTTTTCATCCACAATCGCAGCGACCGGTAGGCAGTTGAACACGTCACAAAACGTCTTCCAGAGTTTCACATTGTACCTTCGTCTGCATTCGTCGTAGAAGCCGTATATTCGATTGATGCTGGCTGACTCATGGTTTCCGCGGAGGATGAAAAAGTTGCAAGGGTAGCGAATCTTGTAGGCCATAAGAAGGCAAATCGTCTCCAAGGACTGCTTGCCGCGATCCACATAGTCGCCCAAAAAAAGGTAGTTTGCCTCTGGGGGATACCCACCATAATCAAAAAGACGTAGTAGATCCTGATATTGACCATGGATATCGCCGCACACCTTGACGGGGGCCTCGATTTCAAGAAGCATCGGTTGCTCCAGCAAAATTCGACGCGTTTCAAAACAGAGCCATTTGATTTCGTCTTCCACGAGACTTACTTGCCTGCCATGACGCCCCCTTATATCCAAGAGCCGCTCAATGATATTGTCCACATCGTGGCCCATTTTCCATTCGCCGCAGAAGGGCTCAATGTGCGACACCTGCGCTTCGTCCTTCTAGTCCGCAGACCGAGGCCGGAAAGAGCGAAAAAGTACTTCTCGATTTCGCGTCTCCACGCACTTATAGGTAAGGCACAGAGAGAAAGTTTGGGACACACAAGCAGAGGTCGGCTTCTCGGGGTTAGGCCACGCTGCCAGAATTGACAAACAAGCCAAACCGACAAAGATCGCTGCCTTCTTTTTGAAACCCAGAGGTTCACTTGTCCGATTTACAAAGTTCTCAAAAGACGAGACAGCAGTTCCCTGAGGCACGGTCTGCCGAGCTTGTGCTGCCTGTGCAAAACGCGACCACCGCTCACCGGCGGTAACAATACGAACGACAGAAGCAATGAAGCCAGACGCAACGCGACGGCAGACGCGCGAAATCGAACGCTTCGCGCGTCGAAGGAAATGAATTCGTTCAGAACTGGACAAGATTGTCCTCTGCGGTCCTTTGGGTTCCTCTCGAGGAAGCGTGTTCGAAGCGCACGCTTAAAGTTTGTTCGCAGCCCAAACTCCAAAGGCAATCACTGCCAAAAGTCCCAAAAAGCTCATGACGAATATGGGCAAGTTGCTGGTATCCCGGGTGATGGCGACTTTGCTGCCTAGTTTCTTTGCAAAGCGGCGTTTACGCGCACCGCATTGAGGGCAACGGAAGGTTTCAGGCTGCAGTTCTAACGGAGTTCCAAACGCCTCCGTGGTGTACTCCCAACCGCAGTCGACACACATCCAGCTTCCAGGCCAAATCTCATAGGCTGAATTCGGATCGATGTCGGCGCTGCCGAGCTCTTCGTATTCATCAACGTTGGGTTTCTTGCGCCGCGGACCTATCGGAGGCTGTTGTGCTCGAGGCTGCCGCGGTACGGTTTCTGCCCCAGTGCTTGTGCTACCGGGAGCGGAGCGCCCTGTTTCCGCTTCCGTCGGGCCTATATCGGCGCCAGAATCAGAGGCTGCTCTGCCCGAAACGACTCCTAGATCGGGGGACTCGCCTCCAATTGGAGGCGAGTTATCTCTTTGTGATGCGTTTTTGGGCTCCTCAGCAGCGTTTGCAAGCACTATGAGACGTTGACACCGACTTGGCACAGGAGGCGACCTGCCGCTTACGCTTCTCTGCTGAGAGGTGCAAGCTGTTGCCCTTCTACGCGGCAGCGGCCGCACGAAACCACTGTACCTTAAGAACATCCACATATTTTTCGTCCAATTTTACAGAAAAAAGAAGTCCCGATAAAACTGAGAGAGAAGTCTAAACCCGTTTAGCTGACACTCGTTGCGGGTCAAGTTAACAGGACTGCCGATGTGACTCGGAGGATGCGTGACGCCTCGGCTCACCGTTTTCGGACGCGCGTCTGCGAAGCAAGAAATCCGAACTGCGGCTTTGGCGAGCGAGCTGTTGCCGAGCAGCATTGTCTCCTGGCAGTGATCTCTGGAGATGAGGACCACCGGAGTCTGGCTGTTGACACCGACGGCACACCCCGGTCGGCGAAACGGGAGCCGTATCGGTGGCGAACCAGTTTCCATGGCAAGCGGTGCTCTGGGGGAAACGCTGCGAGACCTCGAACGGCAGGGATTCCAGCTGCTCTTGCAGGTTCGCGTGCCAGCTAGTTTTAAAAATACCAAGGAATCGCTGTCTGAAAGAAATTTCGGAGAACGCCTGTTCTGCATTTTTATGCGACAAGCGGAAGACAGCTCAGGAGAGCGAACGCAAGCTGCTGTTGCAACCTCCACATGGCGGTGCGTCAGTTTCTTGGTGGACCCGCTTTGTCCAGAGGTCCGGCCTATGCCCCGAGCGACACGGCCGTTGAGAGAGAAACCTGCGGCTCTCGCTCAGTTTTGGAGGGATCTCGACCAGCAGGCGGCGGATTCTGCCAGTGTGGCCTTTGAAACGAAACTGAAACTTGAACCCACGACTAGTGGTTTCGATGCCCAGTGTGCCCAAGAAACTCAGCGAGGGTCAGAATTTGTTCAAGAAAGCCTTGGGCTGGATTGGCAAAAGGAGCCAGAGGCATCGTACGATGAGGAAGGACTAACGTCGGACTCGGAGGATGATGATGTACTCGTAAACGAGGCCAGGCTGCGTCTCGAGCGATGTCCTCGTCAGTGTGCTCGTTATGGGGCCCAAGTGCCGCTGCGTCTTTCAGAACTGCATGCAACGAGATCATGCAGCGCGAACAGAGAAGCGCTGCAAACAATGCGGAGGAGTGATGTCGTTCGAGTTGCAGATCTTTGTTCAGAAATGCATATTTCTGCTCCAACGATTGGTGGGAACAAGTTCGTCGCCTTCGCCGCGGAGCGAAGCCATCGGCGATGACGTCGAATCTGTTGATATTTATCGCTGTGTCCATGGATGCGACGCCACAGAAATAGAATTGCAATGATTCTGGGCTCAGGTCGAGCCACAAAGAGCTGACTCCGGGCAAAGCTCAAGACCTCTGAGAGCCTCGATTATCAACGCGTTCTCCTGGAACCCGAACGATCCTCTCATGTGAAAAAGAATTCATGTCAATACTGCACTCGTCACAGTCAGGGCATTAATCAATGATGAAGCTTGTCGTGCCTTGATGCGAAAATAATTCAGGGAATAGGAGCGGTGGAGTGGGCGGTGACTACCGCAGGGCGAGCTCCGTTAGCAAGGTTTCTCGCCGGTTATCAACGATCAGGAATTTCTGGCTCGAATTTCAGGCAAATTGATTGACGCATTGAACCCTTTTTATATCAGAATAGATATCGACCACAATTTCCAGGAAAACAGGTCTTTTCTCGAAAAGGCAAGTCTGGCTCGGCGAAAAAAAGTCCTCTCGAGCAGACGAGTCGAAGCGAAAACACCGATGCGCCGATTCCAGCCGGCGGTTATACTCGCGCCTAATACTCGCGCGGGATCGACCACGGTCAGATTCGTAGTGCCGCGCGGTCTCCGCTTCGGAAGCGAAAGGGTAGGCTGCAAAAGCCATTATTTACAAAACAGAACGAGCTCAAACACCGCTATAATCGTTAGGCATCGTGTATGTCGCCACAGAGTCAACAGACGGTGGATAGTGTGTTTCGTAGCAGTAAACGTAGGCGAGCTATAACCCAGGTAGCAAGCTTAGGCCAGAAAGAAGACGACGCTTCTGCGCGAGTCGAAGGTTTTGGTGCTCATGGCCGTACTCACTTGTCGGAAAAGAAGCCTGATCCAAGCTTAGAGCTCAAAACCGTCGATAAGCATCAAAAGGTTTGGTTTCTGATCCAAGCACGATACCCATAGGACGATCCTTTGAGTTTCACCGGCTCCGGAGTGAACTCGAGGCCCTCGCAAGTGAAGGTTCATCTCGGCATCTGTTTATCGCTGGACTTCCTGGCAGCGGGAAAACCTTTGTCGTTGAGCGTGCTCTCGAGAATTTTTGTGGACGTATCCAGGCTGTGCACATCAACATGGCAGGTATCCGCCAGGTCAGTACTCTATTCCAGACTCTGGAGGAGTCGCTCGGAGGCAACCAAACTGGACGCTACGCGCAAGGACAGACGATACAGAAGCGTATGCGAACTAGACTGGGGCGTCCATCCGCAAACAACACGCAGACTGATCGACGTGTTGCTCCGGAAACGGCTCCAGAGGAGCCGTCGGCCGCTCTGCCTCGTTCTCGATGAAGTCGACCTGTGGCTGGCTCATCGGGGACGCCGCTCCTTAGCGTATGCGCTTTTCACCATTCCACTGCGCTTTCCGAAAAGATGCTGCGTCATCGGTATTGCCAATGCGGTAGATTTTACCGAACGCGCGTTGCCTGCTTTGCGTTCCATGCGATCCTGTGCCCATCGTGCTGATCTTTGCACCCTATACCAGTCAAGACTTGGTTGAGATCGCCCGGCAACGACTTGGTGTTGAGGGATTGGCATCCGACGCTGCACACGGAGGCGTTCATGGGAGTGCACTGGAGCTTGCAGCGCGCAAGGTTGCTGCGGCCCATCAAGGGGACGTTCGAGCAATGCTGAGTGCTTGCCGAAAGGTCTTTACAAGCGATCACAAATCAGATGCCAAGTCTCCAGAGCCGGCCGCGTTACATGAGATCGTCACCAGGCTAGGGAACAAAACCAACTCGACACCGACACTGGAAACAATAGGATCATTGCCCACTCAACAGCAGATCGTGCTCTGGGTACTCGCCAAATGTGCCTATCCCGCATGCGTCAAATTGCGTGAAGTCTTCGTTCTAGCCCGACAATTGTTCGCGAAACTTCGCCTGGAGACCTTGGATTTGTCTACGCTTCACGAGATATGCAGCACCTCATTGCGGCACCATGGAATCGTTGAGTACTCTGCGGCGCCCGCCCGCGGTGCTCGACAGAGTCTCTCGCTCCAAAATGCTAGAGTCCGCTTGCAAATCGCTCCAGCAGATGTACATGATGCGCTACGTGATATTCCGAGCTTGCATGCCTTGCTCGGATGTGCCACAATCAGCACTCACTGTTGAACAGGACGGCCCTTTCAAGTGGTTCACGTCGGCGCGGAACGCGAAACCACAGCGAGTCACGAACGACTCTTCCGCATGGCCTGCGCTACCACCTTCACCGCGTTTGCTATTTCCCTCGAAACAGTCTCCATGAGGCGGTAGAGATCTGAATAAAAAAGTCGTGCATGATGCTCATACATGTTTCGAGCGTCCTCTAGTTCATGTTTGGCTAGCTCTATCGCGATCGCCAATTCCGTTGCGCGAGCAGTGACGTCCTCGTCCAATGCCGGAGCAGGGCAAGGTTTCGAACGATGCGATGAGTTGTCCATTTCCGAGATCCCGCGATCATGTTTTCGGGACCAGTCTGGCTGCTGCCGGGCTGGTAGGTCCGATCTCGGAAATCTAACCGTTTCAGAATTTTTCTCCAAGTATTCCCAGTTCTCTGCAGCGTAGAGGTAGCGCTCTCGAGAGGAACGCAACACGCTCAAGGCTCGTCGGGCATCCATGAAAAGTCCACTGAAATCCTCAGCGCATTCGCGAAAACGCCTCCACGCAGCTGCGTTCATCATGGCCTTCTCTCGTTCCAGTGTGACTCGGGCTTGTGCCAAATTGGAGGTCATTCGGTCCACATTTTCGCCTACGTCATTGTAGGTCAAAGAATCCACATTCATCAGTGCAACCAATTGCCGCAATGAGCTTCGCCACGGTTCCGGAGCCGAGTCGTCACTGCAAGGTACAAGAACGCTCCCCTGCTCTTGTCGTCTCGAGTCTATCGGAGCAAAAGCTCCCTTGAGCTGTTCCATGTGGATCAAGGTTTCAGCCAGCGCACCTGTGCTGAAATTCAATCGTCGCGTGCTCTGCTCGTACGCCTCTACGTTTGATCGCAGAGCTGTCATTGCGCTCGCCCACTCTTCTAGTTCTGACTCGAGATCGTCGAAGCGCTGTTCCGGTCGGGTTAGAGAGGCCCTCAATGCGGACACTTCCCTGTCCCAGGATGGTTGCTGAATCGGATGCAAAATCACTCTCGTGATCCAATCATCGAACCGCAGAAAATATCGCCATCGAATGCGCATTAAGGTACGATACAGCGTGGTCGGTCTACACTCCCCGAGAAAGTCGAGGATAGAGGCCAATGGCCGCATGCCACTCCGCAACTTGTTCGAATGTTTTTGCCTAGTTCCGGCACTGCTTTTGACCCGGAACTTGTCTCCGCTCGATGAGTCTGGTGTGTAATTCCGCGAAAAATAGTTCACTGGGCCGCCGATGAACGACTCTAGAACTGGGTCGACTCCTAAAATCGGATGCTCGAGAGTGCGCTTCAGGAAACGCTCCAGGGCATTTTCAACCTGCCGAATTCGATCTGTTGCGAGAAGTTCACTCAACGTGAACCAGAACGGAATGTGTGGCAGCGCAGGAATAACGCACGCCGGATACTTTCGCTGCAAGTGCGACCTGAGCTCTATAAAGTCGTGGTAGCTTCGCCATCGTAAAGGACCACTGAATGCTGATTGAATTGTCTCGGTTGCCACGAGGCTCCGTTCTCCCGATGAAACAACCCGCCTTTGAACGGTTGAAACAGCTACGTGTTCATCGGGCAAAGAGGATGACCCAGGATCTGAGTCTCGTCGCTGTCTCCGCAAAACAGCAGTCACTAAAAAGCCCTGTCTCCATCGCCAAAACATGCCTCTGATAGGGCTTCCAACGAAGCATGTCGGTCCCTGGGAATCGTCTTCTTCAGCTCTGGCTAAACGAGTCACGTGTCGCACCCGAATGAGTTGCTCATTGATCATGGCGCATTTCGGAGATAGGCAGCACAAGCTCATTGGAGGTGTCATGGAAGCGTCTGGGACGTCAGTCATGGGATACTGAACCAGCGAGCGCTCACTACCTGTAACTTTTGGCCCTTCGTTACGACACGGCTCTTTTGATTGAGCATTTGCCCCCGAAGCGATCTGTCCTAAGGAGCTGTACGACGGTGACAAGTCCGCCTGCCCTGTCTGGCAACGCCGATAAGCGCAGTTATTAAGTTCTCGTGGCTGCGCCGACATCGCCATTATTGGACGCCCACCGTTTTGGGCCAGTGATAGAGTGTTCAACTTTCGAGAATAGAGGTCCGAGCCCCGTTTCGACGTTAATCCGTCTTCGCCCTTTGCGGATCTCGCCCGGGCGGACGCATAGTCAGCACGTTCAGTATTCTCCAGCGACCACTCACGAGAACTATAAGCTAAGAATCGGTTCTCGCTACACGAAGCATTCAAGTACGCCTCCGCGCCGGACGGAAAGCCGCACACCCAGTGCGTCGTTGAACGCCAGCCATTCTGCATAGAAACCGCCTCCTGTGTTCTTTTGTAACCACTCTACAAGTTCTTCTCAAAGTTCCGTATTCGACGGCTGCCGGTAACGAAAAGCGTACGTGTTCAGCAACTGTTGGTGTGCTGCGGAACACTGTTCATACCTCGTTCTTGTGAGCGAGCCCCAGTTCAGCTGTTGGCCGCAAGCCACGCCGAACGGTTCACGGTACGCCCCGACGAAAAGGAGACGCACCTTGAACGTCTAGAGTGCTTACGGAAACGACGTGTGAACGCCTTTAAACTCTCCGAGTGCACAGTGCAGGTACTTTTGAGAGCTTGCCAAAAAGGGACCTTCGCGAAGCAAGCCGTCTCGACACAACGCTCAGAGAGCCGTTCAAATGACTGCGCTGGTTGTTCGCAGTACGGCGCCCCAGATCGCTGGCACCCACGGGTGGACGCCAGTCGTGGTCGAGCCGGATGAGTCTCCATCCAGATAGGAATGGACGTTGACGTGGAAACGATCATCGTAATGTGGCTTGGGCTTGCGAGCAAAACGGTAGAGTTCTGCATTGGATGCACAGAGATCTCAGATTGTGGTTTACGTATCCATTCAGCGATAGCATCTTGCTCACCAATTGGCTCTCGATGTTGTTTTCTCGTGAAGCAGCAGGCCTCTGATCGGAAAGCGTTATGGAGCACGTACGACTCCGGAGCTCATATGTATATAGAAACTACAGATCACTCTATCTGAGTACAAGGTAGCTGGTACTGTGGCGGTATGGCCAAACCAATAGAGTCTCTGAATGAAATCATTCAACGTCGCCTCGTTTTGGCTACCTACTGGTAGCGGCCTGTCTATTCAGGGCGCGTTGTATGCGGCTCTGGTGTAGAACCGAGTTTCTCGTGACACACGGGGATAGGCTACTTTTGGGAAGGGGCACGACGCATCGAGCGGCACTCACGCTCGACGCCACAAAACTCTAGGTCGGGAGTCGTACAGTCAGACGAAACTTTTGAGCACGTGGGTTTGGTTATCTCGGGTGCGGCGTCCCAACCAGCGGGCAGTGTTTCGGCCTGATCGCTTCACCGCTCGGTTCTAATCTGAGTTCCGTTGCACGCAAAAGGTTTATTGGGGTCTGAAAGAAATGGAAGCGTCCCGAGAACCTGAAGACTCGTCACAAACCCGAGAACGAGCCTCGTTCGGGCAGTCGCTGGGCTCGGTTTCAAACAGCGACGTCTCTGAGTCGGCAAGCGATTGTTCCAGAAGCGCGTTCAACGGCCCAAGTCAAACCGATAAACTGCCTCGTGGTTGGTATGGCTGGTAGCGGCAAGTCCTCGCTGGTCTCTCGACTCGTGTCTCAGGCCAGCGAAAAGCGTTGGCCCTACCGAGCCATGAACCTTGATCCCGCTGTGCGGACGCTGGCCTTCACGGCGGACCTCGATATCCGTGACACCGTCTCGTATAGCCGCATCATGGAGGAGTATCGACTCGGCCCAAACGGCGCTATTCTGACTGCTTTGAACCTTTTCGCAGCCCAGTTTGAGCGAGTCCTAGAGTACATCGAGCAAGAGTGTACTCGAACTGAAGCTGCTTCCTCTGAAGATAAGAGTGGGCATCCAAGGCGTGCACCACCGCGCTATATCTTTTTCGACACACCTGGGCAGATCGAAGCGTTTACTTGGTCTGCCTCGGGAATGATTGTGACGGAGACGCTTGCTGCCGCTGCAGAGTACCCAACCGTGTTGTTGTTCGTGGTGGACATTCCTCGTTGCGTTCGAAACGTGCTCACATTCACGAGCAACATGCTGTACGCTTGTTCCATGCTCTATAGGTCCCGGATTCCCCTCATTATCGTATGGAACAAGCAAGACTGCGTTCCCGTCGATGATGCCGCTCGTTTAGAATCATGGATGCGGGATTTCGAGTCTTTCGATGCGGAACTCGAACAGTACGACGAAGCCGCCCGTATCCCAGGAGGCGGCGACTATTCGGTGAGTTTCTCCCGAAGCCTGGCGCTGGCGCTGAACGAATTTTATCACCAGGTTCCGTGCGTCTTTGTGAGTGCCCATACGGGTGAAGGCATGGACTCTTTGTTTGAAGCACTCGAGTCTGCAAGTGATGCCTTTGAACACAGCGAGTACATACGGCAAGTACGCGAAGCGAAAACATCGTCGAGCGACTAGCGAACGCAACCGCATAGAACAGGAGCGGGGTCGTTTTCTGCAAGCGCATCGATCCTCACAGATGAGTGTTCGCACCGGTGACGTCTCATCCATTGGATCCAGAATGACAAGCCGTGACCGCCTGAGAACTCGTTTACAGGCAATGCAGTCGGGTGGCGAAACGTCTCTCGAAGGCGAACAGTGAGGAGGAAGTGGAAACATCGAAGCTTCGTGAAGAGTTTCAGCGTCTACGCCCAGACCCCGAAACGTGATTTCAACAGCCACCATTCCCCGCAGAGACGTGTGGCGGAATGCAACGTCCTCTCCATGGCGAGGCGATAAGCAGCTCCTCGATGGACAACAATGATTGGGAATTTGATGAACGTATTTGGACGGTATTTGTTGGCAAGTTGAGAAAATCACGCAGCCTGACCAATCGAATTCAAGAATCTTGCTATTTTTCGGGTCATGATGAGTACGAAGATCAAGAACAGTAGGACGAAAATGGCGACGTGTTTACTAGCGAACACGATCATTCTTTAGAGCCGTAGAAGGAAACGACTTGGCGCGTCTCCGAGACGAGAGGCTCGGCACCTACTCGTGTACTCACTTGTGCTTGCACTCGTCGACAGGGGTTGCCTAGGGACACTGGCGATGGCGTGGCGGCCAGCGCTGACTCTGGGTTTACCTCATCCGACCCTCGTCTACAAGTCAGCGTCTGGCGGTCATTTCCTTGTATTGGCTCCCTGCAAAAGTCGAGAAATTACGCAGTCAATGTGATCAAGAGAGAATACACACGGCTGCCTACGAAAAAAAACATGGAACCAAGCAGGTAGCTGCGATTCGGAATCCGAGCTCTGGAGGATGATTGGGTATACAGCGCTAGTCGCTGGCGAAGTCATCATCAAGGTCTGAACCCTCGGGCGAGGCGGATAACGGTTCCGGCGACGTCGCTTCCTTGAGTTCGATGGATCCATTGGTCAAGCGTGGCGGGGCTCTTCGATTGCGTTGAACCGGGCGCGACGAGTGGCTCCTGAGAAGGCGCAGGCTTGGCCTTATTTGGGCGCGTTGCGGTTCGTCGCCGTTGCAGGTGCGATAGGTACGCCTCGTGCGAAACGCGACTACCTCTCCTGATCCAAGTTTCGGCACGCATTTGGCGAGATCGAAGCGTGCCTGGGTTGTTTTTTGAAGCGGTTTCCTCGGCCTCAAACGGCACCGGGGCATTTTCATCATTCACGAAAATGCTATCTCCTGGATATAGCTTCGTCGCTGCTTCTGAGACTACGCGCAGCGCTGCGCGCTGCTTCCTAGAAAGCACGTCTGCACGGCCACTGCCATGGTGGCGCAAAGTGGCGAGCGCCTTTTCGACTGTGCGCGACGGGGCGCGATTTCCAGAAGCCGAATGCTTCAGTGGCTGCTCCACATCGAGTGAATCTGGGACCTCTGCACGAATTTCAAAATGGACCCGCTTCGAATTCTTTGGCTTTTCGCTGGCAGAAATGACGGGTTCTTCTGCCGCTTCTACGACAAGAGGAGCATTGGTCACCTCTGGCATCTCTGTAGGCGGAATACTTCTGGTGCCAGTTGAGGAGGCTAGTGAGGGACGCTCGTCGAGCCCTTTCCGGCTTGCCAATCGTGCAGATCGCGAACGGCGTGCTGACTGGTTCGTGTCTGCTGATGGGTGGCTGTGCTTGCGAGGCCGACCGCGACGTCGTGGCACTGCTGTTACACCTGATATGGATGCGGTGTCAGCTCCGGCTTCTGCTCGAGCTTAGATCAGCTTGGTGGCGATCTCCTTCAGCACGAATGCTGGCACGAGAATCCAACTGTGTCGTCGAACAGGCCGGGCTCTTCGCGTCTTTATCGGAACCGTTCACCACAGCCTCAGGTGTACCTGGAGAACGCTTCGCGGTTTTTCTGGTCATGGCGCCACGGAGACGCCCCGCGGATTTGCTCACGGGACCGGAGTCAGCTGCTGCTTGCGATACAAGCATTGAACCGGCACTGCCGTCAGTACTGGGGTCGCTTGCCAACGGTTGCTTGCGTGGACGCCCTCGCTTTCGTCTCGTGGGAGACCGAGGCGGTAACGCGACCACCTCCGCCCCAACGATCGAAGATGCAGCTTGCCAAGCGTTGCCACTGTTCCACGAGCTGCTCGCCCCGAGAATAATATCGGGATGATGAAACCGAACGCGCACAAGCTGTTCCAACAAACGGCGAACTTCGCGAGACGTGTTCGGCGGAATCTGATTCGCCCGTGGCTCGGAGCCATCTTTTGTCGAATTCGGTCGCCGCATACGATTCGTAGACGCTAGCTGCGGGTCAATGGACTCATCGACCACGAGTGTGGGGCCGCGCGACGTCGTTGCTGCTGCAGCCAGCGTATTTGCCACTGCCGGGGCTCGTTGCAGATCAACCTCTTCCCGTCGCTTTTTCCAGACGCTGTATCCCTCACCCAGAGTCCGCCTCCAGTCTGATGGAAACGCAGTTCCCTTTCCGTTGTTCACGCGCTGGAACGCCCGAACAGTCGCTGCGGGCCAGCCAGCCGCCACCATGTGCGCAGCTCGTAGTCGACCCCGCAGACAATAGCAAGATCCGGATTCAGTCCGTAAGATCGTATTTTCACAACCGTCTGTCTCGACTTGAACAACAACCGAAGTCTGCCAGAGCATCTCTGGGTCCAACGAGCGAACTGGAACCCCGGCACTCGCCTCCTCCAGCGCCTCCCGTGCGCCCCATACTGTAAAGTATGCAGCTGGCGGTTCAGCACTAGTACTAGACTCGTTCAGTGTACATCCCGTTGCATCCCCGTCTTCAGGAAGGACCGGTTCCAGGAACCAGTCATAGATCGGTAGCGCTTCCATGACGTCAAGGAAGTGCGCTGCAACCTGGCAAAGACTTGGATCATACCCGCCCGCGACACGCACGCATGCACGCCATGGGCGATGCGTGCGCATTCGCGCGTCGACACGGATAGGCGACGCGCGCGTGCGCGATGGATTCAAATCGCCAACGCGATTTTGGGTGCCGATCCTGCTTGTCCAAAACTGTCCAGTTAGGGACTTGAATGGACATTGTGGACTGAGACGCTCGTCTCTGGGGGGTCAGGTCCCACCAGAGATGCTCAGACGTTTCCGGTGCGTCCACTCTGGAATATGGAGCACGAAATACGATTCTTGTTCTCAAAGAGGTCCATGGTCTTGGTTAAAAGTTTTTAGAGAGGAATCATCTCGAAAAAGCCCGCCATAGAAGAGGCACAGGCAATATCATCGGCAGTTCCGCGGAGCACACCCGTCTCGATGCGCTACGTTGCCGCCAATAAGGGTGGATAGACGAGGTACGCGGTCCACGGCGCAGCGCTGCATCGAGAGGTCCCAATCCTTCCAACCGCTGCAGCGGTGCAAGCGAGGCCCTGGCAGCCGCGCATGAGAAAAAGTGAGAAGCTGGCAGCCACTCAGCCTGATACACGCCCTTGTCCGAGCCTCTCTCGATCGTTTCCGACGCTATGCCTACACAGGGACGTTGGTTTCCTCAACCGGGTGGTGAACACTCCTCGAGACAAGACAGGCCACTGGATCGGTGTCAGGTGATTCGTGCCCCTAAGCAGCGGATGCGGCCAGAAGCTCGAGTCTATGAGTACCTCGTTCGGAACAGAACGCAGGCCATGGGCAGCATCCAATGCTGCGCTGGCCACCTCATATTCGTTGGATGTATCGAGTGCAGAATTACATCAGTTTTGTCGATGCTGGGCCGTACGTCCTCATCGTGGCGGCTGCATCTCTCCGGGTGAGTTCCATCGGGATAACTAGTGTCCTTGGTCGTCGTCCTGTATGAGTATGTTCATCGATGGCTGGACGGCGAGCACTGGATACGCGTCATACAAACAAGGCGTCGTCTCTGACGTCTGTTTACTGCTCCCGATAGCATGACAGCCAACCATCCCGAGTGGTTCGCTCCTCTGCGACGACGACGACCGTGATTGGTGCCGCCCTCTCTTCAACCGTAGGAAGAGCAAACTTTGTGAGAAAGACGCCGGTCATGATTGGCTGACCATACGACTTTGTTGAAGTGCGCCCCTTGAAGAGCCCTGAAGCTGATGACTCTAATGAACTCGCGATGAGTACGATCTCCTGGGGATATCTTGCATGGCCCGCGCAAATTGTTCCATGAATCTCGTGGGTTTCGTTATTCGGGTCGACTGATAAGTGGCGACACCAGGGCCCGTCTCTGGCCTCAATGGAATACCATGCATTAGGGTAGGTTGCTACGCTGGGCGCGTTGGAAGGCTCTACGGCGCCCCGCTGGGCATTACGGGCCCCAAAACATTCCTTACCCGGCACTCGGAGCGCGATACGAGTCGCCTTCGAAGCGACTTTCATAGACGGAACCCGCTTGAGCTACGAAGATACTTGACGAAACCTCGCCATGAATCACGACGAGTATCGGCTCTAATACCTCGCCTATCTTCTCATTTCCATTGTCCTGCAGAACACTCAAGCGCAACACGCTGTCTGGCATAGATTGGACTCGCGAACGTCGTCAAGCAAACCAGCAGTAACCCAGGTGGGCCCAGCCTCGCTGAAGACCTGTCGAGAACCTTTTTTGTGTTCCGGCGAACCGAGTCCACGAACGCCACCCCGAAATGAAGTGCAATTCTCGAACAATCAGTTTCTGAGCGTGTCTGCACACTTGTTACTCACGCACGCCAACCGGGTATGCTGCCGGCCCAAGCGAGTTGAACAGGGTCTCGAATGCCTCTGCGACGTTCGTGCCCAGACGTCAACTTCGTTGAGACCGCATAAACCTCAAACTCTTAAAGCAGGCATTTTAACGCAGTGTACCTCTTCCATCCGTACACTTCCTTCTCCAATGAAGCCTCATTTCTCCATCGCCACAGAAGGTATTCAAGGAATGGCATGATTCCATCGAGACACTGACCAACGGGCCGTCGTCGATCTCCTGCACCACAAGGTATTAGACTTGTAGTTGCTTGAGGTCGACTCCGTTCAGTAGCGCTTTCGTCCCATAGGGTGATCACGCGAGTTACTTGTGGGTTGGCTTGTTCAATGTGGGCCTGATTCATAAGCGGAGTGTCTGACTTTAGCTGACCTCGGTGACCAGCAGCTGATCAGGCGTCTTGATGTTGCGGTCTCAGACGTTGCGACTTGGCTTTGAGTGTTTCAAGCCCGCGTTTCGTGGTAAGCGCTGGTTTTGTGCTCCCGGTGAAGCCTTGAGAGATGATGACGTTTGCATCCTTTCGTTTGCGAGGACCCCAATTGGTTCATTCGGGGGAAAACTGGCCCATCTAACGGCGGTACAGCTCGGTGCGATTGCAGTCAACGCCGCAGTTGTTCGAGCGGCACGACTGGAACGCAACCTGGTCACCGACTGCTACCTGGGACAGGTCCTGTCAGCGGGTTGCGGTCAATCGCCGGCCCGTAGAGCCGCACTTCTCGCTGACTTGCCTGACTCGGTGCGCTGTCTCACGGTCAACAAAGTCTGCGCCAGCGGGATGAAAGCAGTGACCATAGCCTGCGACGCGATTCGACTCGGTCACGCAGAAGTCGTTGTTGCAGGTGGTATGGAAAGCATGAGCAACGCTCCCTTTTACTTGATGGAGAATGAGATTGCTGTGAACCGAAGTAGACGTCCGTCGAGTGGTCGGCGTTCGCGTGAACTTGGACACCGTACGCTCTTTGATGGGCTGTTGTTGGATGGGCTCCTCGACAGCTACACTGACAGGGATATATTGAAGAGCGCTTTCCGTACGGGGGCCTCAGCTTTGACCAATACTGGAGAGGCAGGATTGGAAGCTGGGCAACCCATGGGTTTTTACGCTGATCGACTAGCATCGAGCATGGGCATCTTGCGTGAGGAGCAGGATAACTTTGCAGTACACAGTTATTCTCGCGCAGCCAAGGCAACGGCACAGCAGCTCTTTGCGAAAGAAATCGTTCCGATCGAGTTACCTGCAGAGACGCATGGTGCAGCACCCTCAGAGCGGTTCAAGGACACGATCTTGACCGCTTCTGGGAGCGCAAGTGTCGATAGTCATGGAGCCATTGTCGGCCACGAGCACGTTCCACTGCTCAAAACGGATGAAGAGCTTGAAAGACTCGTTCAGATTGATCGGATGCCGACACTCACCCCGCTCTTTCCACCAGTACGCACAGCAGGTGCGAAATCTGGCTCCGAGGTATCGGTCGGTGGCACCATCACTGCAGGGAATGCATCCAAGATAAGCGATGGTGCTGCTGCACTGGTTCTCGCCTCAGGACGGGCAGTCCGTCGCTACAATCTGGTGCCGCTGGCTCGCATTCTAGCCCATGCAGATGCAGAACAGAGCCCCGAGCGATTTGCCACGACACCCGCGCTGGCGCTCCCGCTCGCGCTGAAAAGGGCTGGGCTGTCCATCTCGGATCTCGACTATTTGGAAATTAACGAAGCCTTCGCCTGTGTTCCAATCATGGTATTGAAAATGCTGGCGGCATCGCATGCGACTGACGCAAACGCCGGCGACTCGCTTCGTGCTCGAGCTGCTTCAACAGTGGGAGCACATGGGAGCAGCCCCAGCAATGCTCCCGCTGGCCCTGACCATCTTCATGCACTTGGTGCCTCTGGAGCGGGCGCTGTGAGCCCAACGGGTGTTGGCGCAGGCTCCACATTCCCCGATATCATGAGCAGCGAACACGTGAATGCTTGGGGTGGTGCTGTCGCGCTCGGCCATCCACTGGGGTGCTCGGGTGCTCGCATCGTGGTCACGCTGACCAATATTCTGCGAAGTCGAACGGCCCGCTTTGGAGCCGCCACTATCTGTAACGGCGGCGGTGGTGCAACCGCTTTGGTACTGGAGCGAATCGATATCGGACCCGACAGATGAAGCGTAAACGTATCGCTCTATGGATCGATCCTCTATTTGGAGGCCACCAGCCGCATCCCCTTGCTACTCTGTTATGAACCCAGTGCGTACAACGGATGAATGGGGTCATTCAGAACGAGTGATGACGATCCAAACCAGGAATGTATCCAAACGGATGTGCTACACCTGGAGGGTGAGCTGGTGAGTGCTCCGAGACCCAAACGCCCTGATCTTGTCTCCGCAAGTCGCAGTGTACGGGATCAACGGAATGCTCCCGTCGAAGAAGGGTTACTCCAAACTGTCCTTTATCGATGCCAGCACGAGCACAGCCGTTTCCATCAATGCTAGATTCGGTGTACTTGTGGTTCATACGCTCTTCATGTGTCTTTCCTGAAACGCTGATGTTTGTTTGTTTTTCTCGTTCGGAACGGCGACTAGAGGTACAAGTCGCCATCCAGTTCCCTCTGGATGCGTCATCGCAAAAGTCTTTCCTGTTGCGTTCGTGTGCATGCCCCAGTCACCGTATGTCACTGCTGGTTCTGGTCACCTGATTGACGAGCGATGCTTCCACCCAGCGCCCTTCGAGCGTGGCTTCCTTCCGCCTCTCGCCATGCATCTACGAGGAGTGGTCCAAAAGTGCGTCCCAAATGCACTGCCAATCGCCGGACGCCCTCATGCAGGTGCTGAATTTCAGCCTGCCATGGAATAAAGAGACTCTGCGAGCCGGAGAGATTTTCCACGCTTGGAGCACTCAGCACTTCAGCGAGACGCTTAGAGAGCAGGTGATAGAGTGCACTTTCGGTTACACAGGCACACCGCACGCTGCGCAGATAGGCCTCAACAGGGGCCGAGTCCAGTCCAAGTGAAGACAAGCGCGCAGTAGCAACGCGGGTGAAATGCGCGGCCGTATCGCCACCAAACCCAGCGCCCTCAATCTGAAGCAACTCTCGCAGGGATCCCCAAACCCGCTCTCGTAGTGATGCTGGCAAGGAGGCAGTCGATATCCAGTGCCTCGTTACCAAAAACATGACTGCTCGGCGCACTAGGGCGCTGAAGACAGCTCGCCATGAATGCAGGCGTGCCCAATCGAGTAAGAGTACTTCGGGGGTGCGCTCATGGTCGGTTGCGAACTCGGCTTCAGAATATATCACCGTCCATACGAGGGCGCGATGCAGCGACATCGCAAATGCGTCTGGACTAGTATGGTTCTCGGATAGGCCTACTGTGGAACCTGAGGCGCTGTCACTGAAGCAAACTCCTGTCGAGGCACGCGCACCGCCAGGTGTATCCACCAGTGAAATCCCTGCGGCAAGCGCGGCTGCTGCCCAAGTTCGACTGCGCGGCAAGCCCGGATACTTGGCTTCCAAAACAGCGTATTCACGGGCAGGAGCGAAACGCTCCACAAGCGGTATCCAACGCTCCACTCGGGCGATATGCACATCTCGCTGACGATCCTCGATGAGCATAAACAGCTCTTCCCAGGCCTGAGTGACGGCCTCTGCCACCGATGGGTGTCGTTCGATGCGTTCCTGCAGAGCGGCCGCTACCTGCTCTTCACTGGGAGGTTCCATTCGTATCTGCTCGGAGGCCCCACCCGACAAGTGCGTTGTTGGTGACCATGCTTGCGCCAACGACGCATCCTTGGCTGGCATCTGAACCAGGAAAAGCACCTGCAATGCCAGATAGATAAGTCTCACGAGCAGTTCGTGTGCGACACGCTGCAACACTGACTGCGTCCCATCACAAGCTGATGGTGCCGAGCGCTTCATCTCAACGAGCGCTTCGAAGCGTTGTTGTACATAACCTGTGTCCAATTCGCGTTCAAGCGTCGCTCGTAGACGCTGAACCTCGGCCGCGTACTTTCGAGCTTGTTCGTGAAGGGGGTTCGCGAAAGAGTCCTGGACATGTGGTAGCGACGATGGCGACGGCAAGAGATGGAGAAGGACCTCGCGCAGATCACGAACAGCCTCGACAACCAAGGGGAGATAGGCTTCTTGAAAGAGCCTCTCTCGAAAGCGATCAAAGTAAGCACGACGAAGCAAACGATGAATACGACTCGGAAGCGTGCAGTGCAGTGGATGCGAACAATCAGTCGTTGGGGTCGCTCCCAGTCGCTTTCTCAAACCAGGCAAGTCTACCAGGATTTCATGGGCGAGGAGGGTGTCAGCATCCCAGTCGTCACTCGAAATGGTTTCGGTCGCAGTCCCAGTCGCAGAGACAGGTTCTGGCCTTTCCTCGGACAAGCTTTGTGACTCATTTGCAGCGCACGACCACTCGGACACGAGACGTTGCACGTAACGTTGGGCATCAGCGCCCCCAAGATGCCGCGTAAGCTCGTTGAGCTGCTCTTGCCAGTGCGCTATTTCCAACGTCCACTGGGAGATACTCTCCGCAGCAACCGCATGCGAATGGTGCTCCGCTGACCTTTTGATCGTGCAGCGCAACCGCTCCAACTCCACTGACTCTCGAGCGAGGCTCTCCAAGAGCTGAACGCGATCGCCCTGTTTCCATGCTACAAATTCTCGTTTCCAGTGCCGCCACACCTGGATCAGTGCGGTGGCTTGCGATTCCAGCGCTCGATCAGGGGCGTCTGCAGCAGCGATAAAGCGCTCGAAATGCTCGACGACAGCAGCAGCAGAACTACACATCTGCTCCGATGGGTGATGCCCCAATGTATGCTCGGGGAACTTGTGCACCAGAAAAGCGGCGAGGAAGACGCGGCCACTGCCTCGATCCTTTGCTTTCACAACGCCATCATGTTTCATCGTTGCTGACGCCAGACTTGTTTGGCCCGCGTTCCAGACCGAGAGACTTAGCAGCAGTTGATCCGCGTGTTGAATGCATTCTGGAAGCTGTAAATGGTTCTTCGTTGCTTCCTCGAAAGAGATATCCGCTCGAAGCGGAAAGCCCGCTCGAGAGAGGCACTGGCATGCAGAGATAGCTGAGCGGAGCTCCTGTCCCGCTGCAGGAACAGTCTGGACACTACCTGCTGATATCTGGGGTATCCGTTCGCGATCAGTGCTGTCAGCCGTCTGCTCCCGCTCTCTCGCCACAACGACATCGGAATCCGTGGATTGCCCTACATAGAAAGACTCGTCACGCTGCACGCCGGCTCTGCCAGCGTACCCTCTGTCCACTGGTTGATCCGTCTCGACCAATGCAGTCTCATCTTGTCCAAAGATCGTCGAGCGCGTACACATGTCTTGCCAACGCTCCCCATCGACACTTGTTTCGCAGTCGCGTTGATCTCCTGCGTCCCCAGAGCTTTCAGCCGACCACTGGTGCGGAGGCGCTAATGTCGTTCCTGGACCTTTCAACGAAGGTGCCCGCCTTCTGTGAACAAGCCGGCGTTTTGCGGCCGCGGCCTCCATGGCGCGCTCCTTCGCCAGCCACTGGCGTCGATAGCGCTGCTCAAGCGCCTGTCGTGTCTCCGCCGCCCGAGCAAGCACGCGTTGCACGTAACGCCGCATCCGTTCCTGTCTACAACGCCAAGCCGCCTCTCTGCGACGGGTTGCAGCATCAAGTTCCGCCTGTAAAGACGCACGTGCCTGTTCGTGCTCTAAACGTGACGTCGACGAGAGCCATAGCAGGCGCCGTCTCCGAACACAGCCGCTATCGGGAGGTTCCGCCACATAGCAACGCCGTCGTTTGTCCACAGAACCGCCATTTTCATACTTCTTCTCCGGAGACTCAATCAGCCTTGGTAGCTCGATGGCCTGGTGCGTTACAGACTCGTCGCCAGAGTCGGTGGCTTCGTCTGCAACGCCGCGCAACGGACGTGTCCTCGGCCGCTCCGGCGAGCTGCAAGGCGAACACCAAGGGCGCTCCAGTGTCGGGTTCGATGCTGCACCAGGAGTAGACGCTAGAGAATCCGTCGTCCTCTGCAAACACCATTCGATGATCCACTCAGTGTTCGCTGCACTCATGGACGCAGCCCAGTTGACAAACAGAGATCCAATCTTCCCGTTGTTGCCGCTTGGCGATTGGCCCGCCTCGGGGATGCAATCCGCCAGCGGGCGGCGTTTGCGAACCGCCTCCGGGCCCTGGCAAATGCTATTGAAGGCCGAGGATGGACATCGATGGTTATTTAGGGACGAAATGGTCTCCCTCTGGCTTCCGTTTGATCAGCACGAATCCATCGCTGGTGGTTTCTGGTCGATGAGGAGCTCTCGCAGAGAGGAACATCACGTAGATGCTGCATGACCGTGAATATCCAAGAATTCTTGACATCCAATATCCGATGATCATGTATGGAAAGGGCGTGCGGGACCATGTTTTGCTCATGGACGAGTCTAACCTGCATAGAATACGCTGTGGTCGTTAGGAAATGCAAGCTTACGAACGCCGAAGGTCAGCGTGACGCCTCTGAGTAAAGCGTTTTTGCTGTGCATTCACAAGTCTGCTGACGTTCTGGGATCTGCTCACCAGGGCATGGCAGGTGCGTGTCCACCCGATAGCTTGGGTCACTTTTTCCAGGTAAATACTGGTTTGTCCCGCCTCTAGGTTAGGGGCGTTTGCTATTGGAGCGATCATCCACGGCTAGCAGTGGCGGCTCTTTCGACACCACTTAGCAAGTGTTGTTTCGGACCATTGCTGTTACGTCGCTTTGGAATACCAATGTAGTATGGTGACGTCCGGGCCATGGTGGCAGCTGCAGAGGACTATAGGCGGCTTTTTCGTCGGTGATTCCCGATATGCTGTGATAGGAGTAGGGTGTGCTATCCTCTCTGCGGGACGGACTCGGTTTACCCTACTGCCTTGGCGCTTTTCCGCCGTTCCTTTCCGGCAGCAAAAAGCGCCATCTGCAGAACATCAAGAGCGCCCAAGCATTCTCGGAAACGATTTGCTTTTCCGGATGCGGTTCAAACCTAGGCGTCCAAGGCATCTGACCAGCCATCCCGTGCCTATCTCACGCGACACCGTTTCGCCACAGCGCATCGTTATGATCGATTCTTGTATGCATCATTGGGACAGTCGGACTAGAGCCGCACCGGAACAAAACGTAAATAGACGCTATGTCGGAGTCTAGCATCGTTGGCCGACTTGATATCCTTAGATGGTATTCCGGGAGTTTGCAGCACTTTCAGTGATCAAACTCGGGCCGGTGTGCCTGGTTGCCACCAGCCGTGATCGAATACCGCTAGCTCGCACTGAATGTTCCTGAGGTTGAGACGGCATATGCAGTCACTTGGATGATCCGGAGGACATGAATGGAAGCCTGGATTCGTAGAGATCTTGTTGCGTACATTTCGTGGCTACGAGACTCGGCCGAAAGGCTCGTTTTCGGGGCCAAGCCTCAGTTCGTAATCGTTCTGATCAGCGACGCAGAACAGCCATCCCATCGATTTTGACCGTGAAACGAGTCTCTCTTCACTATGATCACCACACGACTGTATCTCAGGGAAGCGTCACATACCAAGTCCAAAGATTTTCTCAGAGGCTCCGATAGCACCCTGGGCTAGGGCTCCTGCATTTGCTGAACACAGACGAGCCACCGCTGCTCATCGTACTGGTGCTCTGAAAGTATCTTTCGTGGTCCCCATCACCATAAACACGCCATTCAAATCGCGTTCGAGACGCTGCTCAAACCCACAGCGGCTTCTTGTCCACAAACGACGCTCTAACGATCATGATCTAGAATGAGTACAAGAACTGTTTCCAAGATCGCAACCGTTCACTTGTTCGACGCCTACATCGCAGCGAGTGCTGGACAAGTCTTCTTGATGGATACTAGAGACGAATAAACGGCCGGTTCTGGCTGAGCTGCATATCTACCGCTCCGGTGCTGCGCCCCTGACCAACATCACCGATTCGTTTCGATAATCGCTCAGAGCAGAAGCGTACCAGAGGAGATACCATTGAGAAACGCACCATCCATGTTACAAGCTCCGAGCAATGACTCGTATGCAACCCCGTAGGAATATGCTTTCTATTGAGGAATACGCTCCGCACCGATCTGAGTGGACCTTGCCGCGGACTTGTGATGCTGATCTCGTCCTTGGGCGGGCAGTCAGCCATTCGAGCATCGCCAAGTGCCAGGGCTTTGCTATTCAACGAACTCGTGAAAACGTTGTATTTTTCCTGGAAGCTGACCTTGACTATCTTCTGGAGCGTGTCCCATTATTCGTTTGCAAGGTTTTGAAAAAAAAGAGCCTTTGACCGAGCTGGAAACCTGAGCGGAAACGGACCATGTTTCCTGCAGGTGAGCACGAAACCCAAGGTCGGATGGCGGAGGCGCTCACCGAGGAGGCTGGCCTACCGCGCAAGACTATTCTCTCCTGGGTAAGCACCGTCCTCCAGGAGAGTGAGCAGCACGCGGATGTAGGTCAGAGAATTGTGTTTGATCAAGCCACTCGTGGCTCGCGGCGAGCGCCAGAACGTAACGACTGCAGTGGACCTGAGGCGCGCGGGGAGACACCAAACGCAACTCGGGACGCCATAAACGAAGAACAAACGCCTGATGAAGATGCACGTGGCTTGTGCTCCAAGGAAGACGATGTCTCATCTACCGGCAACTCGAGCTTCTCGGAGGACAGCGTCGCAAGTGATGCCGAGGCCACTCTATTGCCGATGGTGCGCTCGCTCCACCCGGATGCTCGCGATCTTGTCTGTGCCTGTGCAAACGCCTTCGTTCGACATATCGCCATCGAAGCGAACCGAGCCAGAAGTGACGACCGGAGGCGGACCATCTTTCCAAAGCATGTCTTGATAGCGTTGGAACGTTTGGGGCTCGAGACCTATGTGCCTGCGCTTGAGCCATTAATCGAGCGAGTCGAAGACGAACAAGTCGAACGGCAGCGGAAGAAGACTGGGCGAGCCCGCTTTGAGCATACCGGCTTGAGTATGGAAGAGCTGAAACGTCAACAAGCTGAGTTGCTAGCGGCAGCGCGAGAGCAAACCCTATGGCCGTGATTTCGCCTGACCTCAACAGAGCGGACCAGGTGTCACTCCGATCTGTCGTGTTCAGCGAGTATAAAGCGCTTGCACGGTGCTTTGGCTCATTCGGCGAGGAGAGGCGAGTATGGCTCCAATTTCGATGCCTAGGAACGTCTTTTTCGGGGTTTCCGGCTTTCTTGCATCGATCATGTGAGAATGACTCGTTCGATTCACGAGAGGAACAACCGTGACACCAGATTCATGCACACACTTTTCATGTAGACGAATATGTTCGTCGTAGATTCTCGGATGATAGTAAAATGAATTCACGAGAGCGATGGCTCCACAAGTGCCAGCGAGTCGCGCATTGGACAGGAGATTGCCTCTACGTCGCAGCGGATCGGGCGCAACGATGGACCTGGAGTACTCAGTACGAAAGAATAGATGTCATGAATCGAATCCTTGTGATATGGATGCTCGTGAAGACAAAAGACGAGAGGGTCATTCCACTGCTTATTTGGCTGGTTATCAATGCAGTCGTTTCCGAAGAGCATTCATGTTCAAGGATTCGAGCGGGATGGGCTGGTCATCGACTCAACTGGAACATGCGCCTCAATCTGCCGTGACCCCATCTCTTGCATCCGTTTATAGCGGAGACTCTGAAAGACAAACGCTACCTGCTTATGTGTCGCAGACGGTACCATAGTGCGGCCGCGTCACTGGGGACGTGAGGTGCACCACGCCGTCCAAGTACCGAGGGAACCATCATCACTTGCCGTGCTGCTTGAACGCCCTCATGAACAGTCTGCACGAGCCCCGACGCAAGTAGAATCGTGGCTGCATTCAACGTGATAATCTCTCGAAGAGATTCGAGGCGTTCTACTCCAGGATTGTCGCTGGCTGATGACAATGACCCGCTATTCGAAAGGTTCACCCCAGTGAGTGCTTCGTGCAAAATACGAGCGTTCGCAGCGGCATCAGCTCCGATCACATCTGATAAATAGCCCTCGCTATACATCTGATATCGATGGGGCTGGAGAGGAATCTCCTCCACTTCGGCAATATCCTCGCCTTGGTCGTTTGGTCCTCGGTAGGCCACTTGGCGCACACAGTTGCGTCCCCAGGGCAAAAGGCAACCCAGATGCTGATCTGCTACATGGCCATCGCAGTCGGTCTCGCTCTGTAGCAGACAGGAGAGAAGCCAGGCCCGCGTAGGCCGGAAAAACGCCACAGCATCGGTCATCGCATCGAGTTCATTCGATGCGCTCGACGCATGGAGCCCGGGTGCCAGCACCAGCCGATCAAAGTCGTAGGCATTGAGCAGAGGTCCGACCAAGTCTCCAAGAGCAACCGGCGATGGTGTAGCGTCGCTCGAACCGACCCGTCGCTCAAGCAACAGTCGAATATCTCGCGTGGCAAGGCCAATCGGTGACCGATAGAGCGCGACATGAAACCGATCAAACATGGCACTGGATTCAGCCAGAGTAGGAAAGGGGTTTAGGCCCACCCCGAGCAGAAACGGTGCATAGATGGTGCTCAGTGTACTCCGCCAATCATCAACGAGACAAACGCGAGCACCAGCTGCGGCAGCGACGACTGCAGCACCCAGCATGATATGAGGAATCATGGCGTTGGAGAAGACCAAGCCAACAATGGCTGGACCTGAGTCATTTGCTGACGATTTCCGTTCCTTACGCTGCGACGAGACATATTGATCAAGCCTTGGCATGTGCGGCAGAAGAAGCTGCGCTAGTGCCGCTCGAGCAGATCCATTCAGGGTGCTCGAAGATGACGCCGATGCACACAGACCGCGTGCGGCAGTGAGTGCCTCCTGTCGTGACGACAATAGCGTATCCGCCGCATGATCGAGCTTTGATGCTTGGTGATCGGGTCGCTCGCGGGCCATCTGCAGGTGTTCCTCACGGCTAAGCAACGTAAAGATGCGTCTCGTCTCCTCGATACTTAATTGCATTCGATTCATGATCGATTCGTAGAGGTCGGAAACATCGGCAAACCATCGACGTGGTGCTTTGAGACTAGCCCGCTCATATTGCTGATCAAGTCGTCGCAGCCAGGCCTCCACCATATAGCGCAAACGAGCCCAGAAAATCGCCAGTTCGGATCTTGACGATGACGTGGGCCACTGACGAGCTCGTTCCGCAGTGACAGGTCCTGCTCGGTCGGATCTCCACATCAGAGCTACCTGTTCCGGGACGACATAGACTCGTCCTATCCGCAGTTGAATCTTCCAGAAGAGGCCAACAATCAAGAGACACAGTGCTCCAATCCAGAGCGCCGGCGTCATGAACAATCCCGTCCAGTAGACGCGGCGCATCGTAGGTAGTTGCAATACTTCGGCCGCCAATGAGCCGTGATCCCGTCGCGAAAGCGTAACCGCTTGAAGCAGTCGTATTTCGTCAGCCCGGTCAATGAAGCGTAGAGAGTAACGACCCGGTCGGCTGCTCGCCATGCGAACCCGCTGCGTTAGGCGACCAGCGTATTGCCCGGGTTTCGTCCACAAGCCTTGGAGCGTTTTCGAACGACCTCGATGCAGAAACAGATTCTCTTTGAAGGAACCAATCTGTCTCCGCATTGGGAACGACGACACGTGAACCATGAGTGCCGAGCGATTCCCCATCAGAGGTGTATCGGTCGCACTGGGTAGGACACGGATAGATTCGTCGTTCGTAGCAAGAGGCCTCCAGGGCCACCGCTCGCTCCGTTCATTCAATCGCCTAGAGATAGCCCCAGTGGAGAAAAGTCGAGCTCGAACAACAGCTATGGGTGATCGTTCCAGTCTCCAAGTTGGGGCGTCTCGAGAACGAACACTGGCGTTGCGACAAGGCCCGGTACAAGCGGCTGACAACCAACAGTGTGCTCCTGCGCGCTGGTGTCCCGTCACTCGAGCCCAGGCCAAGTCCGACTCAGGGATAGGCGTCGATCGAGCCATGCTACTTTTCCACTTCGACCAGTTTGATGCAGTCTCGCCTCAAGCACCCGCCTGGAAAAGAGCGTTCGCTTTGCGTGCAAAGTCGAGCGTCCAAGTCTCTTTCGTCGAACGCTCTGTATGGGACGTCACTTTCTCTGATTGGCTTGTCCTTGAACGCCAAAACCTCCTTTTCCTATCCTGGCTCGTTCCCAGCGGTATCAACAGGGTGGTTTCCCGCGAAGGCCACTCGTCGACCGCGTGGCTTTCCTAGCCAACGGGCGCTGGTGTAGTGACGTGGTTGAGACCGTTCGTTCGTTCGTTCGTTCGTTCGTTCGTTCGTTCGTTCACCTTTGAAGTTGTCCTCGATCTTCGGTTCATGCGGTTGCTATGGATAAAAGGGTGTTGGTGACTGTGGGGACAACGCGCTTTGATGCGCTCATGCACGCGCTCGAGAACATAGAGGTTCTAGAGGTTTTGCGTACTGCCTGGGCGTGCGAGACGCTCGTTGTGCAGCACGGCTCGGGGTGTCCACCTCAACGGACATGTATAGAGCTCCAAGGTATTCGTTTAGAGGCGTTTGATTATACGGATTCATTAGATGAGCAGCAAGAACGGGCGGACTTGATCGTTTCTCACGCTGGCGCAGGTTCGGTTCTGGAGGCACTCGAGCGCGCCAAGCCCCTGGTTGTCGTAATCAACGAGACACTCATGGATAATCACCAGTGGGAGCTGGCGCTAGCACTTGCACAACGAAACATGTTGACGGCCACAACTTGCTCGGGACTAGCGCAGGCGTTGCAAGAGGCTCGGGGACTCGAGCGCCAACCCCTTCCATCGCCGTGCAGAGGGGTGCTCGCCAAAGTGCTGCTCGAAGAGCGCTGAAAAGCTGTGAACGTTTAGAAAGCTTGTATGGGGTAACGAATCTAGGCGAAACGTTTGAAGACGCGATACGTTGATCGCAGAAGGGGTTTGTCCCTGAACTGTGTGCAGCAAGCCATTGTCGACTGAGATGGTTACAGGTCGTGGGATCACGGAGAGCGAGAACTTGCTCGAACGCACCTCTCGACTATCTCATCGTAACGATCATTGATCGATGACGAATGAGTGGTGAAGGCCTGTCGGGAACAGTTTTTCGAACGCTGTCTCTTCTCGACAGTTCGATAGCGCTCCTAGGCAAGTGCCGCCAGCGCTCTCAGACAGTGTTTGCTTCGTCCTGTTCACGTCGTTCCTCGCCAGCCGATTCTCGCCAGGATGATCGGAAGCTCGTCAGACACGAACTGCCTTACTAGGGGCAGGACCTAACGCTCAATACATGGAAGCATGGAAGAACGATCGCATTCTGGAACGACCTCCTCAAGGATAACGAAACCCGTAGAGATCCTATGGATCGTGATCGAGTCGGTCCCGCCTGAACGCACCGTGGCGAAAGAGAACGAAATGATGACAGAGACCCAACGTTTAACGTAAACAGTGATCGCGGTTGCGTGACGCTTGATGAGACAACAAACTCTGAAGGATTTCGAGACGTCATCGTGTAACCAAGTCAATGCCTACGATCGAGAGGACAAGGAATCCAAATACTGCAACCGCTTGCTGTCCTTGATCTGCGTTTCCGAATAGGCACGAACTCACCCAGTTACGAAGCGCAGACTCGAGCAGCTTCTCGACATAGGCTCCATTAGGAACGCCATGCACACCAATCGATGATGCAAGAGGCGCAAAACTGGGTAGACAGTAACCTGGATGAGTTTGGAACCAGCGCAAACCGTGATCATCTCTTGACTTGTGTTTTCCGCCGATGAGCCAAACCTCCGGGGTTGTGGTGACCTCACTCTTTCATGGAGTCCGCCACGGTATGCTGCTGTCGTTCGACTCGGCATCGCTATCGGTAGGCCATCTGTCAGGCATCCGTGTCGTGGGCGGCTGCAGCGAGTCCCGTCACCCCATCTCCGAAACGTGTTTGTCTTGTTCATTGTTTTGGGGAGTGGACGTGCATCCCGTGTATGTCCAAGGGCTACCAGAGGCGTGCACATCGCCTTTCGCTGCTTTCCGACGGACGAGTTTACTCGCCAACCAGGTCATTGATCCAGGCATCCCATCGGGGCTCTGCAGTTGCTGCTCGAACCTGTGGCGGTAATGGTGCTGGTAAGGATGCAGTCCTCCCATCTCGTTGCAGCGGCGGCGCCATGGGCAACACACCGTCCTGGTCTCGGCCATTGAGCAGTGGAGAGATGCTCGATGGCGTTGAGCTTGACGTATGTGCGGAAGGCGTATCGGTCCGTATGCTCACCATTCCGTGCGATTCGCCATTCATCGAGGCGCTGCTCGCGTCATGGCTATGCGGGAATGAGCCCGACGACGACAATGGCGGCGCAAACGGTGCGCTGTTCCCATGGCCCGCTGCTGCTGCTGCTGCTGCTGCTGTCGTCGTCGCGGCGGGCGGTACGGTTGCAGTCGGTGAGAGTGGCGAGATACTCGCTGCGCCCCAGACACTCCATCCGGCTTGTGGGTATTCGACGAATGCACCCATGGTCGGTGCTGTGGGAAGCGCAGATGTCGCTATCGATAGCGCGTGATCGTGGTCGCTTCCAACCAACAGGTCTGATCGGGTGACATGGTGCATCTCCGAGGGGTGAACGTTCATCGAGCGAATGAATTGCGGTGTTTGATCCGGCCCGTGCGGGTTCGGAATCTCCAGCGGCGTGAGCGTTTGTCGAATTCGGAGTCCACCGGGCTCCGTCCTTGACTGCTGAGATGGAACCGCATCGATTGCTGCGCTCAGTTGTCGTGTCGATGAGGCCGACGACGACGATGTGGTCGATGAGGACGCACTAGCAGGTATTGCAGTCGCTGCGGTAGGCAAAAAGCGAAGCAACTCGCCGACGACTTCATTGTGACCATGCTGTGCAGCCAGATGAACGGCGGTCTGTCCCGTTCACATTCGCCGCGTGCGCATTGACAGCTGGTCTCTTGGCGGCCGCACGAGACCAGGCTGCCACCAAGAGCAACTGGCGGACGCTTTCGGCCTTGCCGTACTTGGCAGCAACCATCAAGGGCGTATTCCCGTCCTGGGCGTCAGGCACATCGAGGACGTCGGATGCATCCCAGGTGAACGCATCAGTCTGTACCGCTGGTGGCATGCCTAGGCACCCTCGAGCGTCGGTGACTTGGATCAGTTCCCGCAGTACACCGGCATGTCCGTAGCGGGCAGCAAATGTGGCCGCTGTCCAACCACGGGTCAGTGTCCGTCGAGTTGGATCTACTCCGTCACGCGCTGAGAGCAAATGACGTACACAGCTGGCGTGGCCATGTTGTGCCGCCAGCATGAGGGCTGTTGCGCCCTCACCGCACTGTGCGTCGAGGACGGCCCGCAACCAACGCCTGGCAAAGACATTTGCTTCCGGAGCAGGCGCCGATACCGCCGCCATCGCCAACATGGACGCGCGGTGCTGGGCAAATTGCACAAGCAGAGCCACCACTGCTTCCTGTCCGTGCTTGGCAGCGACGTGAACGGGGGTCATCTGTTTCCAGTCAGCTGCAACGAGATCGGCCTCGATACGCGCTAGCTCCTCACCGCCGTTCTTCAAAGCGGACTCTAAGATTGTCTGCACGACTTGGATGTGGCCAAAACGACAAGCGTAATGTAGCGGCGTTGAATTCTTCTTGCGTGATGGCGAAACGGGTCCCTGGATTGCCGTCAAAGATGAGTAGTTCGTCGTCGCCGAGGTTGGCGTGCTCATATTCGACAGCGGTGACGGCAGCGGAAACGGCAGTGTACTCGGCGGCGCTACTGGGCTCGGTGCTGCCGGTGCGACGACATTTGGCGTCGCTGGGTGGGTAGAAGCAAATATCGGCGCATTGGGATCCATCATCGACACGGTCTGGTTCGAGGCGCTGTCGGTGCCGTGATTCTTGCCGCCACCCAGGCTGTTCGAGTCTACCGTTTCGGTGGCGGGTCGGTGATGTGTTCCCGACGGCGCAACAGACGACAAGAGCGCGGTACCATGATAGTCACGATTAACGACGCCGCGTTCCAGTGGAGTAGGTTTCTCGGTTCCGGTGCTATTCAGCGTCGAGTTGTGACGCGCCGTAACGACGGGACCCGGAACCATCGACAGCGCCTGATGGGAAGGTATCGACAGCGTTGGTGACGGCATGGCCATCGCGTTCACGTACAGTGCTCGCGTACCGGACGTCTGCGATGGCATTGGCGGCAAGTTCGGTCGCTCAAAGCCGTTGGTCACAGAGACATCTACCTGAAACGCTGCGGCGAATTGGGAGGCCCTCGCATTGCCGGCCCGAGAACCCGATCCTGGGTTTGGCCCCGCATCATGAACGCCTCTGGTCTCTGCACGATGAGACTGCGGTTGGCGCCTTTCCTCTTGGAGTTCTTGCTGCTGCTGCTGCTGCTGGTAATGTAAACGCACCGATAACGGTCGGACAGCAACTGCTCCTTCAAACGTAGGAGCAACATCCCGCATGCTCGATTCCGATTTGGGCAACGAGTGCCCAGCACCATCTGCTGTTGGACCGGAAACGCCCGCTGATCGTCGATCCAATGAAGTCGTTGCCGTCGACTCGCGACGGACGAGCGACGCAGCCGTTTCGTGCTTCACGGAGCACTCAAACGTTCCCATGAGCCGCTTAGATCTTAACAAAAACAATCAGTAATCTTCAAGGAAGCGATGAAAGAGAAGCCCAGTATCTGCGAGACACCAAAGGGCCAAAGCGAGAGCAGACGCCGGCAGCCGAACCCAGGGCCCTGACCCGTATGTCCACCTATCAGAGGTGTTGCAGCCGCGGGCACGCCACGAAAGCTGGACAAGGACGTGGCCAGCCGTCTTTAGGACACCGTTCGCTATCTCTGGAAAGCTCCTGTTGCGAATCGCTTCCCGAAGAAAAGGACGATAGCCAAGGAAACGAAAGCTCTGACCGCTCTTGAACTCAGCGAGGGGCAATCACCGGCCACGTTCCTATCGACGATAACCTCCTCAAACCAAATACAAGTCCTCTTTCTGCAACTGCGGTCGCAATCGCCAAAACAGACAAAAGAACGCTGCGAATCGTTGCGCTCGCGTGCGAACAAAAACAACCCGAACTAGGTCACTAGCCTGCGTTACGTCGTTCACAAATGCGGACGCACTGACCAGGAAGACAGTCGTGCCAGTACCACGCAACGTTATGCTCAGTAATTCTGCCGAAGAGTGAATACTCCAGCAAGTAATAAAGCGAGTGCAACTCGTTACTCGCGCACAACAAGGATAAGTAACGGTGCAATTGTCGGTTTCTTCAAGAGTAGCGCACGCACCGTCCGATGCGCGGGAAAAACCGACGGAACGGCTGCACGCAGCGGCGTGACACGGCGTCGATTTTGCCTTCGACGAGGCGGATCGGCATTCGTGACACGAATGCGTAACGCTCGCGGGCGCGCGCGCATCCCCACTCTTGGGATTTCGATTAAGGAATGGCTTTGGTGCCGTCCAGCCTCGGACAACCGCAATGAAGCCCGATAGGCTGTCGATGCGTGGACGGATCGTGTCCCTGGATCCGAGCTGTGCCGGCGGCGGCTACGATCGGGTTTCGTGCTGGATCGCTTCGATGCGTGCTGTCTCTGTACAGGGATGATTATGGAGTGCTGTTGGGTGGAAAATTCGCTTGATGGATGTATGGACGATAGATTTCCATACTGTGTTGAGATCGATCAGAATTGGTGATTTGTTTTGGGCAATCTTGCGTCCGTGATTAAAGTTGACGGTATCCAGGCATTGGGATCGTGCGCGATAGCGTTAGAGACTGGGCCAAAGATTTCGGTACAGAAGACAGGAATGGGTCGTACACTGTGACGGTGATATCGGGGACCTGCTGTTCATGGCGCAAGATGCTGCTGCGAACGGTACTTGGGGGCGACTGGCAGAGCGCGATGCCCTCGTGCTGGCGGGATTCGTTCTATATCGCTGCATGTGCGGCATCATCATGCACATTTGTGGAGGCGGCAACATTCTTTGGACGATATGGGTTGTGTTCGGGAGCGTTCATGTAATACCTTGGTGGGATTCGTGGCGCGTGGCCAGCAATGATGATTGTTTCGCGCGCACAACGTGTCCACCGAGGCGGGCCAGCACGCTGCGTACCCGGTAGGCTCGGATCGTTGTTCGCCTCTCTACCCAATAGTTTGTCTGGTAGTTGTGCGAGTCAGTGACTCATTCTTCATTCATCGAAAGTGTGCGTTTGTGACCACCAGCGCACCGAGATGCGGTCGGTCCTGCTGCCTTTTTGGGTGCAAACGCGGCGCTTGAGACGGGCGAGCAACGCTTCGCGTCTCGTTCTTCGTACGGGAACCCTACTTGTTGTTCTCTTGTTGCTCGCACTGTTATGGATGCACCCCGAGGAGCGCTGGCGGCAACGCTTTCATATACCTCTTCGAGCCGAGTTACGAGACGAGTCTCGTTTTGGTCTCGACGTACGTACAGACGACGAGTCGATGGGGCACAACGCGAACACCAAACTCGGAACGGCTCGCTGCAACTGCGCTCAAGAGCTTGACACTGCGTTCAGTTGTCTCAAAGTGCAGAGTGACGTGTTGGTGCGCGTTTTGGTGACGGCAGTGGAAGGATACCGGAAACCATGGCGGTGTCAGGATGCCGGCGTGCTGTTGGCCACTTGTTATTTGGATCAGAGGCATGGGAACCTTTCGAGCCCTGCTTTGAGCCTCGCGACCGTGGAACAGCACAGTCTCGGCGGACACAGTGATCCTTTTCAGGCGCTTTGGGCCTGTGAGTTCTATCTGGCCAACTTTTTATTATGTATTGATGACCTTGCGGGCGGCGCTGAGAACGGCACGCGCAGCCTGCTTGGCGGAGCAGGACACATTCTCGGCGAGTTGCTGGTTCCAGTAGCGCGACCAGATATGCAGAGCCGAGACATTCTTCGGGATCCGCAGCGAGCAACCAGTCTGTTGTACTGCCTCCTGAACTGGCATCGATGGGTTCGGCACATGGAAGAAGACAGCGCTTGCGTCGCGCTGTGTCAGCCAGTGGAGACAGCGCCTTCTCTAGATACGATCTGTACGGACTCGCTATGTACAGCGCTTTTCCGTGAATCAAGGAGTTCACCATTAACACTTGCTGGTTTAACAGTCCCTGAGCGTCCAACACCACGGGCTTGCGTTACTTGGCTTTTCGATGTTCTAGCCGAGCTGGCGGTGTTGCTGGATGCAGGAGAGCCGGTAACGACAAATGTATTTGCCTTGAGCGACAGCACAAGCTATGGTGCGTGTTGGCCAGCTGCGCAACGCTTGGCGCACTGTATGCGCACGAATGTCGTCGAGGGGAACGGCGGTGTATTGGGCCCCACCCGCAGCTGCCAGCAATTGCTTGGCGACCTCAGTGAATGCATCGGGGGGATTGCTCTCCGCCAAACTGCCGAGAACTGCGTCACCAAGGATATAAACTGGGCGGTGCGCTGTGCGCCGATGGTCGATCTGGACTATCATACCTGGTTTTTCGACGCCGTGCGCGATGCTTCGACTGCAGACTAGCGTCGGGAAATAGTTACCGAATGGGGTGAGATCTTTCTCAAGGTCAGCACTTTGACCAATGGATATTGCTATCCATTTTGGTCGTGCGATCAGGAGGTGCGGGGAATGATATCCGTATCTGCGATCGATTCAATTCAGGGCCAAGCGAATGCTGCCATCGGATCTTCAGGATCCTCAGAGTCGCTGCGGACTGGCATCCGACAATCCGCTTGGTAGAGACGCTATCACAGTCGCACAGTCTTGATCTGAGGCACGCCGGCCCCAGATCGGCTGAAAAGATGGCAGCACCGAAGGCTCTAGCGCTCCGCATCCCGAATGGTATCAGCGCGCCCATCGCGACACATCAGCGAATTCGTGACCACTGCATTCGTCTATGTCAGCAACTGCCACATTCCTCAGACTCAAAGAATAGGGTCAGTTTATCTGGAGTGACGTAACACCTCTTCATGAACAGCGCGTTCAGCAATCGTTGCGAACGCGCATGCTCCCTGGCGCGTTGCGCCGCACCCACGCATCCGTCACGTGACCGATCCATGTTGCACGCGTGCAATCGGTGACCTGCCCGCTGCCTATCGAACGAACGAACGAATGAACGAACGAATCGGTGAAAAGCGCCGAAACTGGATCGAGAGGCCCCTTGCGATGCGTAGGCCTCGCGACATTTATCCTTTGAGGCCGCACAACAACAGCGTTCTGTTGGCAAGCGTTGACCTCCCTGGCTCGAGCGGCCTCGACCTTTGATCCGTGGCCCAGCGCCCATGCCAGCGCAGCGGCCGTGCTGCACGCCACCCTGGAACGGCAGGCAAGGATCGAAGTGGTACGAAAATGTATAAACATGTATGTGTTGGAACAAGATAGGTCATCACCACTGGGTCACGATCGGTGGGTTGTCACCGCGTTGCGCGTGTCTCGACGGTTCGTCGGTGCACAAGTGTTGCAACCTCAACGGACCGTTGCACCCCTTCGACATGAACAGCTCACTGATGAAACGAGTCGATTCAGTCGACTTTACTTCCCCACTACAAGCAAACGTCGAATTACTCACTTCGCTTCTGGTGAGTGTGGTTGAGGAACACTGTGGTGAGTCTGTGGCGGCAGCCTTTGAAAAAGTCCGGACGCTCTCTCGTCTGTACGACATTACCCACGAGGACAAGCACTTTGAGGATCTCTGGACGTTCCTCCAATCGCTACCCGAAGAAAGTCTCGTGAAAATTTGCTCAACATTTAGCAATTTATGTAACCTGACGAACATTGCGGATCACGTGCACCGCATTCGGCGACGTCGGGCTTATGAGCGTGGCGAGTCGTCGTTCCTGCTTCAGTATGGGGCTACCGAGACGTTCGAGTTCCTCGTCAGGGCAGGGTTTACTCCTGAGGAAATTTACCGAAACCTCTGCAACCAGACCATTGATATGGTGTTGACAGCGCACCCGACGCAATCGGTCCGCCGCTCCCTGCTGAACAAGCTCCATGCCATCGGGATGCTGTTGATCGAACTCGATCGCAACGACTTGACGCCTCAGGAGCGTGATCTGCTGCATATGCGGATTCAGGCAGAAATGAATGCATTGTGGAGGACGGATGAAGTTCGTCGTGCTCGCCCCAAACCTGAGGATGAGGCCCGTGCCGCCCTCAACGTCATCACATCGACGGTATGGGACTCGGTGCCCCGATTCCTACGTCTGTTGGATATTGCCCTGCAAAAGATCGGCATCGAGGATGGTATACCTCTGGACTCGAAACAGTTTGTATTCTCGTCCTGGGCGGGTGGCGATCGCGACGGCAACCCCAACGTGACACCTCAGGTAACCTGGGATACCGTGCTCCTCAACCGCTTTCGAGCAGCGGAGCTATTCCTGGAAGCGATTGAGAACCTCATGTTTGAGTTGTCGCTGCATTACTGCAGTCCTGAGCTGCGAAAATACATCAACACGCTGCCCAAACCACGATTGCTGGAGGATGGGTCGCGCGTGTCTCTCATTTATCGAGAGTTCTGGAACCATGTGCCACCGTCGGAGCCGTATCGCCAGGTCCTGGCTTACGTTCGTGACCGTGTCCGACTGACAAGAGACTATTTTGGCGCACTGCTCTCGCACAACCAGCCTGCTGCTGACCAAATAGATCGCACGGCCATTCTCACCCACGAGGAAGAACTTCTGGAGCCGCTCCGCCAAATTTACGCCTCATTGGTTGCCGAAAGAGATACCTCGGTTGCTCGAGCAGGCCTTACGGATCTCATTCGCCGCGTGCAGGCTTTCGGACTCTCGCTTCTACGTCTGGACATTCGTCAAGAAGCCAGCTGTCATACGGAAGCGATGGACGCGATCACACGCTTCATCGGAGGCGGCTTGAAACCTTACGCAGGACATGAACGAGTCCGAGCGGATGCAGTTTCTGTCCGAGACGCTGCGTGGACGCCGTCCGCTCATCCCCCGTGACGGAATTCCAGACGCTGGTGCCACCGTTCAGAACGTTCTGCAAACTTTTGAAGTGTGCGCGCGTATCTCGCGAGAGCTCTCCACCACCGCCCTAGGAGCTTACATCATCTCCATGTGTATGGAGCCGAGCGATGTCCTCTGTGTAGAGGTCCTCCAACGCGAGTTCGCACCCAAACGAGCCCAACGCGTTGTGCCGCTTCTAGAGACGATTGGCGCGCTCCAACGGGCTGCAGAACTCCTGGCAGCGCTGTTCGAAGAGCCTTGGTACCGAGAGCATCTCCGCGAGGTCCACAACAATGTCCAAGAAGTCATGATTGGCTACAGCGATAGCGGGAAAGATGGCGGTCGGATCACATCCGCATGGGAGCTCTATCTCTGTCAGGAGCGCCTCGCTCAGACGGCGCAAAAGTATGGGGTGCATTTGCGTTTCTTCCACGGGCGTGGTGGCACGGTCGGACGGGGTGGTGGACCCCAACACTTAGCCATTATGTCGCAACCGCCAGATACGATCAACAAATATCTCCGGGTGACCATACAGGGTGAAGTTATTCAGCAGGATTTCGGTATGCCAGCACTGGCTGACCGAACGCTGGAGACCTACACCACCGCTGTGCTTCGCCAAGAGCTGATGCCATTCCGCAACGTCCAACCGAAATGGCGTCTCGTCATGGACCGTATGAGCCAGGTGAGCTGTGAGCGGTATCGCGCCATCGTCTACAAACGACCCGACTTTGTGCAGTACTACCGTCACGCCACGCCAGAGCCCGAGCTGGGTATTTTGAATATCGGTTCGCGTCCACAGAAACGTCGCGAAGGCGGTGTCGAGACGCTTCGAGCAATTCCCTGGGTCTTCAGCTGGAGTCAGAATCGACTCCAATTGCCTGTATGGCTGGGACTTGGCGACGCGATCGAGGATATCTTTGAACGAGGCGACGGGGACGAACTTGGCATCATGTACAAGGAGTGGCCCTTCTTCCGCTCGTTTATGGACCTGATCGAAATGGTGCTTGCCAAAGCCGATGCCCACATCGCCGCCAAATACGATGAGGTTCTCGTACCCGACGGACCAATGCACGCGATTGGTGCGGAACTACGTCGTCTGCTGCAACACACCATCACGCTGGTGATGCGCGTCTCTGGTTCTCGTCGCCTTCTCGATAACGACCGCCCACAACAGCGAGCGATTGATGCGCGTCGTCCTTGGTTAACACCAATGAATCTTGCCCAGGTGCGGGCGTTGAAGCTCATGCGGGCCTGCTCCTCTGAGAACAAAGAGCCTGACGCAGTGGTCACGGATTTGTTTGTCATTAGCGTCAAGGCATTGGCTGCTGGGCTCCAGAATACGGGTTGAAGGGCGCCCATCAACCGCGGTTTGTGGATGTGTGGACGCAACCATGTCCATGCACGAACGTGTGACAGACTCGAAGAGGCGCTGGTATCCCTTTTGAACCAGACTCGTCGCAAGCGATGTTGCCTATCGGCACACCGGACAGGAGGCGACGCCGGAGGCATTCCACCAGGAGCAGTACGGCCGGGAATCCCGATGTAAACGAATCCGGCGGATCGACGTACCAGGAGAGGACGTCGTCCAACTGCACTGTATATTCATCGCCACGATTCACCAACAACTTGCGTCGGCACTGGAAACACGGACGAGTTGCTGCAGAGACGTAGGCCCTGGTCGACAACTGCGCCCGGACAGTGTTCAGTTTGGCGACTCCCAGAAGCGGAGGCATCAAGGACGTGGGTGTCTGTAGAGGTGCATGCTCGAGTCCACCGAGATGTCGCTGTCCATTCGATACACTCGCAACCTTTCGGAATGATTTTCAACCCAACGCATGGAACGCAAGCCAGGATTTTCGAAGGATGCTCGGGTCTGGACCTGAGCACGCTCCATAAACATTCGATCACTCCTGAGGCTGCATCCCTGGGCAGCGATATACCCGTACGAATAAGCGCGCGAGCAGGAGAAGTTTGGAGCGCGACGAACGCTTGGCGTTGCTGAAACCTGACCAGCACTGGTTCGTTACAAATACCATGATCCTTTAAAGCCTAAGCAAACACGTACATATGCACAAAGATTCCAACACCCACCCCCGAACGTCGGTCCCAGAGCTATTCACAGGAGGACTCCCCTCTAGACTCATCATTCCTTTCATCTACAAGACGCATAAAATCTACAGAGACGTCTATCGATCCAGTCGGTTGCTCGCTCTTGCATCGAGAGGCGCGACGGAAAACATGTTTTGTTACTCGGATCGGCTTCCATACACCGTTAACGACGCTCGATCGACGACTCGGGCGGTACGCTGGGATACCTTGTTGTTGTTGTTGTTGACGCCGATGCGGAGGTTCTCTCTCGAGTCATTTCAGGTCGAGTCGTCGGTGAAGAGGACGGAGCCGTCGAGGCACGTAACGGTGGCGACAGACCATCCAACCATCCGGCAGTCAGTTCGGCATCGTTGGGTGTCCGACCAGTTGTCCAAGTGGTTGTCGACGAACTCGATGCAAGCAGTTTGGTCTCGTTCGCAGTCCAAACCGAGGCGTTCCAGTCGTGCTGCTCTCGGGCCAGACGATACATGGCATCGTTGGTGTCGGACGAGGGTCGGACAATGTCGCGACCTCCCAGCGATGGCCAGTGAGCCACCTCGTCGTTCCATCCACGCAGCGTCTCGGTTGCCTGGCGTTGGGCCCCCGACAAGTACCCCGGTGCCGTCCAGGTGTTTGACAGGATTGGGCTCGAAGCGAACGGCATCGCATTCACATTGGTGCCGGGCTGGCTCCTCGCATGATCGCTAATATGCGGCAGATTCGGTGCTGATGGAGCCTTGAACGTCCCTGCGCCAGTGCCAGGCATTGATGTCTTGGGTGAATGGACCGAGGAGGCAGCAGACGTTGTTGTCGCAAAAGCAGCCTCGCTCAGCATGCACATGAGTCCTTGTGTCGACGCATCCGACGGGAGCGACGTTTGCGGCGAACGCGTCGACGGTGGCACCAACGGCCGATGCACTGGCGTACCTGGTGCCGCGTTGAACGGTTTCAGCGCCGAATGGCCACGGCTGCCGGGAGCACCCAAATTCGAGGGCGACCACATCAAGGGGTCACCGCGAGTCTCTGTTGCGCAGGGCCAGCTTCCGACCCTTTTCTCCAGAGAGGGCTCCTCGGAAGGCGACGGCAGCAGCCAGGACATCTCATTGGGAGAGCCGGGCGGCACCGAGCCAACACTGACCGCACTGTCCGCGCGGTGAAAGTCCTCTGAACGCCGAACGTGTGCATTGGATCCCCATGTGGCCGTCGTGTCGGTGACACCTCGATCCAGTTCAGGTCGACGGCGAGGGTCACGTCCGCTGACACCGACTGCGCCACTTACCTGGTGCAGTTGCATAGGGCGCTCGGTTGCATTCAGCACGGGGTGGTTATACTTACAGCTGGTCCCGTACGGGCAGGATCCAGTCATGACCCAATCGAAACAATCTCGTCGATTCAGCGAGTCAATCAAACGGGCATCTCGCGGCGGATGATTGAATTTGCAGCGAGCGCCGAACTGACAACGTCCGGTTTTCAAGTAATGCAAGCAGTCTGGTGCGCCCTCACGGCATGGATAAACGCCCGGTCTGTTGGCCGCTTGAGCAGCGGTCCCTGAGGGAATCACACCACCGGCGCCATTACTGCTGCCGTTATTCGGATTCAGGGACGTGTTCGATGGCTGGCCAACGCGCCGCTCTCCGCAGACCAGCGATCCGCTTGGACTCGACGTACTGGCGGCCGTCGCCAACGAGCTGCTAGAAGATGATATCGGCGAGCGAGGATAGAATGGAGAAGTGGGTGCACTTTGTGCTGGCATGCTGCCCACCCCAGATACATGTTCAGGCGGGGACGATGGAGCTGCAATACCTTCATGCCCCGAGACAGGCCGCTGGACCGAGCCAGGGCGCCGGGGCTCTCTACCCTGCCAACCCGCGATATCCTGGTCGGGCTGTGACGACGACCACCTGGGCGCCGCTTTCGTGCCCGAATCTGTTCCGCATGTCGGCGGCTTATGCAAACTCCTAGGCTGTGTTGTTGAGGTCACGCCGCGACGGTCGCCCGAAACTCGCGTCGACCAACGCTCGGCATCAGAAGAAGCCAACCAGCGCCCGGATTCACTGTACGCATCAGCACCCCAGACCGCGTGCAAGTCCAACCCGAACTCTAGTGGCGAATGGGAGCCAGCGGCGGATGCTGTCGGCTCCTCGTTCGAAGAAGCAGCCGGGTGCACGCTGTCCCAAGAAGACGTGGTGTCTTCGTTGCGTGACTCCAGCTGCACACGATGCGCCATAAACCCACAGCCACTTGTGATTCACCAGCAATTCAAAACTTGCACAAAAAAACTTCAGTTCTGATGGACAAAACCTGTGCAGTCAACGTTATGAGCCGGGCTTGTGCGTGCGCCTGCTCCGCGCTCAACTGGTGTGCACGCACGCGAGCCCCCCTGCCGCACTGCAGCCGTTCGTTCTCGACGATGACCCAGTTGTAGCGGTAGACCCAGCGCTCTATCCAGTCTCCGTCCCCAAACACACGGTCTTGAACAAAGTACAAACGATGATTTCACGCCCTCTCACACAACAGGCAATATACTTCACTCAGGCGAACAAGTAGCGCACACGTAGACGCAGGGACGATGGACGCCAGATACAGAAGCGTGCGGGTTTCGCGCGACCCGCTTGCCCGTTGAACGCGATGACCGTATGCAACCATTTTGAATATACTTGTCCCAAATAGCTTTCTAAGAAGAATCTCGGCGTGACGTCCCGCATGCGCTGTCTCGGGATCGATGCGTGGCGACGGGTCGGCGCACGCGCGGGTGTCTGTCGCTCCGATCCGTACGGCTGCTTGCTGCGCGCAGCCTCTCTCGAGCGCAGCGCGGAGGCACTGGCCATATCCTGTTCGGCAGCAAACCCTTTTTCTCGATCCTGAAGTTCTATCAATCTCTTATGGGTGCTTCATAAGATATTTTCTTGATCACGGAATCCTATAGATCATTCATTGTTTTACAACCTGACCCGGAAAAATATAGATCGTTCATGAGAGGCATCCACGAGCACGGACATGGATGCGTGCGCCAGCCATGCATGAGCGACTCTTCTCCCTGATAAGCATGGTACTGTCCAATGACGTCTAGAATAGATTCGCCCTGGTCCATCCAGTTGTCTTGGCAGTGACCCAAAGAATTCTTGGATTCGACCATCGAGCTGTCAAGTGCCGACACACACTCGTTCAAGGATCGCTGGACGAAACCACGTCTGCATCGTGCGCGCCATCGAGTCGATGATCTGAGCATTGCGTTTCGACAACCCGCAGACGCCACCTCCCAGCGGCGTGATCGGCAGTCCCGGTCCAGGGACAGCAGCGCAGCGACTCGATTCGATGATGCACGCATGCGCCGCTGTCCGCGTGATCCGCGCCGGTCGATCGCGCTCGTCGGTGACGCGTCGCGGCGGCGTGGCGTGACGTCCATCCCGGGGCCCATACAGATTCTGTATCTTTACGGACATCGTTGTCCTTGCTGGTCAGGGTCGATGGGTCCGAGCGCTGCGCGCCAATTCAAATCCCGCGCGTCCGTTCGGGTTCGTGTCGTGCCTTGGCAGCATCTCGTCTGTCTCTCCGAGTGCGTGGTGTGATGGTGCGTGTCTTCGGGAACCCTGTAGGTGGTGTTCAGCACTATCGCCAGCGACAAGGGGATAACCATTCATCAGGTGTTCACGAGCGCACGAACCCTGCTGGGGTGCTTGAACAGGATGAGAACGCACGGCCGGAACAGCAGGAGTCTGGAGAGGCCGACGAGGCCCAGACTCGTCTCAAGTCGCTCTTGGGGAGCGTGGCTCGCTCGAGTTCGTTGTTGACGAGGCGTGTTGCTGGGCCACCTGGCTCATCCTTGTCCGGTCTGGCTGAGCGTCGGTTGCAGTCGGGGGAAGCTGGAGTACGTGCATCGAGTGTTGCTCGCAACGAACGCGTTTTGGCCGGAAGGGCAGAGCCGTGGCCGCCTCGAACTGACGTCGAGCGTGAAGCGACGGCAACGCGGAGTCACGTCGCAGCAGAGACGATGCCTTCACGGGTTTCGCAACGTGGTGCAGGCGCCGCTGTCGCTCCAAGTGCTGGTCGAGCGGGGGTTCGGCGCAAACACCGCTTTCGGCCAGGTTCACGGGCAATCATGGAGATTCGCAAATTTCAGCGCTCGACGGAGCTGCTGCTGCGGCGTCTGCCATTCGCGCGCATTGTACGAGAGATCTGTGAGCGCCTGTTCGGAAGTAGCGCGTTCCGTTGGCAGGCGAGCGCGCTGGAAGCGCTGCAGACCGCGGCCGAAGACTACCTCGTACATCTTTTCGAAGACAGCAACCTTTGTGCAATTCATGCCCGCCGTGTCACCATCATGCCTAGAGACATCGCCCTAGCTCGTCGAATTCGGGGTTATCATAGTGATCCTCACGGCTATCTATAGGTAGATTTGGCTGATCGAAAGGAGTATCGCCCGATTCCCACGGCGCTCCATGTTCGTTCTAGACCCGTGGGTTGGATCGTGACGAATCAGCAGTGTCATATCATAGGCTGAGATCACTGACTCGACTCCTATGTTGATCGTGCTCGAGAACGCCTCTGGCGCGACTCGAGGTGTGCATCATCAGGTAGGCGCGCTATCCGAAAACGTCTCTATAGATGCTAGACACGTGCGTCGTATTGATGGAGAGAAGCTGGTCGTCAGTTGCCCCCGCTTTCGAACCGCTTATGCCAGCGAGCATCTCAAGGCCGGTTTCTAGGAGTGCAATCGATCCGAAACTTTTCCAATCGTGCATTGGTGACACACGACGTCTTCGGCGGATCATGAACCCGATGTGATGAACGACTCAAGAGGAATTCACTGAATGCAACTCCTGAAATGCGTCTCTGTTGCAAGGATCTGTGGTCCCTCGGAGCAGCAATGGTCGATCGTGGCGAATGCCGCATGCCGGAGGGCTTCCCGAATCCTCGCGCAGCGTTTGCGCAACCGGAATCGGCTGGCATTTTTTGGGCGCTCATTGTCAGCGTTGATCAAACGAAGACACGTCCGCATTGGGCTGTTCTCTCGTGCGCTGAATCGACGCGCACAGGAAGTGGGAACCCACGGCAATTCAAGTCCGTATTTATTCACGAAATTTCAATGCAATCGAGCTGCGTGTGCACCCACCAACAGTGCGTCTGGGCAGATGGTCCAAAATCGCTGCGCATCCTGGTTGGCGGAACGCGCTCGAGCTCCTCGACGATCGGCCTTGGTGACATCCCCGATAGTCAGCCGAAATGAAGCTATCCGTTTGTCGAGCCACGATGTGCCAGAGGTTTCGCCCCCATCTTGCCCATGCTGATGAGAAACACCCTTACTAGTTTCATTGCGGCCGTCTCCATTCATCGCATCCGCGATCGTTCGCTGTAGAAAGATACCCGCAATTCCCCGATGGCCGCCCTGTGTGCGTTATCCCCGTAAGGTTCGCATGCCACCACAAGACCGCGTTCTGGATCATGAGTCGCCGGCACGCGCCCCGTATAGTCGATTCATCGATGTGGTCATTGCCGAATCACCTAAGTGTTCTGATAGTAGTCTTTCGAATACAGCAAGAACAAAAGTGCAGGGCCGAAAAACATACCAAACCAGAAGAAGAGGTTTGCGCCACGCCGCAGCACCGGATGCCCTGCGTCCTCTGCCGGCACAAGCTTCGCCAGATAGATCAATGGAATCTGGAGCATCATGAGCGTGAACATCCATGCTCGAACGCGAAGGAAGGTAATACTCAACAACATCTCGTGAAAGATTGCGCTGAACAAAAAAACAAACAGCTGAGCGACGAGTTTCGTGTATCCACGTCTCATGAGGCAGCGGTACACATGCAGATAGAGCCAATCATGCACCGGTCGATTCCATTTGCGAGAGAACTCTGCCAAGTTGGTGCTATTCCACCAGTCTTCGTAAAAACGACGGTCCCCGAAATATGTAACCTCCGCAAAGACATTGAGAATGACTTCAAAGGTCGCGATGAAGAGCAGCGTCCACAGAAGCACGGCCGGAATCATGAGCTCCACGATAAACTCCACCGTGGATAGTTGATTCACCTGCTTGAAGACGGGCATCATGGAGTACACCACGAGCTCGTAGATGAGAAACATGCATCCCAGCGCTTCCAGGGTACGTCGCAACAGGAAACCCATACGAATGCGCGGTGAATGCACATATCCCTCAACGCGGTAGACTAGGCTCGGGATCACCAGAAAATACAGGAAACGTTTCAAACTGACCAGGTCGGGACACATGCCGTGGCGTTCAATCTGCTTCGCCCGGATTCCGAAATAGTAAGAGTGATTCTTCAACAAGAGGACGAGACTTTGGAGACCAATGAAAAAGGCTGGTACGGGAGAGAGCGAACGATTCAAGAATACCTTGTACGGGACCAACAGATGAATACCGCACGCAAAGCGATAAAGCAGCTCGCGCAGCGGCACCGAGATCCACCCGTTGGCAGCCAACCAGTGCAAAGCGAAGACTGAAAAGGACCCCAGAACCATTGCTGCATAGAGAAGCAATGTCGTGACCGCTCCGTCGAGGGACCAGAGCAGAAACTCAAGATCGATCGGCGGTCGGCCCCGTAAGTAGTTCAAAAGCGGCAACTGCAAGGCCAAGACCGCAATGATGAGTAAGAGTAGGTTGGTGAAACCCCACAACACAGCAGTGGTGACCTCGGTGTCATCCCAGTAGTCTTTCTCCGGCAAACGGGTATTTTCCAGCTGAGATGTCATCTCCTGGATGAGCGACGGATGTAGCTCGTACTTGCCTTTTTGAGGATAGTGCCAACCAGGTCTAAGGCGCCCATGTGAACCGAAAGAGTACGAGCGTGGCGTCGTACCCCGTCCATCCCTCGATTCTCTGTTGTTCGGTGTCTCAAGAACAGTGCCAGAAGCAGCCGCAGCAGCAGCGTCCTCGGTTGCCGCAGGCACCCCAGACGCACTCATGTTCAGGCAACCGTCTCCGTGTCCGCCACTGGCTTCAAGGACCTTTAAAAGACAGCCACAAACAACTGCTGCGCTCAGCCAGTTCAGTTCGCCCTTTTCTACAAAAGCGCCACTGGGGGGACAAGTCCAACCCAGGACGCTGAAAAGTTTAAAACTCTCCCGGCCCTAACTATTCAATGGGCAGAATACTGAACCCCTTGTCCAGCCGCCAAGCACAAACGTTCGCAAGCGCCTCTCTATCTTGGTAACGAGTGCTGTCTCGCGAGGGTGCAACCACGAGAACACGCTTCACCGTAGCGTCGACAGCAAACACGCCAGGCTACGAACCGGACTTGAACAACACCAACCAACCGTCTTACCTTGCAGACGAAGACGATAGAACACAGACGCACCTTTATCGCTCCGTCGAGTCCCGTGTTGTTCGTCTGCGCTTTCCGCAGTGTCCAGCACGTCTTCAGGGCGTCGAGAAGCCACCAAGGCCGGCGCCGTCGTCGGTCGCCAAAGCCATGGATATCTCCGGGCGAGCCAAGCAAGCAACCTGGAAACGTACTTGTTTCTCTGACTTTTTGTGGTCCTCTCCTAGCTCGACAAGGAGGTGAGTGTCACTCCTACTGGAATGGAGCTTGCTTCAACGAGTGATGATTTGGAACTCGCCACTCCAGTACGAGATCTGTCCAGTAAGTGGACGTTGATCCCGCTTTACCTGCGCGCTCAGCCGCTCATTCGTCACCACATCGCCTCGTTCAACTACTTTGTTGACAAGGAGATTCGACAGATCGTTCGTTGGAATGGCTACGTCACTAGTGAAGCGTCTTCACAGTGGTTTCTCAAGTACCTGGACGTGCGGGTCGGAACACCGAGTGTGTACGAGCACGTCGATGTGCAGAGAGCGTTGACGCCCCACCAGTGTCGAACCAGTGATCTGACCTATGCTGCTCCGATTCTCGCTGATATCGAGCACTATCGTTGTGGTCAAAAGGAAACCGTCTCGAATGTATTCATAGGTTATTTGCCGATCATGTTGCGATCCTCGCGCTGTTGTCTGTTGCGAGCTGAGAACGAGACTGAACTAGCGGAGCGTTTTCGCGAGTGTCCGCTGGACCCCGGAGGTTACTTTATTGTGCGTGGTGCGGAACGGGTGATTCTCATCCAGGAGCAGTTGTGTAAAAACCGCATGTTGGTCGAGCTGGATGCCAGGGGTGACCTCTGTGCGACGGTGACGAGCTCCACTGCGGAGCGCAAGTCTCGTACCGCGGTGGTCCTTCGGGGCGAACGGCTCTATTTACGACACAACACCCTGACGGAGGATATTCCGATTGTGGTTGTGTTCCGAGCAATGGGAATCACGAGTGCAGCTGAAATGGTTGAGTTGGTTAGTTGGCATGCACCGTTACTGGAACCATCGCTGGAGCAGGCGGACTCGCTGGGTGTTCGGTCTGCTCCCGCGGCACTCTGCTACATTGGTCAACGAGTACGAGCCCTGCTACAGGCCAATCCCTGGAGACGTCAAGAGTCGTCAATAGAGCAACGATCCAGACGGAGACATGGCATCGAAGAGGAGGCACGAGAACTACTTAAAGCGGTGGTGCTGCCGCACGTACCCTGTGATGGCGTCGACTTTGGGGACAAGTCTCTCTACATTGCGCTCATGATTCGTGGTGTGCTGGCTGCCAAGGACAACCCCGAATGTTTGGACGACAAGGATTACTATGGAAACAAACGACTTGAATTGGCCGGTCCGCTGCTTGCCCTGCTTTTCGAGGATCTTTTCAAAAAGTTCAATGCTGATATTCGTCGCCATGCAGATCAGGTGCTTGCCAAGCCGAGTCGAACACAGGACTTTGACGTGACTCGTTGTATGCGTAGTGAGACAATCAGTCACGGTTTTGAGCATGCGCTGAGTTCTGGCAACTGGGCACTCAAAAGGTTCCGCATGGAGCGCCAAGGGGTGACGCAGGTGCTCAGTCGCCTCAGCTACGTCGCAGTCATCGGGATGATGAGTCGGATCTCGTCTCAGTTTGAGAAAACGCGCAAGATCAGTGGACCACGGGCATTGCAACCAAGCCAATGGGGTATGCTGTGTCCCTGCGACACCCCAGAGGGTGAATCCTGTGGGTTGGTGAAGAATCTCGCGCTCTTGGCGAATGTGACAACGGAAGAGGATGATCACGCCTTGCGTCGTCTGGTCTATGATCTGGGTACTCAGGAGATTCGCGCGCTTATCGAGTACGATCTGGTTTGTTGGGAGCGTGCAGGAAACTGAATCGCCAGCGCCGACCGAACCATGGAACGTCGGTGGACACTCGTCCAGCGCTGGTCTTTGTGAATGGTCTTCTGTTGGGGATGCATCGTCGACCGAGCCAACTGGCAGCGCAGCTACGTGCTCATCGTCGACGAGCTGCACTAGGTGCTTTCGTATCCATCTGGGAGAGCGCGACGCCAGCGTGGCGAGCACTGCACCTGGCGACCGATGCAGGCCGTGTCTGTCGGCCGTTGCTGGTTGTCGATACTGAGCGCGGCATGCTGCGTCTTCAACGTCATCATCTGGAGGACCTGCAGCTTGGCCTACTGCGTTGGGAAGATCTCTTGCGTCACGGCATCATCGAGTACCTGGATCCCAACGAGGAGAATGATGCGTTCATTGCGCTCAGCGAGCATCAATTGCACGCCCAGAGAGAAACCGATCGAAAAGAGCATGCCAAACTGGACTATACCCATGTGGAGATCTCTCCTGAGGGCATTCTTGGTGCCTGTGCAGGACTCATTCCATACGCCAACCACAACCAGTCTCCACGGAACACCTATCAATGTGCGATGAGCAAACAAGCTGTCGGTGCAATGGCCTACAACCAACACCTCCGAACGGATGCCCTGCTTTATCTTTTGAGTTATCCCCAACGCCCTCTCGTTCAGACGCATGCCGTGGAGTTCACGCACTTCAACGCGCTGCCTGGTGGTCAGAATGCCATCGTGGCGGTCATGTCCTATAGTGGCTATGACATTGAGGACGCACTGGTCGTGAATCGAGCGAGTGTTGATCGGGGCTTTGGACGTTGCACAGTTCTTCGCAAATATCCAGTGACGCTTCGCGCGTACCCCAACGGTACTCGAGATACCATTGAACCGTTGGCTTCGACGAAAACGACAACAACCACGTCGACAAGCATCACCAACGCTACCACGGGCATGAAAAGCGATCCTGGTCGGCAGACAGCAGAGCGTGCCACGACTGCACCAGATAAGGAGATCGCCGCTGAAAGAAGACGACGGGTGGCAGAGCAAGCCCTCGATGGAGACGGTATCGCAGCTCCGGGCATGCGGCTTGATCCTGGTGCTGTCCTGGTGAACAAGTACACACCGTTGGAGACACTTCAAGCGCCGTTTTTTGGTCTAACGAATGAACCGTCGGATGGACGCTCTGTTTCGCCACGAGACGCTACGGCATCATCAACAGCTGGCTGGAGACGCACAGCGAAGCGGCCCGCGCTCGCAACGTACAGAGCACCAGGAGGTGCAGGCGTTGTCGACCAAGTCCTCATCACGCAAGACCAGAACGATTTGCGTCTGGTCAAGGTCATGGTCCGACAGACCCGTCGTGTTGTCGAAGGTGACAAGTACGCGTCGCGCTTCGGACAAAAGGGGGTCGTGGGCTTGATTCCCACTGAAGTCGATCTTCCGTGGCATGGCCAGAGCGGCATTCGACCCGATATTGTCTTCAATCCGCACGGTATGCCATCTCGCATGACTGTGGGCAAAGTTTTTGAGTTGATTGCCGGTAAAGCTGCAGCACTCGATGGACGTCTTCGAGATGCGACCGCTTTTGTGGAGCGGCGTGGCCTCGACAGCACCGAGGCTAGTGCAGAGGCGCTGCTTCGGCTCGGGTTTGCTTACTCAGGAAAGGATGTACTTTATTCTGGAATTAGTGGCGAGCCGCTGACCGCACACGTGTTCTGTGGACCCATTTATTACCAGCGGCTGAAGCATATGGCGGTCGACAAGTGTTTCGGGCGTGCTCGTGGACCACGAGCGGTCTTGACACGTCAGCCAACAGAGGGTCGTAGTCGCGATGGGGGTCTTCGGCTCGGGGAAATGGAGCGAGACTCGCTTCTCGGTCATGGTGCGAGTCTGCTTGTACTTGAGCGCTTAATGTACAGTTCCGATGCTTTTGCGGCGTTTGCATGCGAAGCTTGTGGCCATCTCGGGACACGAGACTGGTGCCAACTGTGTCGCCAAGGCAACGCGATGCAACGGGTTCTGTTACCATACGCCTGCAAATTATTATTTCAGGAGTTACAAGCAATGAATATAGTTACGAAACTGCGTCTTGGTGACGCTGGTTAGAGGACACGACCGTGGCATGCTCGGGTGCGATCATTCGTCTGAGTGCTCTTTCGAGGCTACCGACCACTCGAGCATGCTCCTGCTGGACGCTGCTCTTGCATGACACTATGCGTCGACTTGAACCAGACCAGTCGACCAACTAGGGACCGGGGTCGTGAGAAAACTGTCGAATGGACATGGATGCCGTGATGCGGGCACGATGATGGTTCATTTTTCGATGACCGGGTTGTGCAAGCACACGCACTTTCATGGTTCCATGTCGCTGTTTCATGGGGTTCGTCGCTCGATAAAATAGTGTCGACGGGCCCATTCGGCTTCGTTGATTGACGGAGTCAGTCGTCGCGATGTCCTCATCGTGCTGCGCGCAGTAGTACCCAAAAGCAGCACGATCATTCGGATCAAACAATAGGTACGGATAGTATGTTTCGGTTGGGGCAACATCGCGAACAGCGGCTCTGCCAACGCTCGGATGACCTGCCGCTGGCGCTATCTTCGCGTTTGTCGTTATCGTAGACGCCCAGCATCCGGCGGTACTTGATGTTGAGGGCGGGGTCATACGCTCCAGCCAGGAGGCCCAATCCGACCGATCCCGGCCGAGTCGATGTCGCTGTTGACGCCTGGACTCGGTCTGCACTCGTCGTGGAATAGACTCAGAGCGCTGATTCGGGAGAGGTATCGCTGCCATCTGCGCAATGCGGTGTCGTCCCAGATGTAATCCAGCCTGTTCGCCCAATTTGGGGCCATTTGAGGACAAGCACGCTCGCGGTAAAGAAGGTTTGCGCCCATTCGAGCTGGGGGGCAGACCTTGGCCTCCCTGTCCATGAAGCCGCTTCTTATAGCGCACGCCGCAAGCATTGCAGAGTGATTTTGGTCCTGCAGGTCCAGAACGCCACAATGGTGTCTCGGTGGCCCCGCACTGAACGCAACGTCGTACCGCACAGTCACTGAAGAGCTCTACGGTGCTGCCCGCAGCGCTCGAAACCGTTCCGCTGCCGAGCCATGGATAGTCGCAGTCGAATGCGCCCGTACGCGGGTCCATGCTTACATCAGGATCCACTTCGAGTTTGGACGAACTCTTCGTTGCCACCTGGCTGCTGTTCTGAGCCGCCGTGCCCTCCCGCTGCCACGGACTAGCCACCAGACTTTGGGCGCTCTCGGAGTCTCCCTCGAACGGCGTCACCTCAGTGGGACAATGAATGGTACGCGGAGACAGACTTGTAGCATTTTCGCTTCCACCCTGCTCGTCGCCACTCCAGCAACCAGCAGGCAACGTCAGACTCGTAAAGTTAGGTGGCTCTGTGGCTGCTGCCTCCGACTGCCTGGCAGCGTCCCACGTCTCTAGAGCGTCCATCAGCGTGCTCAGCTCGAATTTGTCTACGCCACGAGTCCAAACCTTCTCTCACGCGCACACCTATCTACCTGGAGAAACTTGAGCACCACGGTAGCGTGGTCGCTTGTCGCTCGCTGGTCAAGCGCGACGCTCCGAGGGGCGTCAGCGAACAGTCACCTCCCAGATAGGAAGCGTACCGTTTCGTTCTCGCCGGCGCGCGCCGCCGTCAACGGATTCGAAACCCTCCCTGGCGCCGAGGTCGAGCGAGCGCGCCACGATGGCGCGACAGGCCGGATCCGTGATCGACCAGCGCGGATCGAGACACGGGGTAATCATGACCCATCTTGTCCCGTTTCTTGAATCAGGTCCTCACAGAGGTGCTGGTGCCAACAACGGCTTGGCGATCGATCTGCGCTGGGATGGACGAACTGCACGATGAACGCAGTGCATCTCGGTGTATAGACAAGGTGCGTTGAGCGTATGCTGTTCGTTCTACCTCGTTGCCGCTGACGTGATCAATACCTGGATGCCTCGCATTCTGGTCTATACGCTTACTTACTGGACATGCGCGGGGATCTGGACATGTCTTGCAGCAACGATCAGACGGCGCAAGCAACGATTCGCTCGGGGTGGCCCAATCAATCGGTCCAGGCATCCGTGCCAGGCCTCGATGCCAGATCAGGCCGGCAACGTGGACCGCGATCGGAACCTCTCGAGCCCCGATCGGGTACGACGCCTGCGTCCGTGCGCGAAGCAAAGGTGTCGGCTGACCTCGCCCGAGACATCATCCACGCAACAAGCAGCATCGGTGTCGAGCACGTGACTGAGAACATATCCAGTGCAACCCTCGATCAAAAAATTGATTTCAATCATGAAAACTGCTTCCTGCTGAGACCCCTTTCGCACGAGGATGATCGCAGTGTTTGCGTTTCCAATGACCCAGACAAGTCAATGGCTCTCGATCCGCACGATCGGTTGCATGACGCCACCGACACGTGCTCTCACTTGCAACGGTGCACTCGATTACTTATACGTCTACAACGTCTGTTCGAGGAGTTGCCGAGAACTTGGCCAATGCTATGGTCGCGTGCACCGCGGATCACGTTTCCACAAAATCGACGTTGGTGCCCAAAGTGCTCCGCAACCGAGATCGCGGCACGCAGCGCCATCCGTTGGGCGTGTCCCGGACCGCGGTCGGTCGCCGCAACGGCTCGCGCTGCGTGCCGGCGTTTCGAAACGCATCCTTTGCGCGCGCACGCATCGGCGCACGCAGGCGACGTGCGCACGTTCTGCCGTTCTCTGCTCCATGGCTGCTGAAACCGCTGGAAAGCACTATTCAGCAGCTTTCCGGGATCGACCAATCCAGATATGGAGTGGGCACGAGTCAGCACGTACCTCGATTGTATTGGCTCGGTTGCTGGCGGAGGACGCCGCAGCGGCCGAAGTTCGCAACGATTACGAAGCTGCCTATGAGCGATATTTTGCCTCCGCGGATGCGCTCTTTCGAGCGGCCCGGGCGCTGGATACCGACCGAACGAGCTCGGCGTCTCCATCAGTGCTGGATTCTGGTTTAAACGCGACCCATAGTTGTTGCGACTCTGGTCAGGACAGTTGCAGAGAGGGTGCCTCCTCGGCTGAGGCAACCATGCGAACGCTCTGTTATCGCCAGATCGAGGCCCTGATCGCTCGATGCGAGGCCATTCGAGAGTATCTGTACGCTTCGACCATGGCCGAACATGAGCCAGTGGACTCCTCGTCCGACGAAAACTCCGCGATCGCCGTCAATACGACCGGCGAGAAGACCAACGTTGCAGCGACGAAAGCACGAGAGGCGATCGGGATCGGCAGCGAGAGCATCGGGCCGCAACTTCAGCGACGTTTCGAGGCGTGTCGAACGATGCAGGAGGCTTTGGAACAGAGTCGCTCGGCAGCGTGGTTGTTGGATGCAGCAGCCATTCCAGCAATACCGCAACAAGGCCACGAGCGTGCCTCTGCACCGCTTCGGAACGCACACGGTTCGACGATCGCGTCATGCGATCATTTCTCACGCCCAAGGCGAGAGTCTGGGCCCGACTTGTGCGACGCCTTAGGGCTGCCTTGTGGTGAACGACAAGACTTTCTCGATGAGCGCGGAACAAGTGCATCACCGTCAGAGCCAAAAACACCTTCGCCGGGGCCAGTGCGGAGATTTCTATTGCATTCGCCGGCTATGCGCTTATCGTCAGGGTGTCTCGTCGGACACGAAGGCATCATTTGCTACAAATGTGTTGAGAGGGGCCACATGGCAGACGACGCCAGAAAACCCGATCACTGAAGACGCGAATGGGACCCTGACAAAGCGAATTGCATCCTCTCGGGCCGATGCGGCGATTCTCTCGGGGACACGCGTCCCAACTGAAACACCGCATCATGATTCGACGCTGTCAGATGGTTTACTTCGTGGTGCACTTCAAGAAGGTGCGTTTCCTGCTGCTTTGGCGGCATCAGCGGTGCAAGACTCAGAGCAACTGCGGGACGATTTGACTCTCTCTGATTGGTATCATTTAGACCTTGGACAAGTGCCCAACAAGGCGGTAGGTGGATCACTTCAATCGATCGACTCACAGAACCGCGGAAATCGGACCCCTCCGGCCGTGCGGCAACGCGCTAGCGTATCGCCCTCAGAGCTCCATTCACCGGAATGCTCAGCTCGGCGAGCCGGAATATCATGCGTCCTGCTCAGCCAGCGATGACACCAGTCCGTTTCGGAGCGTTCTCGACGAGCCAACCGACCAGAATCCTCTGGATCAGACGCCCGGCACGATGGATGCAGCAGCATCTGGCGCGGCCTCAGCAGCGCAGCAACCAGATAGCGAATCGGCAGCCGCGATCCCTGACGCCCGACTGATCATTCAGCGAGAGTTGGCTCGAAGGTTTCGGGAACTACGTCAACGACAGCAGGATCGACATGCCGAGGAGCACCCATCCGATCAGCCATCTCCGTGGTTTACTGACGATGTCCCAAACACAGACGCGAGGCCTGCGCAGGCCGCTCCACATGACACCACCTTTGATACGACTTTCTCGTCGGGCTGGCATTCGAACCATTCCTCAATTTCCCGTTCGCGATATGAAGCGATGAAGACGAGAGTCGCGTTGATGAAAGAACGTCTCGGCAAAATGATGCTCGCAGGCAACGCAACCGCGACAATCGTCATGCCTGTTGCATCTCAGAACGAGACGTTTTCGGTGCAGCGCGTTGCCTCTCGGGAGACAACACCGAAAAGCACGCTTCCTCGAACGGCAAGCTCTTCACCGGGTTCCCTTGGTGCAGCCTCGAACGCGCTCCAGCTCAGCCACGCCATTGTGAACCTTCATGCGGGCACTTTTGGTGAATTCAAGCGACTAGAGCCATTGCCTGTGCAGGCAGCCTCTCGATGGAGCATGGAGATTGACTTTCTGCTCTCGCCTTGTGAGCAGATCATGGTTCGAACACCGGTGCGACGACAGTTGGCCGACGGAACGAGCGTGGAAGTGCTTGAGAGTCGGCTGCGCCCGGATATTGAGGAATATCTCCCGCGACTGCGAGGTATGGATCAGGCGATTCGTGAGATGTTACGTTCCTTTCGCGAGCTCAGTGGAACGCTTAACTACGAGCCGACAGGGACCAGAGGCCCACAGTGGTGGCTCGAACAGCCACAGATTCCACCAGGAGGTCTGCCTCCAGGTGTGCGCGCTCTACTCCAACGAAACTTCCAGGAGGCTGCTGATATCCGGCATCTGGCTCGCGACGTCAATGAACGTGTTCCTGCGATCATTGCCCTGTCCAGCTCGCGAATATGCTTGCTCCTGTTTCGGGTATGATCTCACTGAGGCTACGGGTGGCTGGTCTTTGACGCCACGTAGGCGACCCGCCGCTCGAGTACGGGACGTGTTGGGTCCGGAGCTTCACGAGGCGCTCTCAAGAAACCCAGCATTCAGTGCGGTGGCCTATGCTCGTTCCGCGGTGCTGGGACTGTCGTCCGACACGGTCTTGCCCTCCTGGATCGAGGCCGACGACATCAACGAACGACTGACGCGACTCGTGGAACAACTAGAGAGGGCAGAGTTTCTCTACCGTGTCAAGATCGATCGGCTTAACCAGGCTGGCCGCTTTGGAGCGCCCTGGCGTCGAGAAAAGCTGGAACGCTACTATGCCGCTCGGCGACGCTGCGAGCGCGGGGCGCATGCCCTTCGTGAAGTATTTACAGGCATCGGTCACACAACTAGAGACCAGTGTGCGATTCGTTACAATGTGGATGTCGGCAGCGCCATTTTAGAGGCATACTCAAGGGTGCTCGAGCACCGCGCCGCAGCTATTTGCAAGCGCATTCGACTGTGTCTCGAGATTGAGCAGCAGCAGCAACAACAACAACAGCAACAGACCCTGAATGAGACGGCCCACGTTTCTCTGCGTGCATCAAGTTCTCGACTAGAGGCATTTCATTCCCGAAGACGGGATGCATCTGCATCAGGCGGGCGCCAACAGCGGGAGTCGCACCTTTCGCACCGGGGATGCGCGCTAGAACGACCGCGAACCATGCCAAATAGCTCCTGGGCCCGCGACCACTGGGGACTTGGGTTAGGCAGAAGCACTGGCACCCAAGTCGACATCAATAGATCGAACGAGCGCCCCCTATCGCGAATACCAGATCCTGCTGGAATCCTGCCTGCACGCTCGACGGGAGTGTCGCTAGAACCCTCCACACCCAAAGCGACGGCGTACTGCTTGGCCGAAACGAGTGCTCGGAGACGTCCGACGCCGCTCGTTGCTAGCGGTGCAGAGACACTGCCAGCTCGACGGATCCCGATGACGACCTGGTCAGATCAGGTAGGCTCGTCCGCGGCTCCGTCGGAGCACCGCAAGAGCAACGTCCCGTCCACCGGGGCAACCACCAAGCTGGCATTCTGGCTGCCCTGGCACCCATTCGGAACAAGGACCGGTGTGATGTTTGCTGCCAAGACGCTCTACCGAATAGGTCGCGACTCGCTGCGTGCGCGGCCACGACCATGAACGGCATCTCGGCGATCGTCCGCTCATGCAGAGCGGTTGTTGATGGCACAGTTTCTGCCCAAGGCCGTGTTTTCTACTGTATCGCTGACTCGGCTAGCTCAACTGCCGAGAGCGCTCAATGGTCCTTGTTCGGCGTTGACGCAGGCACGACTCGTAGGTGTTCGCGTCCAGGCCCATGAGCAGTGTCTGGACTTGGCGCGTCATCTGCTGAATGCGCGCGTCCCAATGTCGCGCATTCAGATGAATCGCTTCCGCCAGTACGGAGAAGGTGAAACCGCGATACTGTAGAAGCATTCGACGGAACCACGAGCGCGGTGTCTCGCTCAGCTCATCTCGCTTGAGGTGCGGTGCAAGGTCGCGCTCTCCCCTTCGTGCACCAGCTTCATGGTACCACTGGCTGACGCTGTTCGGGCCCTTGTCATCATCATCATCATCATCGTGGTCGTCGTCGTAAAGGGTCCCACGTCCGCGCGAGGGCTCATTCTCGAGCAGCAGGAGCAGCGCCTCCTCGGCCACGTCGCGATGCGCCGACGTCATGCACAGGGCGAGCCGTCGAAACACCAGCTGCACCAACTGCATCTCTGTTGGTGTCGCTGAGTTCAAAGCTCGCGCCTGCATCCGACCTCGACCGCCGCTGTTGCCATCGTTCCAACAACACCGCCATTTCATCCAAGTAGAGAATCTCTTTGCGGGTGTGACTCACCGGCCAGTGACGCAAGAGGTAACGGACCGTCTCAATGGCCAGCATTGGCGCTCTCGTCGCGAACTGGATTGCACACTCCATCAGTTCGGCTGCATAGACGACGTAGCCGTCCGGTACATGCAGCGGCATGAGCGCATGTCGATAAAAGTCCGCATGCTCCGTCTTGAGTGGCACTGCGAGGCCGCGTACAATCAGAGCGACGATGCTCAGCAGGTCTGCGAGGCCGCGCACCAAATGGCCATACGCTCGAGTATCGAATCGATACGGGAGACACAAATCGACGGAGATGCGACCTCGAATGAGCGTTCGTAGGTCCCGAAAACGGGCGTACATTCGATGCAGACAAGTCTTGACGTACTCGCGCTCATAGGCGGGCGCATTGAAGAGGCGCAATACATGGGGAACCAGTCGTTCCCAGAGATCGATCCGACTCGTTGGCGAGACAGCAACCAGGCCTGCGACCCGCTGCTGTTTCACCTCCGTGTCGCGCCGCTCGGGGTCTAGGAACTCCAGCAGCAGCGCATAGGCGCACTCGACTTGTTGCCAGTGGGGATCGGTCGACTCGGTCGACTCGGCTCGTGTCGAGGGTGTTCGGGTCCGCAGGATGCGCTCCGTCCGCGGCAAGGTCTGCGCAACAAACACCTCGTCGTCCGCGAGGGCGAGACGTTCCTCGTCTGTGATAGAGGGCGGCTCTCGGGTCGCCAAATGTTCATAAACGAGAATAATGACGGCGCTGTAAACGGACGCATCGGGTGCAAAGGCATCGGGTTGCGTCTCTACCCAGTCGACAAGATCGTTCATTGTATCGACCCGTTGCCTAATCGCTTGTGCATAGCGAAGTGTTGTATTTCGACCGTCATAGAGCGGCTGCGCACATGCTTTCAGCTGGTGGAGGAATTCGTCCCGACTCCGAATGCCGGCACGTCCACGGGGCGACATGCTCCTACCTGCGTCCGAGGATGAACGCGAACGTCGAGAGCGCGAGCGCGAACGTCGTTCCAGAAAACTAGTCGGGTACGGCGTCCTTCCGCGGACAGCCGCGTATGATTGGGTCGCCTGGAGCACGGCCCCAGTGGTAGCGCTTATCGTGCGTCCATTGGTCTGGGAGCTATACCCGTCAGGGGCCTCGAGTGGCCCAACCAAAGTACCTGTATCGGTGGCCCAGGCTGCAGACCGCATTCGCCAGAGGTCGTTCGGCGACTCGAGCCGGGGACCGCGTCGTTGGCTCCAAGCCGCTGCGAACGAGGTCGGTGAACTCGACAGCGAGCCAGCGGGCGCACGTGTTCCGCCAGCAGCCGAGCCGGGCCGCTCCGACGCTGTATCACACTCGGCGCGATCGTCTCGGCCACTCGGTGAGGTTGCCCGCGCTGGGTCGTCCCGCGGTGGCACGAGGTGTGTCAGGGACTCGGCCTCGGTTGAGTCGCTCGAGACGCTCTCTTCGTCCGTCTCACTCCCGCTCGGAGAGTAAAGAGACGTCCGCTCTCGCTCTGACGATGCGAGAGGCTGGCCCTGACCTGAGCTCGTTCTGGCCGAGTTTGCAGCCACCCGAAGGAGACCGCGCTCCGGCCACGGCAACTCTGTTGGTTCTCGTCCGGCCGATAACAACGTCCTATTGGTTGCGGGCTCACTCGTCGCTCGGCGTCGCGCACGTAACCCATCGTTACGCTGACTCAGAGCTAGTGAAGGTGGCGTCGTCGAAGCAGACTCGTGCTCGACCACTGTGAGCCGATCAAGCGCCTGTAGCGCTGCCAACGAGACCGACTGGGTCGACGTCCTATCGCTGTGCCCAGCGTCACTCGACGCTGCTCGAGGCGATGGTTTAGAAACCAGCGCGTTCTGATTTGCGTTCGATGAAACCTCTATACCCAACACCTCACGTCTTTTGCCCCGAAATGGCCACCGCATTAGAGGGAACGAACACACATGCACGCTAGACGTTGAGGGAGAAACAAATAAGCCATGTCTGGCGTCACGTGCTGGTCCTGTGGCCGGGGGCCGATCGGCGCGCAACGAACACGCATGCGTGCACGCATGGACGTCCCTGTGCGTGTACGCGTCCCGATGCATGTTTTGAGGGAAATGTTTACGCTTCCATGCTTGACGGGGTTGCATGACGAGTCCGTGCCAGCGATTGGTGCTTTCTTTCGGAGGTGGTCGCGAACGGCAGTGCGTGTGCTTGTCCCGGAGGGCGCTGGACCGCACAAGATTCGTTGCTGGGAAACGTTCGCGACTGAACGAATCTCGCCTCGTCCGCGAATGCCTCCATGAGCCTGGGCGCGCGTGTTTGTTCCACAATGTTCATGCTGGCGAGCTCTGCGACGAATGGTCGTCTCACGGACACGCGGAGGTCTTGGATCGGATGGCGTGGCGTGCGACGTAACGATTCCGATGACGACTCATCGTTGCTGGTAGGCTCGCCCGACCGTATCGCCACGCGCTACGAGCAGCAAACGCAAAATCTGGTATCCTTTTGGACGAAAGCGACGGTGGAGTTTCTCTTTTTCGGCTGCAATGCTTGTTGCCCTCATCGATCGAACTGCGTTTGGCGCCAGGAATGGCCAGTGACGAGGGGCGACACGCCGACGACGATCCCGCTGAACGCTCCAGCACGCGGAGACACGGATCAGAGCTGGCGGCTGGCTGGATTTCCGTTCGATCACCGATGGCGAGACGTGTCCCTGTCGCCAACGACCGGAGGTGACGTGGCCCGAGCGCCATGTTCGGCGATTGGCGCTCCCTCCGGCGGCAGATCGGCTCGCGGCGCCTATTTTGGCCGGCGCCAATACGCACGGAATGATCGCTTCTGTCCGTTATATACAAGTTTATTTGCGTTTGGACTGGTTGCGGATGTTCGTCGATACTGGCCGGCCAGCGCTGTCCCTTGTCCATTTTCCGTTTTACGTGTCGCGGCGTCATCATTTTTGCGTTTGAACAGATTCGTGTCGTTCGTTGCGACCCACTCGCTTCCTTAAACACAGTTCTATCAATTGGCTGACTGGTACTGATGGAGTCCGAGCTGGAATGGCCGCAGAGGGCACAAAGAGTGGAGCAGGAACCGATCGAGACGACGCGCTGGGCAAGCGGCAGCGGGCCGCGTCTGCCCCCTCGTGACACTGCTGGGCGCCTACCCGGCGGCGTGACTGCTCCGGGCTCCATCAGTTACCCGTGGAGAACGCTACCGCCTCCTGAAGACTTTACACACGATACTCTTGACGAGACCGACTCGCTGGGAAACCCGGCTGCACCGACGCCGGCCTCCCTCAAAGCCAAAGCAGCACCGGCTGTTCTCGAGCAGGCCGATCACTACGGAGGGAGCAACATTGCCCCTCTCCAGAGTGATCCGGAGCCAGTTTGTCTTTGTCGAATTCGCTCTGTCGGAGAACTGACTTTCCAGACCTGGTACAGCCTGTCCAAATCGCTGCTGTATCTCCTCGAGTTTACCTGGGCCATCGTCGTATTCGGCGTGACTGCCAACACGTTGTACAATGGGACACATTGCTCGTTATCAAGTACGGATTCGACTGCGCTTTGTCGCTACGCAATTGCACTGGGCGTCATTGGTTGGGTTATTGTATTGATCCTTGCGATCATCTACTTTGGGACAAACGCACTGGCGAAGAACCTCCCGCCCGTCTATGAAATGATTGTCCAAATCTTCTTGACGGTCTGGTGGTTTATTGGTAGCGTCGTGATCAGTGCCGATCTGGGCAGCGCATCACCGAATCAAGTCGATATCAACACGGTGATCGCATTTAGCTGGATGCTCTTTGTGATGCATCTGGTGCACACTGGGATCTGCCTCTGGCAGTGGCTGCAGACCGCCTGGACTGCGCCGTGGCAAGCACCCCAGCAGCCTGCTAGACCAGCCACTGCGCCTTCACCGACACCGAGCGAGCGCACTGTTCAGAGTAGCGTCTAGACGGGATGTCGTCGGTGGTTGCAATGTCTCAGCGACAGGCTTTTGGAGACGACCAAGTCACGCATCTTTCGACGACAACCGCCAACTCGAAGGCTTGCACAGCGAATTCATTTGGTGCCGAAAGCCGTTGTCTGCACGCAGTCGATACCACGAGCTCTGAAATTTCGACGCGTTTGCTTGGAGTCGCACCATGGCATCATCAGAGGACATTACAGCCGAAAATCATCGTCCGAACACCAACTGGATCTCAAGCAACACGAAACAAATCGAGGCCAGCCATAGAAGATGCACCGTCGTGAAATCTGGCGAGTGAGACATCCACCCCAGACGAGACCCATGAAGCCGAACCTATCCCCTCTGCTGCACGCAAGTTGCAGAACATGCTGGCCAATCAGAATTTTCTCGCTCGTCGGCAACACCACTGAACGATAGCAAACACTGATCTTTGATCCATAAAATTCCTTACATCGTTTTTCACTCCAAATCTGGCTCCCGATAAACGCACCCATTGGTGTGTTCATGGAATCGCAGCCGTCCGGGTTTGGACCTGTGCTCGCCATCGGCCTTTGCGTAGCGTCGATGCGCCTCCGATCCAAGCGATGCCTGTCGCCTTCTACGATTCGGTCATCGATAGCGTCTATTCCTATCGATTCTATCCATAGATCGATTGACTCTATGAGCCCGATCGACACCCATGATTCATACCGATGCTATCTATCATCAACTGACTCTATGAGCCCGATCGACACCCATGATTCATACCGATGCTATCTATCATCAACTGACTCTATGAGCCCGATCGACACCCATGATTTAAATCTGTTCCTATCGATTCTATCCATGGATCGACGACCGCAAGAACATTTCCTGCAGCCGAGGACGCGCCGACAGAAAACATCTCCATCTGGAGGCATCGACGGCGGACGATGCCCCAGTGGAGACGCCGACCACGGAATCCGATCACCATGGACTCGATCTCGCGACTGTCCCTTTGCGCCCATGAAATTCAGCTTTATCCCATATGCCTAGGGCTCCTCTGGCTGATCGCCGTCGTCCGTCCCGCCCGTCGGTCGAGATTGTGTGTTCAGCGCGCGCACGTGTACCGCCGGCGGCCGACGGAGCGCCAGTCGACGACGGGGCAGCGCACGCTAGGAAGCGATCGGCAACCACGTCAGGGTTACGGAGCCCGTCGTTGGCTCTAGAGCCAATCGCTTCTCCAACGTTTGCCGGAGAACGGAACTGGAGACCTTGTCTACTGACTATATATTGACGTTTGGTTTTGGGAGATATTTTGTTTGTCCTGTAGTGCATATGGGCTCTGGCTCGGTGAATTGATAACCACTTTGTATGCCAGCGCACGAGCCTGCGCGGCGCGAACGGGAGCGGCAGTCTGCGACGGCTGCACAGCCGATTCGGCCCCTGAGTCGGGCGTCCAGTGCCAGTGCCATGGATGCGGACCAGCCTCGACTAGCATCTTGGGTGACGCCCGAGTATGAGACGCCGGCGATGAGGGAATCGTCTCGAAAGGCGCTCTCCGAGTCGCGAACAGGCCAGCCAGCGACTGGCCCTAGTCGTTCAGGTACGATAACGACGACGCCTGACGCTGATCAGAGAAGTGGTGCTCGTCGGTCAATAACGCCGGAATTGCCTCCACCAGAGAATACGGAACGGCTCTCGATTGAGTTGCTTCCGTCGCCGGAGAGCTTGACGAGTAGCGAAACGACGCATAACAGAGACTCGAAGGAGGCGTCAAACTCGAGTCGTGGTGGCGATCGCGGCAGCCTCCCGGAGACGCTGAACGCACTGGTCAGCCCGTCGACGGCGAGACGTCTCGGCGCAGAGGACACTACTCGGGCGCCACCGAGAACGAAACCAGCAACTGAGCCGGGCGTTGTTATTGCGAAGGCAGTGCGATCAACTGCAGCGACCACGTTGACGACGGATACCACCGAACACGCGAGATTGTCGGCGGTGGCACGAGCGCCGAGCACATCGCAACAACAATCACGAGCGGAATTATTCGGGCAGATCATGCGGGATTTGGGTGTTTGTACCGACGGACGGAGCTCGTCGGTGAGGAATTCTGGGCCAGCAGCAGCAGCAGCAACAACAACAACAAGAGCAGTAACGCTCATCGAGATACTGAACCTGCCGCCCATTCGGATGGTTGCTGGCGACAGAGAGAGAGCTCATGTCATCGCGCGCAAACTCGAGTTCTGCACAGTCGTACCATCGTTACCTGAATGGATCGCCCAGACGGACTACCATCAACGAGTTGAGCGTTGGCTGAGCAAGCGGCACGCGCTCGCCCTGGATTCGTTGCGGACCATGATGGTTGCCCCGGGTGAATGGAACCCCGACGCGGTCGAAACAACCGAGCAGGCCAGCAAAAGACGGCCTATCGGAGACGAGCGCGGTACGCCTGGAGGCATGTACGTAGGGCTCCTGGGACATAACAGTGCCCGAGTGGGCTCAATTGAACAGCAACCATCTCCGCGCCTCCGTACGAGTTGTTCGGCACCTGCACTTGGCCAACTGGCGGACGTCGACGAGGTGTTTGAGAGCCGCTCCGCCCTACGTAGCGTTGTGGAGCGTTTCACACGGCTTGGCACAAACGGTGGTCAGCGTCCTGAAACGACTGAGGACAAATGGGGACATTGTACGCCCAACCAAGGTATAGGGGACAGTGCTCGTCGGCCAGCTGCAGACGCTCGTCCAGAAGCAGCCACGAACGGCAGTGTCACGGTAGCTCCGGATACGTGGAAACCGTCTCAGCCTAGGCCTGCACGTGTCGCTGCATTATCTACTGATTCCGCTAGTCCAGTCGATTCTACGATGGAACCAGCACCCTCAATAACCGGACAAGACGAGCGGTTACTCCTGTCCTTGATCCAGACACCAGCAGATCTCATGGATCTCAAAAGGGCAGTGCTCGCTGATCTTTTGGATGCTGCAGAGCTGGCTCGACAGCATGGGTCCTCGGCCTTTACGGGACACTGGGTTGATGAAACCTCGACACCAAGCCCCAAGATGCCGTTTGTATTCCAGATCACGGCGAGCGGGACTGCATTAGAGCGACCCGTACGTGATGCCGGCATGAGTGCCTCGAGCTGGGGCTGTCGCACCCAAACCTCTTCATCGTACTTTTGCTACCCGCAGCTTCCCCTATGGGTTCAGCTCTTTGCCAGCAACCTATTTCGGCCGTTGCCATTACGAAAACGGCTCGCTGAACCCGAATATTTGAGTGAACGGGAGACACCCACCGTGCACTACGTACCGGAGCGTACCAATAGCTCGGGCCGAGAGGCTGGCGCTCGACCGGGAAGCCCTGGGCCCACCGAAGGCGTTGCAGCTCGAGGGCTGGCTGCCGATATGGACCATGTAGTCTTCGTGGACGATGAACTAACAAATCCACTGGATTTTCTGGATCCTATCTGGCCGCATCTCGAACTAGTATATTCGCTTTTCATCGAGTTTTCACTCTGCCGTATTAGCCAAGTCCCGGATGGCATTCATCTGGGCGAGGAACTAGCCCACAAGTATTTCACGCGACGGTTCCTGCACTCGTTACTGAGCCTGTTCGTGTCGGAGGACCCTCGGGAGCGCGATGCACTGCGTACTGTTGTCCATCGACTCTATGCTCGCTACGCGCCCCTGCGGAACACGATGCGTCAAGTAATGGCCGAAGTCGTTTTTGCTCGACCTGTTTCGGAGGATGACACTTTTCGTCAGGTAGCTTGGTTGTCGCATTGTGCTCATACGGTGTCGACAAGCCCAAGAACGACACCATGGACCGGGACAAGAGAGTCTGAACTCGCTCGAATGGTGCCAGCGACCTGCGCGAATCTGCCCGAGAGCGCAGCGCTGGCCGCAGACAATGGTCTTCACACCTGGAGTACCGACATCTTCCTGGCGGGCTCACATCCAGCAGCGTTATGCTCTGGTCTCAGCTACAATGGGGTTAGTGAGGCACTGGATATTCTCGCTGCAATCGTGGCTGGGTTTTCGGTCCCACTTAAGGAGGAGCATCGTCGCTATTTTCGTCGCGTGCTATTGCCCATGCACAAAGCACGTGGACTAGCGCGCTATCATCGAGAGCTGACCATGTGTGTCGTTTTCTTCGTCTCCAAAGACATATCGCTGGGTGTTGAGGCGATTCGAGCACTGCTTCGTCACTGGCCTCGGACCAGCGCCCGAAAGGAGCTTTTATTTCTGACCGAAATCAATGACATTCTGACCGCCTGCGGAACGGTTTTGAATCGACACCCCGACGACTCTTCGAGACGAGGCCAGTTGGTTGGCCAGCGCTCCCGTCGAACGATAGCACTGGCTACTGGCCAGGGCGTCTCTCGCTCGAGACAGGGAACCAGCACCAGCGCAAACAGCCTGGGGGCGCTGCTGGCTCAGTTCGCTGTGCTCGTACCCGAGTTCTTTGCCAGACTCGCGACATGCATCAGCAGTGCCCAGCTGGATGTGAGCGAACGGGCGATTTACATGGTCAGTAACCAGGAGTTGCTCGGCGAGCTTGTGGAGAAGTATCGTCAACAGGTTTATCCGATTCTGGTGCCGGCAGTATGGCGAACCACGAAAGAGCACTGGTCGTTGGAGGTGCGGCACATGGCGAGTGTGCTTGCTCGTCTGCTGCAACAGCTTGATATGGATCGCTTTACTCAGTTCCAACCGAGCGATACGACATCCTAACCGAGCATCGTTTCGACCGTGACCAGCGCAGCCGCGCAACGTGTTGGTTATTCCTGCTGTGCTGGAGCGCCTGATCGATGTCCCAAAGCGAGACACAGACCCGCGTGTATCCGCATCGGGAAGAGAGGTGGTACGAGCCTGAACGGTTCTGGAATCGAACTGAGCCAGACATGTCATCATCATGATCTTCGTCGTCATTGTGGTTACGAAATCATCATCACTGGGAATGGGTGAGTAGAATAGGCCTTGTGGTCATTGCAGATAGCGTCTGCATATGGAATGGGAATGGGGAACCGTTAAGCGCCATGCGCAGGGCCAAAAGGGCCCTGCTCGCGCTACGCCTATTGCTCTTGTTGCGCGTGATCCTCAAGGCGCACACCCGTCTATGTATATTGTGCTGTTGTAGAGAAAGAGGCCCACGTGAACAAGTAAGAGATGGCACACGAAAGCGGCAAGTTTCATCTTGTCGGATGACGGGCGCGTATTCAGCGCCTTGTCAACGTTTTGCAGACAGATATTCCGGAGCGTCCCGAGCTGATACCTGCCTTGGCTGGCGGAACGGGGGATATCGACTCCCAGCCAAATCGCTGTATCAGTCTGTAAACCTATGTAAACCTCTCTATGCTGTAAGCGTTCACGCTTAGCATGGGTCGCCGGCCTCAGGGCAAGCATGCGTCCGAATCAGTGACAAGGAGCAGGCGAACTGGGAAGCTTGCAATTCATCGCCTGACCAGTTGAGCGTCTTGTCGCCGTGAGCAGCTTCGGAGCGTGGCGCGCTTGCGAACTCGAGTGCCTCGCTTTCGGCACCTACTCCAAAAGGTCTGAAAGGAGCTCTCGAGCGCGATACCGGCGACCTTATTCGATGAATGTCGACTGCTTGCTTGTCCCAATGCAAAAAAGATCATGATTTCGACCGAGCGCGTGCACATACGCTGCTCGAGCCGGGCAATTGGACCATGTCGCTCAGCCAGGCGTTCACCAATAGACATGGTTTACCAGACCAGGCGCTTCCAGGACTGCGCGACCAACCACCAGAGCAGTACCTGAAGGCTCGTGATTTTCCCCAGAACAGCTGCCAGTTGCGTCCACGATGTGGGTCGATACGCAGAGACGCGCTCACCGACAAACCCCCGTTGCGTAAAAGCCCGCTCCAGAAGACGCTCTTTCTCGGCAAAGTTTTGAAACATCCACTGCGCAATCAACAAATCGTCATTAGGCAGCTGATTCATTGGTGTCCTCCGCACATGAACATGCACTCGAAAACGTCGTCGTCCTGCAAAACGGGAGGCTTTCAAAAAGAGATCTGCTGGAGTTGGTCGTGGCTCCCATTCGGCTCGTCGTGACGATCCACTCGAAACCAGACTCTCGTAGAAGATCGTACAGTCGTAGACTGCACCAAGGGCCGGACGCAGACCTTGAACCGCCTGTCGGAATCCTTTCACCCGCGGCACTAAGCAGAAGCGCGGCTCCACCAGTGGCCCAGCCCGAGCGTGCGCTGGCGACCCCGCACCCTCGCTGGCATCGTCCGAGCTGAACAGCCTCCGCACTTGAACGCTCCGCGCGGACTCGATGATAGTATTCTCGTGCTTGCTTCAACTTTTCCTCTGCATTCAAGCGTGTGCCCTCTGGAAATATCGTGAACCAAAAGGGCGCTCGCCGATACGTCAGCTGTCGGTAGGTGCGCTGCATTTTCGCCTCATCGCGAGCGTAGTTACGACTGATGAAGAGAACTCCACCGGTGAGCTTCGCCGCGAGCCCAATAATCGGCAAGTTTGCCAGGGAGCGCTTGCCCAGAAAACGAAAGTCTCCCGCGCGACCAGCGTTCACCGCTAGACAGAAGACGATCAGCGAGTCGACCCAGGAGCGATGGTTCGCCAACACAATACAGGACTCGTCGGGTCGCATATCGTCACCGGTCACGAGGAGCTCGAGACCACCAACCGTCTCGGCCCAGGTGACCAGTGCCTCCACCCACAGACGAAGACCGTGGGCCCGAATAGCCGAACGAACCTGCCGAATGGCTTGACCCCAGTGCAGCAACTCTGACCGACGCATCAGCTTCCAACCCGTGCCGAGCGCCAAGAGCAACACCGGGTTGTAGATGACCAGCGGCAGAATTACATCGTACGCGATGAAAATGTATCCAGTGTAACCAGAGCAGGTAGAGCAACGAAAGCACTCGAAGGTACCAGAGTGCAATCACGTGGCGCCCTCGCTCCGTGCCCAGTGCGAACTGCATCACAACCAGGAGCGCTGTCACCAACGGCGAGCCAAGCACACGGATAACAACCGCAGATAATCGCTCCCAAACCGACGTTATGGATGTCGTGATCATCAAGGACTCGAGTGATGTGCTTTTCGAAGCTTGGGTCGCTCAGGTACACACGTGAATAATCAACAGAGGGGCGGCTGCCTTGAACGAGGAACGGAATCGACGGGCTGGCAGGCGGTGATGCGCAGTGCCCTGGATCTCGGCCGGTCGTAGACAGCGTTCGTTTACTTCGGCATTCAGGGTTCCAGTTATTTCGAAAGGTCGTCTACGTCAGTCTATGGTTGTATTTCCAGTGTCATACTTAATTGATAGACTGACAATCGTGCGTATCGATACGGTTTTGATGATGTTCCTGAACGATTTTGGGTAAAAACGCAGGTCAAGCTTGTTGTTGCCGCTCCGTATGCGCTGGCTGGCTAGAGTGTGCCTTCTCTTGAGCAGGCCTCGACAAGGCTGAAATATCCCGTATATCTTCGAAAACTTGGTATTGATTGATTGATTGATTGATGGATGGATGGATTCAATCGTTGGTAAACGTTATCGTGATCGATGATTCTTGTTCGATCGGCACGACGTTACCATCGACGGTCCTCAAATGACCTTGTACGTAAAACGGACTGAAGAGAACAGTGTCCATGAGTTTCCTGCCAGCTCCTGCAACCTTCTCGGTTTGAGTGTGGACACAAAGACCCGTCTATAGTCCGTCCACGACGAGCTATCTCTGCCCAACCACGAACGGTGCGTCTTCGTCGTGCCCGTTCAGAGTCCAGATCAGGTGGCTTATTCGATCTTTTGGAATCATGTCCTACTAGATGCATTCTTTCGTTAAAGCAACACAATCAAGTGACCAGAGGAAATCGAGCGAACATCGAGACCCGCGGTTACCACAAGTGTCGTTGCCTGCTGCCAAGTCCGTTGGGCGCCTGGCCCCTGTCCGAGGCGCAACGGCCTGTGTGGCACGACCGCCTTCAGCCGCTCAGGTTATTCCGTTCAGTGAACTGGCGTTGGATCAGCCGATGAGACGAGAACAATATGAGAAGAATCACTGGACTGGTCGGTTGGAGCGTCCCAGTATGTTAGTTTTGGAGTTTTTGTGGGTGCCTCAACAGCGTACACGACTGCAAGGCACTTGCCGCGAACCCAGCTGTCGGAGGCGTCTGGCGGAACTAGCGTTCGATGGGGCGGGTTTCGGCGTCGAGCTGACCTGCTCTGGGCTACATGGAAACTGATTCAGACGAAGCAACGGCAGTGGTGCTCGGGCCTTCGAATGGCACGGGACAAAGATACACAAGAAAGTTTCTTCAAGTCGCGAGCTGAGCGCCTGCAGACGCAACAGGTGCTATCAGCGCAGTGGCGTTGGCGCCCCGCACCGAGGCGAGCTGGCCACAAGCTGGTCCCGAACGTGCTCGCTGGGACGCTCTCCGACCGTCTCTGGACCTGGATAGTGACGATTCTCGATATGTCGCGATACTCGTTCCAGCAGCTGGTGCGGGCGATGACGCGTTTCACGAGGCGCGTGATTCAGCGCAACATGGACCTCCATAGCGGCACGGAGCTGGAGATTGTTACCGAAATTCTTGGGATACAAGAAGAGCCTTTTGTGCATCCACTGGATGATTGGAAGCTCACCAGGAGGGTCTGGTATGAGCTGCCTGGCGGTCAACGGGCCTATTTACCGAGCCTCGAGTCGTCGCTCGGCGCCGAGGATGACGACCAGAGCTCCTGTGATGTCGTCCCTGGCCCATCGCCGGGCACGACAGCTTTCTATGCGGATACCGCGACGATTGATCAGTCAGAGTTGCCACGACCGGCATGTGAATAGCGCTGCACAGGCTCGCAACAATGCGAACGCTGATGATGTTCAGGCCGATGCCTTGCCTTCTATCGGCGGCAACTACGGATATCGAAGGCTAGTTTCAGGAAAATCGAGAGGCTGGCGTTCGAGTTCCTGCCGCCGCTCTCGCAGTTCACTCGGGTATGAAACGTTTACTCCTTTGTAATGGAGTCGTCACCGTCAGATTTGGAGATGACAGCGCCTTGTAACCGCGTCGCTGGAGAGGCGCAAACGTTTTGCAAGGCCCATGACGAGCCCATCGCTGCAAGCGACGGGCGCTCGGTTCACTGAAACACGCCTTGGATGGGTTGCAGTTTCGGGGGAACTCGCCTACACTCCGCGTCTGATTGCGCAGCCTTGCGTACAGCGAGGGAGACCCCAGTGCTGGTGCCTCGCAGCGGATACGACCAATGCGAACACCACCATGAGCACAATCTGGATCGTCACCAGCATTAGCAATAACAATCACGCCGACCATGCAGCCGGTCTCATCGAAGCGCTGCATGTTGGCATAAAGAATCCCAGAGTTTGAATAGCGTTCGTCGATCATCATGGGGTGCGGTGGGGCGCGCCAGGGTGTAAACCGTTTTTCGGAAGCCTCTCGTCACCAGGTTTAGGCCGTCGTTCCACAACGTCCCCAGTTATGAGTCCCCGAGACGAAGCCTTCTCCTTGAACTTGTCTGCTTCCTGGGTTTCTGTTTCGTGATGCGTCCGCGACACGAACGGAACCGGCAGCAGGACCCAGCGCTAGCGCCTAGCGAATGAGGTTTGCGTCCTAGTCCGTGAACGTTCGCAGAACCCGAGTTGATGACAGCTCTTGCAACAAAGTTTATCCAATTTATTCCTCACTTATAAAACAAAAAGACAATCAATACTAGGAAAGGTAGAACTCGTCTTCCATTCGACTGCACTCGAGCTTCCCTAGTCAGACCGAACGGATGTCGCTGTACGTCCCTGAGTGCCCCTACAGAGCGTGGCCGTTGTTCTAACGCACTGCCACGCCAGACTCGCACCTCGTCCTAGTTTGTCCGCGACGATGAACTGATCGCTCCGCTCAACGCGACTTGAATGCCACCTGCTGGCCTCGAAACAGACCTGCAACCACTCGTTTCTCGGTTGAACGTGCTGCCTCCGTCCAACACGGCCCGCGAATCCGCCTGCTAGCGACGCTCTACGTTGCGTCTCTGTGCCAGACGAGAGGCGTGTCGGTAGCCCAAGTCTCGCCTCTGGGTCAGTTGATTCACCACCAACCAAGTTCATGTCTTCTGGACACGTCACTGAGCGTATGGTTGGTTTTCTGAGCACCCCCGCAACGGTCTGGTGGAACGCTCGCGGACAGGTTTCGAAGACTGCGCGGCTACCGCTTCGGCTGCCGCGCAGGCTCCTCCATGAGAACCGTCCGTCGCGGACCCGACGTCGACTGACGTCCTGGGTACTTGGTCAGGAGGTGCAAGGTTCAAGTCGTGACCCCATGGGCATGGAGGAGGAAACAGACCCGGGTACTGTTCCCGGCGTTGACCTTCGCATCGTTCGGTACCCGCATCGACAGCTGCGAGCACCGAACGAGCCCGTCACAGTTTTCGATGACGCCCTCGCGAAACTTGTACGTGACATGTTCAAACTGATGTACGCAAGCAGAGGGGTGGGGCTTGCTGCACCGCAGGTTGGTGTGAACAAGCGCCTGATGGTGTTCAACCCGAAAGGTGACTCGAGGTCGTGGCTCACGGAGGTGGCGCTCGTGAACCCAAGAATCATTGAACGTAGCGAGACGACGGACGAGGCACTTGAAGGGTGTCTGAGTTTTCCTGGCATCTCCGGGGAGGTGGAGCGTTCCATATGGATCAAAGTGGAGGCGGAGAAACCCAATGGAAGACGTTTTCGAGTCAAATACACAGGATGGACCGCAAGAATTTTCCAACACGAATACGACCATTTGGACGGGATCCTTTTCATCGATCGGATGAAACCGGCCGTTCGAGAGCAGAATCGCGCTGCGTTGGAGACGCTTGTGAGTCAAGTGCCCAAGTCAGAGCGGGCATTGTGAGATGAAACCCTCCATGGATGGTGCAGCGCCGCGACTGCCTCTCGGTGCATCTGAACACCGCTGTATGTCTGGGGAAACGGCCGGTCCGCGTTGTGTTCCAGCAGACTGTAAGGTATGGTGTCAGCAGATAAGCAAAGCTCTTCTCGATCTTGGGCGACCGAGCGTAGGAGTCGGTGCAATGACCATGGATGTCCGCTGTGGTCCCCGGGTTGTGTATTCGCCACTCGAAGCGTTCGAGTGCACGCCCGCTGACTCTTGAACGCGTTCGTTTCTCGCTCAGACGGGTCTTTGCCTCTTTACCTGGCGTGCTTGAATGTTCTGAATGGGGCCGCTTTGAACACTGCGGAAAGCGTTGATGCGGAATCGGGAGATGTTCACAGATGCGTTCAAACGTGGCGTTGGACCTTGATGAGCTCCTCCAGGAGAACTGCCAAACAGACAGTGGCTGTTGGTGATGCATTCGAGATCTCTACATTTTCCAGGGCAGTCTTGGCGAGCTGCAACATGCAGCCTGATGGCAACGTCGGTGCCGATGTTTGAATAGGATTCCACTCACTGATCTGTTCCGGGGGCAATGCAGCATTGGGCAACGGACAACCGTGCAGAGCAAGTGTCGATGACGTCTCGAGTCCGAGGATATCCGACCACTGGGAGGCACGATGCATAAACGCTGCCAGACTAGCACCGAGGCGAACGCTACGATCATGTTCGAGTGGCGCGCCATAGATCCAGTTCCCGTGAATGGAGCCATAGATTCCCCGATAAGCTAGTACCTTTTCTCCCTGAGTTGGTAAGATCCCCAACTTGACCAGAAGAGGGATCCGCGCACCATGGATTGTGTGTTTGTGGGGTACTGTCGTCAGGCGCTGGCACGCCCGGCGCTCCCGACGCGGACCATCATCCAAACACGAGCACATCGATGCCGATAGAGCGAGGCCATCGAGCCTCAATCGGGAGACCGCCCATGCCAACAAGTCCGACGGCAGGAGCTCTATGTGTGCTCGCACCGCTGCGTACCATCGAACGAGCCCGTGCGCCACAAACGCATGAATCGAAGGCCAGGACGACGTATAGGCGCCAGCTCCGTTACCATTCCCCTGAGACGAACGCTCGCACGTGACCCTATGCACGGTGCCAGCCTCCCCGAGGATACCTTGCAGCCAGGTGTTCTCGTCGGACTCGGCGATGTGCAGTGATGGGCCCATGAAGAATGCCACCAGCGTGCCGGCAGCGATGGAACCACACTGCCACAGACACCAGTGCAACCGCTCCAGTCGACGCCATTTCCCAACACAGGTTTCGATTTGTCCAGCATTGCTAGAAAGCAGCTTGTGCATATGGACTCGATCGCTGGCCTTGTCAGGACAGATGCCCAGACCAAGCGCATAGAACGCCTCGAGGAGGGCGGCAAGTGACAGACCATCAGGGCCCAGCGTCGCATGCAACGGCCCAGCTGCGTCTGCGTCTGGTTGCGTTCCGTACGGGCGCGCACTCGTCGTCCACAAGTGCGCTGCACGTAGAGCCTGCCACTCCGTCCGATCACAATGGGTGGTGAAAAGCGTTACCGGTAGAATCGTGGAGGGCGATGGATGGATCCGTCGTGCGTGTTCGATGCTACCAGCTGCCTCATCGACTGGTTCTGCCGAGGCCGTCCTGCCAAAGCACTGACGATGCCGCAGACGATCCCGAACCTGTCGCATAGTCCGCGTCCCCAAAAAGGAAGTGACCTGTCGCAAGTCCACGAGGCCATTCTCGCTTCGAAATCGCTCACACGCTTCAGAGAGTCGCGCGAGCTCGGTAGAACTCCAGCCGCGTCTTCGCTTGCGGCTGCTCGAGCTCTCCGAAAGCGACGCTCCAACAGCACCCTGATCCGCCACTGCTGTCAGGCTTTGGTGCCGCCTTTCACGTAGCCAACGACGATAGACTTGTCTACGGGTTCGTGTTCCAACCTGAGCTACCACTTGCGGCCAGTCGATGCGCTCGCAGTGTCGCTGCTGCTCGAGTGCCTGGTGGAACCGATTGAGCTCAGCTGCGTTCCAACGAGCGACCCCGTTCATCGTTTGCCGATGAGATGAGGACATTTAGAACAGACATAAACTGCTCAATTACAAGAGGGCTCCAGGTACGAACTTCATAAACCGTTGTTGTGTGCTGCAACACACCAAGTGGCCATCACAGCAGGTGCGCCCGAGAAGCGCGTTCACGAAGCCGCACTGCTCTTTCCAATAATAACGCCTTTGAGGCACAAATATCGGTCGACCCGTTTGCGTGTGCGACTTTCGCCAAGACGTTGCAGAGTTTTTGCGCAGGTTGTACGGTCCGATTCCATGTTTCGCGTTGGTCGCGCGCGATCGTTTCTGCGGCGACCGTCGGGGCGGCGTCCGCGTGCACCCAAAACCTGCGGTGCTCGTCATCGACGTTGCTGGCCATGCTCGAATCAGTGTCGCCCCTAGTCCCCGCCCTGAGCACGGCCCGAGTCGTCACGAAAGAGCACCATCCTCTACGCGTTCTGCAGCCGTTCTATGAAGCGCATGGTCCGTTCCTTGGATTTGTGCGCGAGTGACTCCCTATGTGATAATGGTTTCTGATCGCCCAAGCAAAGCGGTCTTCAAGTTGTTCGCGCGATGGCGTGTCTTACATTTGGCGAGACTAGGCTTGCTTGGGGTGAATAATTTCGGATTCGAGGTCGTTCATGACGCCTCCGGGCCAGAGAAACGTTTCAGTGGATCTCGAGCGCGGTCTCCGGATCCGCGCTCCTAACTGTATGCGAGCTTTGCCAGCGTCTACGAGCATCGCATCCTTCGAGCTGATCCCTCGAAATTGAGAAAGGTTCGCAAGTTGAAGCATGAGAAAACGATCACCGATTCCAAAACGTTGCCCTTGCGGCTGCGCAGCTGGCAAAACCTACCATCCTTAACATTTGAGTTCGCGCATGACCTCGAGAGACAATGCGCCTGGGCACAATGGTTGCTCGGTCGCGCCAACAGACCGAAACGATATGGAAACGCAGGCGCATGTCTCCGCGGGACCGCTCTGCCAAGGCGAACCTCGCCGAAACTCGCGCGTCGACACACCTACCATATTCGGTGCCTCTGATTATTTTCTGCGCTCTCTCGGTTCGCAGCATCAGAGCACTTCGCGCAAGTGCATGCGTTTCACGAGCGCGTCATTCGAATCTGGGACGCAGTCGCTGGAATCCGTCCAACTGCATCTCAATCGCATGAACGACCAGTCGCGGGCTCGGCGCTCTCCGCAGCGGGCCATAGGCTCGCATCTCTGGTGGCAGAAGCGCTCGGATGCCACTCAAGGCGCACGAAAGCCGAAGGTGTTCGCTACTTGTGGACTCTGGTGTCGTTCGAGACGTTCCCGAATGCGGTAAAGTGGGCGTCGGGCCGACGGCGCCGCCTCTTGCGCATACCAGGCCCGCACGGCGATCTCTGCCACGATACCGAGACCCATCAGCGTCAGTGCTGTCAAGGCCATGGAAAACGCCAGGGTTAACGACATCAAACGGGCCAGAACACGTCGCGACGGATCGGGGCTCAAGTTGGGAATGCCCACCACCACAAGTCCGAGAAAGGGTGTTGCGAACACGGTGGGCAGGAGCGCCACCACCACAGAGAGGGCGCCCAGTCCAAGCGCAATACCCCCAAACCAGTGTATCGGGCGCGTCGCCTGTCGAGTGAGGTAGTGCAGCAGCACAAGATCACAAAAAACTGGAATGATGCGCCCGAGACCGTACTTGCTCGCACCGTATTGTCGCGGGCGGTGACGAACCTCCATCTGCCCCAGCCGAGCTCCTTCCATTTTCGCCAAAACCGGGATAAATCGATGCATTTGGCCCAATAATTGGGTGTCGGCGAGGATCTCTGCGCGATAGACTTTGAGCGAACACCCCAGATCACTCACTTCATGCACGCCGGTGGCGTGTCGAATGAGCGCGTTCGCCACCTGACTCAGTCGAGTGCGCAACCAGTCATCCTGGCGTTGTCGACGCCATCCGCTGACAACGTCAAGAGACTCCCGCTCCAGTTTCTCCAACAAGGGAAACATGTCTAGTGGCTCCTGCTGCAAGTCGCCGTCCATGGTAACGATGAGCTCGCCTTGCGCTGCCCGAAATCCCGCTGCCAACGCAGCCGTCTGCCCGTAGTTCCGACGAAAGAACACTCCAACCAAATGCGAGGGCAGCGCTACTTCCTCGTCCGTCGAAGCTTTATACTGATCGAGCAATATATCACGCAACAACGCGCTCGTCCCGTCGGTCGAGCCATCGTCCACCAAGACGACCTCCGTTTGGCCACGGTACGCTGCCGGCGTCTGCTCCGTCTCCAGCGTGTCTCGGAGCGCTTGCAACAACGGAATCAAACCATCGACCTCGTTGTACAGCGGAATGACCACTGATATTCTCGGCTTGTTTTTTTGATTGTTCATAGTCGGACTGAAAGAAACACGTGCTCCCAAGCGAGCGTCTTGGTCACGAACGGCAACGAGCGGCAACCTGGAACGGAGAAGGCGACGTTTCGCCGGCACCAGCCACGTTCCACCAAGACCTGCTCCGATAACCCAACCAGAACACGTCAAAGCACGCGTCCGCCACCAGGGTGCCGCATCAACACGCCCAGAGAGTAGCCCGTGACAAGTGACGAACCCCGTGCTCATCGTACTTTGACGCTGGTGCGCCCAATACCCAGCATCCAAAGCCGCAAAAGCGAACGCGTCGCGCCATGAGCCGCGCTGCCGCCGTGGCCATCGGAAAACTGATGGCCGCCCACCCAAGTGTCACGACACGCATGGCCATCCTATCGGGTCGGTTTCCCGTCAAGAGCCATGCATGCATGTGGGCCACGCCATCCAGTACGCTCCTCAAAAGATGAGACAGCGCCCTGCTAACTCGTATCCGAGCCAGGTCAGCCGCTCCCGCAACGAGGACCAAGTCAGTGGCAATCGTTTTTGGCGCCTCTGATGCAACACCGTTGGATACAACCCAGTTCTGAAACAGCACATTCATAGACGCATCCCAGTCACGGTTCAGCACTGCAGAACAACATCAACAACAAGCATCGACTTGTGCATGCGCGCATGCACCTTGGTGCTGGCGCCTCGGAAGCAACACGCATTCATGTCGCCGTCACGCAGATCGCCTGCGCTGGGTTACGCAACGCTCGGCGAGACATCACCGTGGCCATGGATTCAGCGGGTTCAGGGCCAGTCGTCTGCGATCGCCTTTCGCACGAGACAGCGCACTGACCTCAGCGTGGCTATTCGAACACATGCAGGTCAATTTGGAACAGCCACCGTCTCTCGTTCGAGGCCATGGTCGGTGAACGATGAATCACCGCATTCGTGGAGCCATGGACCTGGGTCCATTCAGTGCCTTTGAGGAACGCCGCGTGCCATGGCAGGAGGCGCTCAATGGGTGCGCCAGGACGCGGATCGTGGATCGCCCAGGCGTCTGGCGTCGACGCGCGATCGCATCGCGGGGTGGTGGTGATCGTCGCGGCGCTTGCGATGCCAGGCCGGAAGACGACCTGTTGCGCGTGCTCGGCTGCAGTGCAGGTTGCCAGGGTCTTGGGGTGTCGCTGCCACCGCCACCACCAGGGCTTGTTGATACGAAATGTGCTTCCGACTTGTCGCGCTGTCTCAAATCGTTCTCTCCAGACGTAGGTCTCGCGGGCAATCTCCGTTCCAGGTCCCTCCAGCGTGCACAGCATTCGCAGGGGCACCGAGTCCGTGTGAAAGCGTGGACATGGGGTACTGTTCAGATAGCTCAGGCGCAGATCCACATATCGATATTGTTGGATTGTTGATGACCATTCCTGGGTTGCAGGTACCTGAAGGGAAGCTCCAAAGATCCCGATCATGGTCATGAGCGGAGTGTAGTAATGACTCGACAGTGTCGTCTGGGATGTTCATTGACAGCAGCAGATCTCGCAGTGCTGCGCGCTGCTGACAGGGCTCGTCTAGCGGCACCTTCAGGGCCGTCATGCTTTTGTTGGACGGAAACTGCACCTGTTCGGTGGTTCTGGTCCAAGACCTGGTCAACGCTTCTGTTTCGGAGGCAGGGATCCAGACGCAGGCCAAGCACTCTGGCCCGTGCAGAAGCGTTGGCACCTGCGTCTCTAGTGCAGTGCGCGCAATGCCGTGCTGCTGGGTCGGCAGCAGCGCCACTTTCCCGGCGCTGTTCACAGCTGCACAGTGTAGCACCCACTTCCGTCTTCCGAACGACCATTTTGGAGATTGCCGTCCTTCAGACCACAATTGAATGTGGCAGCCTGGTCCCAACAGGTACAAGAAACCGTACCCGTGCTTTCGACGGCGTCTCGGCACTCGAGTGGGGCGTTGCGCTCTCTGACCAGCCAAGTCGTCATTCGAGCCTACTCGGGCCATGGCTCGGTCCTACTGCAAGTTCCGTTGCTCCAGAACACAGTTTGGTGGTTGATCTTGCCTCTTTACTTCATGAACGACTCGCGAGAGGCCCCGTACACGAACCCTGACAAGAATTGCAGAGTCGTGCCGCGCAGGTGGCGGGTGCGACGCAGCTTGTCTTCGTGCCGCGCAGGTGGCGGGTGCGACGCAGCTTGTCTTCGTGCCGCGCAGGTGGCGGGGCGCGTTTCTTTTTTCAAACACTCCGCAGCACTTGAGTATGGTTGAGTCTGCTGATCCTGCGCTATTTCAGGCTACAGAAGAACTGGAAAGCTGTCTGCTAGAGACTTATGTTTCACTCGTTCGGGCGCTTTCGCAGGTAAGCTCGGGTGAAAACCCAACGAGCACTCAGGGCACTGCGGACCCGGGGGCTCCCCTCTGCAGCCCAAGTTTATCGATGGCTGCCCAGGGGCCTGCAGTGAGTCTAGCAGAAAACGAGGGTCAGCCGAATCACGCAGAGGCTATAAAAGACTCCATCTTCTCGGATCTTTGCTATGTACCGGAGGACTTTATGGTGCCTCCGCACTGTATTCCCGTTCGTGCGGATGTGCGTTTCGCGCCATGGGAACACCTGGCCGCCGCTGCGGACGGTAACTACGACGTGATCGTGATGGACCCGCCCTGGCAACTTGCGACGGCGAATCCAACTCGTGGCGTTGCCCTGGGCTACAACCAACTTTCCGATGAGTCGATCCTGTCGATTCCGATGGAGAAGCTCCAGCGGCACGGTCTGTTGCTGATATGGGTGATCAACGCAAAGTATCGGGTTGCGCTACAGATGTTCGAGCGCTGGGGCTATCGGCTCGTAGATGAAATTGTATGGGTGAAACTGACGGTGAACCGGCGCCTGGCAAAGAACCACGGCTTTTATCTGCAGCATGCCAAGGAGACGTGTCTCGTTGGTCTCAAGGGAGACCATCCATCGGTTGTTGTTGACGCTCGCGGACAACTTCGTCCCGATGTGATTCTCAGTGAGCGCCGAGGACAAAGCCAGAAACCCGATGAGTTGTATGAGTGGATTGAAGCGCTCGTGCCTCGTGGGAAATATATGGAGATTTTCGCCCGCAAGAATAACTTGCGGAATTTCTGGGTGAGTGTCGGGAACGAGGTTACCGGCGAAAGCTTCGAGCAGGCGCTACCGCCCGAGATGCGCAAGCAGATGCTAATAGAGCCTTCCGCCTGAGGTTGAATCGTCACAGGCTGGTGCCACCAGGTCATGGTCCAGGGAATCGGCGCACAGTTGGAAAGAGGCAACACGCTGTCTACAGGACAGCATTCGTGCTCAGCAGATAATGTTTTATGAGCACGACCCATGCGACTCCGGGAGACCTGGACAAGATTCCGCTTTTGGAGCCATGGGCGGTCCAACATGATCTGCTGACGCCGAGCAATAGTCTGGAAACTGCATCGAAGCTGATCGCACTTTGCTGGCGTCGATGCGCCGTTTCTGAAGCCGAGTCCCTCGTCATCCGAAACCATGTTTTCAGTACATGAGTTGAGTGTGCAACAGCCCATCCTCAATGCCTTGATCTGGATTGAGGTTTGCCTCGACCAGGGCCTCAGGGGAATTCCGAATACTCGTCTCGGCAGCACGATCCCCAGACAATATTCGTATTGCAGCAATTAGGCTTGCGTGTTGACGCTGTCCTGTCCCCGAACGGACGACAATATCAGCGTCAACAACAATCTTTACTGCAGCAATATCTTGCCAGGGTAGCGAAGAGAGCGTTAGCGATCGACATCGCACCTCCCGAATGTCCCTTTTCGGATGCATCTTTTGCGGGATACAAACTCGACCAGCGCAACGACACATCTCTGCGCAGGATGCGGCTTCCGTCAGTATTCGTTCGGTACTATTCTGAAAGCACCTGGTCTGTCCAAGCTGTCGGTTCCGACAATGTTTCAATATCGAGCAGCTCCCACTCACATCCCGGACCGGAGATACCTTCACCAGTTCGAGCATGATCGCTTGGTCCCGGGTGCAGTCGCAACATTCGATGATGGTACTGAACGAGCGACGGTCGATGGCCCACCGAGACAACCGCCGCATCCAGGTTTCCAATCGCGGCGTACACTCGAGCCTCCGATGCGATATCCAGTGCCGATGTGAATTCATCCCCGATGACTAGGTCGGCCCCATTCAGTAGGAGACGGGCGACGCTCAATCGTTGCTGCTCGCCCAGCGATAGTACTTCTGACCAGTTCCGCACCGCATTGAGCCCGTCGGGAAACCTTTTCGGGAGCTCGGTAAGCTCGACTGCCTCGAGCGCTGCCCAGAGGCGCTCGTCGTGTCGAGGAGGCATCGAAGAGCGTAATCCTGTCGCAGCGCCCATTGTCTGTCCATTGGCAGTGGCGTTGGACGCGTTCTGGTGCCCACTGGCTTCCTGTCCCGGTGGTGCCTGCGGGTAATAGAGGTTTTCGAGCAACGTGCCCAGCGTACAATACGGCTTTTGAGGCAAGAAAAAGGTGGCTTCACGAGCAGCTCGCCGCACTTGGCCTTGACCTTGTCGCCAGAGGCCAGCGATGGCCCGAAGCAACGACGACTTGCCCACACCTGATGGTCCAGTAACGAGTAAACGTTCGCCTCGTCGCAAACGAAAAGACAGGTTCGAAAAAAGCAACCGCTCAGAACGTTCTGGCGAGTGTTTCCCCGTAGCGCTGCCTTGAGCTCGATCGTGCGGCACGGTGAGCGTCAGTCCCTCTACCTGCAGCGGATACGGGTCTGTCTCGGCGACAAACTGCATTTGAATCCATCGCTGGGCAGTATCGGGTCGACCCAGTGCACTGGCTGTGTCCAGCATCTCCGCGAATTCACCGAGACGATCAACACCTGCACTGAATGCACTCAGCGCCTCAAAACGCGTCACAAAAAGCGACAAATCGCTCAGAATATGGTTGAACGCCGAGTACGACTGATTGATGACCCCGAGTTCGATTCGACCCGCAAAATAAAGTGGTGCTACGATGAAGCCAGGCAGCACTTGGATCAGGTAGCGATAGCTGGTGGTGAATAGCTCCAAATTGCGCTTGCCATGTAATCAGCATGGCCTGATTATCGACAGCCCGCTTGAGTCGCTGCTCACTCTCGAGTCGCTCCCGCTCATGTCCTCGATAGAATGCGATCGACTCGGCATTCTCTCGAACGCGTGCGAGCCCGAACCGAAAGTCGGCTTCTCTTTGGAGTTGCTGAAAGTTCAGTTGTACCAGTCGGCGTCCGATTGCAGCAGTGGCAAAAGTACCTACTCCGCTGTACACCAGAAGGACCCCGAACAGCTGTGGATAAATGCTGAACAAAATACTGCTGAACGAGACCAAATCCAGGATCGATGTTAGGACCGTTAGACCGAACGTTAGCGACGTCGCCGTGAATGCATTCACATCCTCGGTGAGTCGCTGATCGGGGTTGTCGACCTCGACCTGCAGCTTTTCCGAGGTCGCTTCGGTCGCACGCTCTTGGCACTGGAGAAGCATCGCCTGCTGTGATTGAATCAGATAGTAGGCGTTGTTGGAGAAATAGCGTTCGAGCATAAACCTTGTGAGCCAAGTACGCCATCGCAGAGCCAATCGATCGCGAGCGTAAGCGTACCAGACCACGACGGGAACGCCAACCACCATCGCACCTAGAAAGAGAAACATCTCGTGGGTGAACTGCTCTGGATTTCGGTTACTGAGCGCGGTCCAAAAGTCTCGGCCGATGAAAGAAAACGCGACAGATACGCCGGACTGGAGCAGTGTCAGGGCAAAGACAGCTGCGAGGTCCGTTTTGGCTGTGCGGGACTCTCGCCAATACGGAGCTGCAAGTTTGCGAAACAGGCCCCAGACTCGCTTCAGCTGGGCCCGACGGGTGACCGTCGTGTCCATGCTATTCGCGTCCGCAGCGTCGTCTGCCTCCGTCGACGTCCATTTTTGGGAAGCAAGCTCTGCAGAGAGGTCCTCCTCGAAAGTACCAAAACCAGCGAAAAGGTTGCGGTGAACGAAACGTTTCCACGCTTGATCTAGGGTGCGAGTGTTCTTCGGTTTCTCGGCTTGGCCGTCCGTTGGTGGTGACTGCTGAGCCCGTGTCGCCTTTAACGAACGCCGATTCAGATATGGTCTTCGCATGAGGGCCAGAGACAAGTTGTCTGGGCTGTGTCGTTGTCGTCGTCTCCAGGTAGCCGGTACGCCAAGGAAAGCTAGCTCGCCGACTCGTCCTACCATTCGTTCTGTCTCCCGATCAACGGTTTTTCGCTCTCTCAATCCAGCGCTATCGACTGGTGTGTTGCACACTTGCCCGAGAAACAGCCACGAACCGTTCTTGTTCAAGACAGCTGGCAGTAACAGCGTCGCAGCACGCTTTCACCGGTGCACTTGGCTTGCGACTGTCAACCGCGGAACTCTTTACGCTTTTTTGGAACCCGTCTTGACTTATGTTTCGCGCACCAGTGAGTCCCGAAGATGAATGAACTGGTGGCACCCAGTCGAAAGTCAGCGTCGCAAGGTCCTCTCCAGCCTCCGTCGAGTGAATAGCGCTTGGACAAGACGAATAACTCAGCTGCGCCCGCTTATTCGCCTGCACACTCAGGAAACGTTCTTGACGTTTTCGTGCTCAGGTTCGCGAGCGGATCCAGATCCTTCCCATGGTATGCGTGTGCTCGGATTATTGCTCGCCTCTAAGCAAAGCCGGTGGCTTCCAGGTGCTGCTGCGACTTGGACACAAAAAGGGCGTTACTCATACCCGCTACCGCGGTTGCAACGCGGACTCGCGTTCTCGTACCCATCGCCACGCGAACTGAACCAGGTAGTGCACTTGGATAAGTTTGCACGACAAGCACCCGCTGATTGCGTGACCATCTGGAGCTTACACTATAACCAGAAACCGAACATGCTGGGCGGGGCCTTGTCGGAAAGCGAGTTTGTCACCTTTGCACAACGCGCTGCCAAGTACCCATGGTTCGTCTTCCCGTTGCTCCAGTCGCCCGAAGGTGACTCGTTTGTTTCCCTAGTCTGCCAAGTCCAGGACGCGCGCTATGTGATGTTTACGTATCTGCAAGAGTACCGGCAGCAGTTGGCAACGGCCCAGCCGCGCATCATCTTCACCGTCTATGATGAACTCCTGGCGGAGAAGCGGTTGGCTCTGGTACGACTCGAGAACCTTCATGAGAGCCAGTTAAAGAAAAGTGATCTATGGCGTCTATGGTGTCAGTGGCGCTACCTCTACACTGCAGAGCGCGGCGAAGGCCTCCAACTCTTAGAGGATTTCAACGAAAGACCCCGTAGTTTTGCTTTTGAGCGAGTACTCGATCTGGGTCGTAGACTCTATTCGGCACGAGAGTAAGCCATTCTCGAGATCGCCACTTCGATACTTGCTACGCAGTGCAAACCATTCAAGCGTCGAGGTTAAGAGCGCAGATGGTAGGGAACAATCGCCCTGCAGCATATGCCATAGAGGAAGACGTGGACCAAGGCCGCTGATGCAGTCCATGCAACTGCGTAGCCTCTGCTTCGGTGTCTACAAGGTCACAGAGCTCGGTGGCAACCACATCTGCGGTGGGACACTCCCGTACACGCGGTCCATATTCTCAAAGTATGGATGCATGAGCGCTTGTCGAGCACTAATACGCTTACTCGGGTCAAAGACCAGTAATCGACTCAAGAGATCGAGCGCATCCTCTGTCCAAGCGCCACCAAGTGACAAGGCGGTATCGCGAATGGGACGTATCGGCCACTGCGGAAACGCACTCATAAAGTCCGGTAGCTGACTAACACCTGTCCAGACGTCTTCGCTGGGTGTACCCAGGGCACGGAATATCTTAAAGAGCTGGTCGATTTCTGAATCCCCCGGAAAGAGCGCTTTTCTGGTCATCATCTCAGCGAAGATGCATCCGACTGACCACATATCCACTGGAGCGGCATAGTTGCGACAGCCGAGTAATATCTCTGGTGCTCGATACCACAGAGTGATCACTTCCGAAGTCATATGGCGTACTGGGATCCCAAAGGCTCGAGCGAGTCCAAAGTCCGCTAACTTGAGGTGTCCAGCAGCATCAATGAGCAAGTTCTGCGGCTTCAAGTCCCGATGAAGAATTCGTCTGGCGTGCAGATACGCCACGCCATTGATAAGCTGATAGAGAAATGACTTGACTTGCTCGGGTCTCAAAGAAGTGTTCGCTGGCAGCGAGTCCATATAGCGTTTGAGGTCCTGGTCAAGGTACTCGAATACTAGATAGAGCCGTGCGTCCCCATGCACGACATCGAGCAGACGCACCACGTTCTGTTGGTTGAGCTCCCGCAGAATCGCGATTTCACGCAACGCAGTGCTAGGTACGCCCTCTTCCTCTTGCTCTAGTCGAATCTTTTTCAGTGCAACCAGTTGACCCGTCTGGCGATCGCGAGCACGGTATACAACTCCGTAGGTGCCCTCGCCGATCCGCTCCAGGCGTTGGTACCGCAACGCCACTGCAGCCATGTCCTCGTCATCAGCCATGCGCCGCATTGTCTTCACCCAAACTCTTCAAAGATTCCACTGTAATGAACAAGTGCGCTTTTTGGGGCCCCGAGGCACTTCTTGGGCGTTTGAGGGACGAGCACTCGCCCTGACGAGCGGTTGTGTGCTCCTTCGGAAACACTCGTTTTGCAACGTCGTTTCGGTCAACAATTCAGCGCAGTATTCTGTATACTTTGCGGCGTTACGTGTATCGTGAAGGGAGCCGACAAATCAGCCACGTTGGGCTTGAGGTCTTGCAAGTGAGCTGTGTCAACGCTCAATGCAACAGGAACGTTGGCTGTAGATGGTTTGGCCGGCGGGAGAGAGGGCACTTCCCCTGCGCCCGAGTGGAAAACGTGTTCGACCAAGTACTGGGACCTGCACCGAAAGCGTTCATACTCGAAGGTGACTCTGCCACGTTTCATTCAAGTCATCCGGAAGTGATGGGAAATGAACCTGCGAATGAAGCGGGCGATGTGGTCGTGTTTCGGTTTCAGCTCGCTTGAAGAGCCGGCGCTACCAAGCCGCCCAGAACTCTGGCGCTACACAAGCTCGGTTCGTTCCTCTCAAGGCTTGGTTCCAGTTCCTTCGTTTCGATCCAGGTCCAGAGGCTCTTGTACAGTTGGACTGAGTCTTTCTCGAAAACCATTGGCATAAGCGAGGTCGAATAGTATGTTTACGTGGTTCCTCGCAACAACCGCGGACGCTCCACGCTGAGCTCTGGTGAAGCAGTGTGTGACTGTAACGCCCCATTGAGTGAAGCGAAATGTGTCCAGAGACTGCTTTTTGGTTCAGTTTATTCTGAATAGAAGTCACCAGGCTTATCCTTACACGATGACTCGTCTGCGTTCAGGCTGTACTGCGGAGAGCTGTCCTCATCGAGGCTGGGTTTGGATTCGACGCGACTCTGTATTGGTCCGGCCTCCTTCGCCAAACATGAATGTATAGCATTGCAAACGCGAGTGACGTTTAGCACAGCACCAGAGAATGTATGAATGGATCGACAATTCCTTTTCGATAGCGCACCAACACGGAAAAGTGCGAGCCCCGCCTATTACCCTCCCATCTTTCAGGATCGCATAGGAGAGACCAGTCGGACGGACCCTGTCCTCCGTTCATTCGCGTACCGAGCTCGTCTGTGAGGAACAGCTTGGTATTCAACAGAAACGTCTGATCCAGGGAAGAAACGCATGTTGGCTGGGCACCAAAAACTACTCCAAAAGACTCGCGTCAGGCCTGCTGTATTCCCCGCCTTGAATGTTCCAGAAATCATGATCCCTCTTCCTCGAATGGGCTCTTACAGGCCTCTGCTTCATCGAGATCGTATTTGGTGCATTGGATCGAGTGCGAATGCTTCTTTGACTATCCTTCAGACTTGACAGGTGCATGCAACAGAGGCCCGCTCGGGTCCCAGTAACTCTTGATCCATCGTGAGGCGATAAGTTCTACCTCGGGGATGTTCTATCTGCAGAGCTCGTTCGCTGCTTTCCAGACGGGCGCAGATACCGACATCACCCTGACGCACCACCGCGACTAGGTATAGTCTCCAGGCATCGACGCTACGCCATCCGTTACCCACACCGCTCAAGCCGACTCGGCTGTTTCCGCACCGCGAAACCCTCATCGGCATGTAGCACTGAATGTGCCATCCACGCTACAACCGCTGGTTCCGCAACCAAACCAGCGTGACTCGATCAGATCTTGTTGAACGCTGCGATATCGACGGACTGAACATAATCCTCGATGCCCTCAATCTCCTCAGTAATGATGTCCGTGGACGGTACCAGATCATCGATGATCGTTGCCATGATCTGGAGTTTGCGCACCCCGTAGCCGATCGGCACCAGCTTGGACGCACCCCAGGTCACGCCGTCGATCTGTAGCTGTCGTATCTTTGCCTCTAGCACCTGCAGATCGGTTTCGGCCTCCCACGGTTTCACGTCGAACACCACGCTCGACTTGGCAACTGTAGCCTTTCCTTGAGCAGCCTTGGCTGCATCTCGTTTCTCCTTCTCGCGCAGCGCTGCCTCTGCTCGTTCCTGCTGTCGACGATACGCCTCCGCATCTGCCGCTTCGTCGTCAGACTCGAAAAGATCATCCGCATCAAAAGCATCCTGTTTCGCCTCAGGTTCCGTTTCTACAATACCATCTGCATCACCCTTCCATTGATCTCGTTCTGTGGCGTCGAATGAACTAATGTGGCGATACCAACGCCCCAGATGCGGGTAGCTCGTTGGCGCAGCACCGCCACGCTGTGCTAGGTTCGCATAAACGACGGCGTCCGCTTTCGACGGCTGCACCCCAGAAATGTACGAGTGATCCAGAAGATACTCATTCAGAACAGCTAGACCAGTTGGTGTATCCAATCTTTTGAAACAAGGCGCCATGCTATATACGCGCTTCCAGAGCAGTCTAACGTTGGCGACGTCCTCAATAACGAGAGGCGTATCGACGGCATCGTCGACGACGTCGTCGTCGTTGTTGCCAAGGAGCGCGCCGCACCGCGCATCCGCCCTAGGCGGACGACGGCTACCCGCGATGCGCTGCCACGGTGTCTGGTACACCCCAGATCGTTGACCTGTGCGACTCTGTCTAGAAAGTGTCCGAAGGAGATGGGGGAAAGGAATGGGCGCGAGTCGTCGATTGCATAGAGGTTCTGATATTTTCCGTGTTGGATACATGGTTTCGAACCAGAGGCGCTGAGCATGGGGAATATCGCTTCGGGTGAGCGCTGTGTAGGCCTGCAGTTCAGCGGCTTGCCATATGCGCTCTCTGAACATTGCAAGTCGGTTGGTCTCTCGATCGTTCTTGAAAGGCTGGTTTGGTGCATCGGATGGGGGTTCAGGCTCAGGTCACTGCTTTCGTTGAAGCATTGAGACTCGTCTCATCTCGAGTCTATTTAGCGGCTAGTGAACTGGAATGAATGGATTTGTTGGCATACAAGCTCTATCCTCTGTAGCGCTCGTTTTCGAGTCATGGGCCGGCTAGGTACCTCTAGAGGTGCCTAACGGTTTATGAGGGGACAGCCCCATGATCGGATCGATAATCCCACGGGCCATTTATGCGAGTGCAATAGGATGCAACACGAGGTCAGCATCCATTCACGGTTGCATTGACGGTGTACAGGATAGAATTGAACATAGGCTCTGGACCGTATCACTGCATCATCATTCTCTTTCCACACGATAGAATCGAAAAAGGATTAGAACCGTGTCACTGCATGATCATTTACCCTTATGTACGATAGAATGTGCGAGACAATCCATCTCTTACTGTCCTTCACATCCCCGAGGCAAACTTCCCAACGAGTGCTGCCAGAGGCACACAACCAAAGTCGATCTCCATCCGGCTTGTCGCGAGAAGGAAGCCGCACTGGAACGTGCTCATGCGTCGCGCTGACGTGGCCATTGAAATCGCTGTAATGGTGTTCCTCCGTTGGCTACCGAGCGTAAACGTTTCGTTCTGCTTCATTCAGGGCTTTCTTGCGGCTCGTCGCGTTGTACTCCACGAACGCTGTCCTTGAGGACTCGGTATCGTTGACTCGAACCGGCTCGGCTGAGCGCGACAGACGCTATCATGTCGTCTTCTGCCATGGTTTCAGTGCCGCGAAGGCTGGCTGCGCTAGGGAACAAGCCTTCGGTATGGCTTGAGTTTACGCCTCTGGCTGCGGCACTTCGTGCAATCAACCTTGGCCAGGGGTTTCCTGACTGGGAACCTCCTGAATGGGTTGTTGCAGCTGCCACACGCGCAGCAACAGACGCAGCTCCCGAGACCCAACAGTACGCGCGCTCTCGTGGCCATCCTCGGCTTCTGCGAGCGATCGCTGACCTCTACCGTAGAGTGCGATTCCCGAAACAGAGACTTGACCCGAACAAAAACGTGCTTGTCACGAACGGCGCCTCAGGAGCGCTCTACCTGACGCTGTCATGTCTGGTTGATGAGGGCGATGAAGTCGTGGTCTTTGAACCCACCTTTGATATCTACCTGGGCGCTATCCGACTCGCCGGTGGAATCCCGCGCTGTGTGCCATTCAAATGGAAAGGGACACCCAGAGAGGGCGTGACATCCTTGGCAACGCCAAACGAACTGACCAGTGCCGCTGACTGGTCCATCGACTGGGACGCGCTTTGTCAGGTACTAGGGCCCCGCACCCGTGTTCTTATGATCAACACGCCTCACAATCCTCTAGGAAAAGTACTCACTCGGACAGAACTCGAGCGGTTAGCAGAGATCATTCGACCGCACCCCCAGGTGACCGTTTTGAGCGACGAGGTCTACGAGCACATCCTCTTCGATGGATGTGAGCACATTAGTTTCGGCTCCCTGGAAGGCATGTTCGAACGCTCTGTTTCGATCTTCTCAGCGGGCAAGACTTTCAGTGTGACCGGCTGGAAGATTGGCTGGATCATTGGTCCGGAATCGCATATTCAACGCTTTCATAATGCCCAGCAGTTCATCGTTTTCTCTGTCTGCACTCCAATGCAAGCCGCCGTTGCCGAGTGTCTCGAGGAGGCGCAGCGTCGTCATTACTTTTCCGAGTTGGCCTCGTTCTATCAGAGACGCCGGGATCAACTCGTGGATGCCCTTTTTCAGAGCCACCTCGGGCCTATCGTTCCCCAGGGTGGCTACTTTGTTGTGGCTAGTTTCGAACACGTGCCCCGATTTGTCAATCGCTTCCCAGAGGCCATGACGGAAATGGAAGCGCTAGCGGTTCCAGGGCTCGAAATCGATGACGCAACTCGTGATCGAGCCGATTATAACTTTGCTCGATGGCTGAGTTTCGAGTGTGGCATAACGCCCATACCTCTCTCGGCGTTCTATTGCGCAGACCATGCGAACCGTGCTGATGCGCTGGTTCGATTTGCTTTCTGCAAACAGGAGCAGGTTCTAGAGGAGGCATCAAGGCGGCTGCATCAGCTGCAGAGGCGATAATAAAAATAGGCTTGCAGCGTCGTTCCCGTTACTCATGGCGTCGCTCGGCTATGCAGTGACCAGGCGGGCCAAACAGGCGAGTCAAGGCAGCCGCAGCCGACAGTCGGTGACACTGGGGAGTTCGCTGACTGTGAGCCAGGCAAGCACGCGTAGCATCACCGTGCTGCATGGTGATCAGTGTCCCGGGTCCCGTTGGAGCAATTGTTGTTGCAAGGAGGAGTGCGGCGACTAACCCCAAAGAGCAACATGCCATCAGGGACCAGCCTCCAACAAAGCCTTTAAACGTCCAAAGCGCTTTTTCGGATACACGTTGCGTATCTGTAGGGACACAAGTTGAAATGCTACCTCTCGCTCAGATTGCATCCAGCCAGTGGGATTAACTTGTGATGGGTTCTTGTCGAGAAACAGCATGCTGCAATCGCTTTCGCTGGCGTAAAACCTTTTTGATGACGATTCCAGTCGACCGCTGTCGCCGACATTACCGAGAGGTACGACACTCCAACGTGGCGATCATCATAACACGGTTCACGAGCGCACCTTCTTGTTCAAATCAGCCAAGTGCGCTGGTATTGCTCGCAATCAAGAGGGAGCCACACGACGTCTTGCGGTCACGTGGTATGCAGCCACGACCTAGACAGCGAGCGGCCGCAAGAGGGCGTGATCGGCAAGGTCCTCGATGTCTTTTCACGGAAACCCAACCATCTGAGACTTGCGGACCATTGACTCGGATGGTGATGGTGTAGGACGCATCATCGAATTCCAGCCGAGTTTCGCAAAGGTCCCAGATGTATCCGCGCGCACGCCCTCTCAAGCAACGTCCACCTTGATGCAATTCAGGACTGAATCACGATGTCTGTATAACGACGCTGAACAAGCGAATCTTCTGAGCGACTCTGAACGAGAACCCATACCGTCTGAAGGGCTCCCGTGTCAACATACATTGGCCAGGGGACACGATCCGCATCGTGATCCAGCATGCTCTCCGAGTCGTGCGGCCACAGTACGGGTGTACGAGCCAAGACAAGCGCCCCGCGTTCCATCGAGCAGCGTCATAATCGCAGACGTGCGTCCCGCATGTAGACGACCACGGCGATGTTGACGGAACACCTTGTCACCCAGACGCACTCGTCCACACAGACAAGCGTTGTGTAACACGCGACGGCGCGAAGGGCATTGCAATTCGATAGGCACACTGAGCGGAGAGGGCGACCGTGCTTGTGACTTTCTTTTGAGGCTGATGGAACTGGTCGCGTTCGCCATCAAGACGCGCCGACTTGACGTTGATGATATCGACTGGAGCAGTTGGCGCCGGGGCTGAGCGCGAACGTCTCCTTCAGGGAGTCGCTTGAGAGTAGCGCTGCCAGTGAGATACATCGCGAACAGTGTCGCTCCGCATTGGGTACCTGCAGGTAGACTCCGGCAGTGACATCTGGGTGTCGAATGTCGATTGGATCTATGTCTCGGAGGCGAACGCTTTGCAGCGTACCGAAAGCCTCCCGCCACAAGTATACACCGCTTTTCTCAATCTGGATGGTCTGTCGAGTCGGTGAATGCTGCATGTCCCGCTCACCGCCGCCGATTCGCGAAGTCTCTATGGTCACTGGAACCGCTGACCCGGCGCGAAAGTAATGCGGTCGCAACAGCGAGCCCCATGGGGCGACCGCGAGTCTCGCCTGATCGCCATCGACGGCGAAGACCTCACGAAGCATTCGAACAGAGCCAAAGCCACCGGGATCACGTTCCAAAAAGGCGATGGCATTCTCGAGGCCGCGCTCGGGTGTGCGGTTGCGCGCAGGGTCGTGGCTTGTGAACGCATCAACGAGGTCACGAGCAAAGAGGATTCGATCGATTGGCGGCTCCGAACTGGCGAACGCGTGACCACGAATGGTTCAGATGATACATCGATATTCGCTTGGCTGTTGTCAAGCAGAGATTCAGATGCACTCCAGCATAGATCACTAGTTCAATTTGCCTGCCATCGAGGACCTGAGACTAGCTCCGCGAGGTCGTCCGCGATCAGGACATCGCTCTGAGGATCTATCTCGACGTGGGGATGGATCGCTGACCATCCATACTGCTCTTCACAGCGGTGTCGAGAATCCGCAGTGCACATGCATCCCGCAGGCCGCGGCAGCGCGCGTATACCTGCGTCCGATTTTCTTGCACTAGCTTGATGCGGATTGACTGATATCAGCGGTACGGGATGCACCTGAATTCGATGCCTCGGCATAACGCCTTGCATTCTGACGCATTCTTTTTACGTTCACGTTTCCATTTCGTTCCAGGAAACGAACGATATCAGTCGGTGCGTGGATAACGAGCATGTCGTGTTTTCGGGCCTGTCGCAGTGCTCGGTTCAGCTGCGGAATAAGCAGTCGCTCGATTCGCATGGCGGCTGTTTTGCACCAGTGCGTGTCCCAGACATCCACGATGATCATTGCCATTCGCTGAAATCGCTCTTGAACGAAATGCTCATGTGCAACAATAGCAGGGCTAGAGGCCGCATCCCAACCACCATGCGCATTCCAGAGGCGCTCCATTATCGTCGCCTCTCCGTCGCTGCTCGGGTCGGGTGGTAGCCCCTTGGCTTCCGCAGAGTCTTGCATGAGCATGCGACGACGAACAGGGAAATGTCGCCATGAGCTCTCCTCGCAAAACAGGGCTCTCTTCTTCATGAAGCAGCGTCGGCTGTGAGGACGGCGACGCCTCAAGCAAATACGCCTCGTGGACTGCCCTCAGCAGCGCAGCCGTGGCGGCGTCCGAGAACGCGTTTTCTTCCACAGGCCTCAAACTGGCTCGGCGTCTGCACCCAGTCTCGTAGTTTGGCTGCATCAAACCCAACACCAGTCGACAGCACTGAACTCGTCGCTGAGATGGACGGGCTCGAGTGTCTCTTGGCAAACCGAACGAAGCATCCGAAAAGAAGCGCTAGTGTTGAGATAGCAGCCGCCGTTCGAAGGAGTCGGCAGCTGCTCACCTGCTGCCTGTTGTTTGGCCCTCGAAGCACCCGTGCGACCCCTCGCCACAGACGTAGCATAAACCCGTACTCAATCCGTTCGCTTGAGTGTCTGACGCCGCCATCGATGTATGCAGTGGCGGGAAAGTGATTTCGCGCCATCGCGATCGTCATTGCAGGTCGAGTTACGATCGCCCGGTCGACGGCGGAAGGACGACGGCTGGTGGCCATGCGGCTGCTGTTGCAAAGGCGCCCTGCTGGCCTGTCGTCGGCGGCCGCTTCGGCAGCGTCGCTGCCAGGCATACAACCAGATCTCGTCAAGCGCGAGCGGGCATTTGCATGTTCGCTGGCCGTCGCCGATCCCGTGCCCGACTGGACACGTGTCCCAGCGACATCTTTATGGAACGCCTTGATGCCGTCGATCCGAGGGCGTGTCCCGGCAAGCGTGCGAGTTCGTGCAGTGGGATCGTAAACGTCCACTGCCATCCAATGCCTGCGACGAAACATCGGAGATGCAACTGCCACTTTTGCGAAAGACTCAACCAATTGCTTCGTCGGGAAACGAAAGACGTCTGCGGGGACGTGGTTCGCCTGGCCGAGTCGGATCGTGAGCATGCGCTCAAGGTACTAGGCGACCAGTCGCGCTCCAGGCAGGTTCATCTGCAGAGGCTGACACGGAAGCCCTGGATGGGTTCACAACTGGACTTGTATGCGATCATTCGGAGTGGCTCTCAGACACTTAAGGTGACGAAAAAGCATGACGAGAGACATAGCGGCCACCAAGCTGATGCCCAGGTCTGTCTTCGAGTGCGCGCACACATTGCTGACGAGATCCGACGACAACGAACCCTTGTTGAATGCGATCAAGATTCGTCTCGAGCCCGCGGAGTACCAATCGTTACTCAAGTTTTTCGAGCTGTTACTTACGCGCATCTGGACGGAATTGGCAGGCGCGATGCGCGACTCGGCAGCAACATGATGTACGTGGACCGATCACGTTCCGGCACTCGTATTTGGATGTCTGGGTGCTCCACAGAAACGCTCACTCGAGTGCGTGGTGTGCGTGCGCCGTTACCACCACGCATGCATAGCACACTGATGCGTGTATCGAGGGCCATTGAGCGTCCGCGATGATCCGGATCACGTTCGAGCGCACGCATGCAACTCGGAATGCATGTATGCATGCGTACGATGGTTTGGAGATATTGCTTGTCTGGACACGTGTCCTCGGTTGTCTCCGACTTGAGCGTATCGGGATGATGAATTTCGGGTACGTATCGTTCGCTCCTTTTCTACCGAGATCCGTTCCAGACAGTTAACCATTACTTGGGCTTTCTGTATCGAGATCCGATTTTCAGCCATCCGTTTGGTGACTGAGTCAACGATATAGCCGGTTGCGTTGCGGGTGGGCGCACCGGCATGCCCGCGCATATGACTGCCGTTCCTTCGGGGCGCGCGTGCCCTCGGCCATGATCACGGTGATGAGGAATCGTGCTTGGTAGCGATTCGTTACGGTGCTTCCGTCTGAGAGCAGAGGATGACGGGTTACCCGAGCCGATGCGAACACAAAGTGAAGCGTTCAACTTGGACCACGCCTTCGTTCTGGCGTTCTCGTTGACAGTCTTTGGAGTTCCAAGGACAAGACCCTCTTTGAGCCGGGTTGGGTCCAGCAGCCAGTCGCTACAGCGTTGGTGGTTCTCGCGGCCTCGAATTCGATCCTTTTGGTCTTTGAGACACTCTAACCGTTTTCGCTTCTTGGAAAAATGCACAACGATTCGGGCTGATCTTGGTGACAGCGAGAAGCGCACTCAGAAGAGTTCGCGGGGCTTGTGGTACGCTCGCCCCTCGGCAGCTGTCGAACGTGGTGGTGGCTTCTATGTTCCAGGTTTAGATGGACCGCAACTGCGGTTTCTTCTAGGCTTGCTATGCTTGCTACTCCTTGCGACAAACCACTTGCTATCTGAAGCTGGCTCAAGTGAAGATCTTGCGAGTTCGTGGACACCGCTGCAGACCAGCGAGGTGCTCGCAGCGCTCGCGAGTATCTGCGTTATCACCTTGGCCCAGCTGGAAGCCAGAGCACCGGAAGAGAGAGCCGAACAGCGCGCAACAACCTCTGAACCAAGCGCGTCCATCGTGGCCATGCGTGCAGAAACCGGACCTCGTTCCGCAGGTGCACATACGAGAGGTCTCAGGGCGCTCGCAATGGCGCTGGCGAACCTCTTCGAGCCGCGTGTTCCGATTCTTGCTCTCCTATTCCATGGTAACACTGGTCATGTCATCGAGCTTCATGCCTCACCAGCGCTAAGCATAGCGTTGCGGATACAAAAATCGGATTCACAAAACAAGTATCACGTATCCGACCGAGGCGAGATTATCGACCGAGTCCTAGAAGCGGGACGGGGCATCTACATCCCAGACATGACGGAGATCCCAACTGCCGCCTGTTTTCCGTTCTTGGAGCCGATGCGGCCGGGCGGTGCACTCCTGGAGCCACTCCATCGGACTGCAGGTTCGCCAGCGGAGCACTTGGCCTCAGGGACGTGGCTTCTTTTGGTCGTCACACCAGTCCCAAAGGTACTGACGAGTTCAGATTACCGGTGGTTGCGCGCCCTTTGCCATTGAACGCTTCGGCGTGTCACCTCGCAAGCGCTAGAAATTCGCTTAGCATCGCAGTGACAGGTTTCGAGTCAATATCCATTCGAGGTTTGATCTCGAGGGATTATCTTCTTCGCGGCTGACCTTTGCCTTTGGGCTGGCTGCAAAACGTCGGTCGCTGCGGTTGCCATGCTGCACGCTTCCTTGTGAATGCTCGGTTACAATTGTTCTCTGATTAGCGCCGGCCTCTCGCAGACTCATGGCAAAGTCACGGATCCCTGGATTCAGTTTTTAAGCTGGTATCATGACGATGACGACCACGACGACGATGATTTCGAAAAGCAATCATGCAGAGGCTCCACTTGCTTGGTGCAGCGTGATTGCGGCGCGCGATGGACGTTCGTTTCCACCCATGCAGCACGGATATCACTGCACCACTGCGACCGCCAGCGAACCCTCACCATCTCCAGAGTTACGAAAGGAAACCCTCTTGGACCGATTCCTTGGCGCGCGAGCCGATGCCGGTTTAAGTCACGTCCTGATTTCGTGTTCATCAGTCTACCTATCTGCTTGAGCAGCGCACCAGTCTAGACATCCGTTGGGATGCAGTTCCCCGTTCACAGTACCGACGTCACGGGGTGTACGCGTGCCCACAGCTTATCCGCGACAAGAGACGGTAACGCGTACTCGTTTTGTAGTGCGTCACCCTGACGCTTTACTGATCAAATAAACTGGATACACTTTGTTCGCGATGGATGCGTTTGATACAATCGCTAAACAACGAATCCACTGGCAACTGAACAATCTTGTTCCCACTCTGACGCTTTCGCTCGTCGCTTATAATGATCGAGTTCGTCACCACCAGTTTGTCAATGGCAGACTCGCGGATACGATCCAGTGCAGGGCCACTCAAGACTGGATGCACAATATAGGCGTGGACTTTTTGTGCGCCGTGGTCTTTCAGGGCCTTGGCGGCCTCTGTCAGCGTTCCTGCTGTGTCCACCATATCATCAATGATAATACAATCCCGCCTGTGAACCTCGCCAATGATGTGCATCACATGGGCGACATTGGGCCCACTCCGCCGCTTGTCGATGATCGCCAGCGACGCGTTGAGGCGCTTCGCGAACGCCCGAGCCCTCTCCATACCGCCTGCATCTGGTGACACAATAACCGGATCAGTCAAGCCATCAAAGTTGTTTTCCAGTAGATACCCGACAAAGACTGGTACCGAGTACATGTGATCCACGGGAATACGGAAAAAGCCCTGAATCTGGCCTGCGTGAAGCTCAAACGCAAGCACCCGATGTGCGCCGGCCACTTCGAGTAGGTCCGCCACCAGACGCGCCGATATGGGCACTCGCGGGGCACACTTGCGGTCCTGACGAGCATAACCAAAATAAGGCATAACCGCAGTGATACGCTTCGCCGAGGCACGTTTCAGCGTATCGATCATCAGGAGTAGCTCCACCAAGTTGTCGTTCACTGGCGGCGACGTTGCTTGCACTACGAAGACATCCTTCCCACGAACATTCTCCTTGATTGAGACATAGATCTCACCGTCAGAGAAGCGTCGAACATCAGCTTCCATGAGCTCGATTTTCAGGTTGCGCGCAATCGCAGCTGCGAGCTCACGATTCGAGTTTCCCGCCATGATCCGTAATTCATAGTTCAACGCTTGATCCAAAGCAGCTCCGAGGTGCTCCTCGTCCTGAACAGGACTAGCTTCGATCCGCTCCCATTCACCTCGCCCGGCTGCGAGCCAGTCCAGCGGGGAACGTCGCCCCGCACCAGACACGCCAGCGGCGTTCTCGCTGCCCAACGCGCTTAGCGACGCGTCCGCACCGGACAAAGCACCGTTCCCTGAAGGTTCAACGGAACTCGTCACGCGGTTCGGTGCAGGCGAGTGAAAACCCTTATCCCCCATATGCGTATCGTTGTTTTTGGTCCTGCGCCAAAACGAGGGGCAGCGCACTGGCCGGTCTCGTTGCCGACGCCACCGCTCCTGCTCGTTGGCACGTGCTTGGACCGCTGCCGAGCCGCTGCAGCCTAGCGCTGGCCGCGGACGATCTCGGGCGGCGCTCGATGCATTCTTTTTCGACCGTTATTGGTGGACGTCCTCGATGACACTGCGAACAGCGCCAGTTTCGCACAGCGAGATGCCCGAGTGGATTAGATGATACAATCATGAGTCATGAATCTCCGCAATGGATGCAGCGTGTGTTCTATCTGAGTTATGGCTTGGAACCTAGCCGTGGCGCCGATCAATAGTATTCGGGCTTCCGACGAGACCGAGAATATAGAGAGGCGTACGTGTGCGCAGTCACACCCGAATCGAGGGTGTTGACCCGCTTGCCGGAATGTCTGACTCGCCGGAGATCACCCTTGATGAATCCATGGGCTATCGAGTTGGAAGCGATAGCAGAGAGATTTTTACCTAGTACGTCTAGATCCCTTTTGTTTCATTAGTGTCTCGAGAACTGTGCGAATAGACGAGTGTAACGTAGGAATCCGGAGGTATACACCTAGTAGGCAGAGTTCCTCTATCAGTTCTTGTATCTAGGCAGTTACATAAAGGTTTTCAAGAGGGAAACTGAAACCCTAAAGTATATATCCAGTGCCTACAGAGTCATTTTGTTTCATTAGTGCTTCGAGAACTGTGCGAATAGACGAGTGTAACGTAGGAATCCGGAGGTATACACCTAGTAGGCATAGATTCTTTTTATTCCATTGGTACCCTCGGGAGCTGCGTGGACTGCTGCCTAGAGCGATGGATGAGACAACGGTCAACATCGTGATCCAATCGTCTACGCAGACGCAGCGGCGATCCTGAACATGGACATACTAGTCACCCGTTCGTTCTTTTCGTGCGACTAGCCGTTCGCAACTGCACCGTTAGAAAGGGCCTACGCGAATTGTCGGGTCTGTTCGAAAAGCGTTGTGTGTGTCGACATGGAGCGACCAAATCATCTTTTCTTGCCTACCCAGGGTGCGGACATGGCCGCATCTGGGGCTGACATACCTCAGAGCGACACCTCTGAAACAGTGTACTTGTCGTCGCTGGCCTTGCTGAAAATCCTCAAACACGCCCGTGCAGGCGTGCCTATGGAAGTCATGGGGCTCCTTTTAGGCGAGTTTGTGGACGACTGGACGATCAACGTGGTTGACTATTTTGCGATGCCTCAGTCTGGTACTGGAGTATCGGTTGAGGCGATCGACGCGGTGTACCAGCAACAGTTTCTGGAAGCGCTTCAGCAGACGGGGCGGCATGAGGTCGTCTGCGGCTGGGGCCACAGTCACCCCGGCTTCGGTTGCTGGCTCTCCGGTGTCGATGTGAATACGGCACAATCGTTCGAGGCGCTGAACGCCCGCGCAGTGTCGCTTGTCGTGGACCCGATTCAATCGGTGAGAGGCAAAGTCGTTGCAGACACCTTTCGGACGCTGAACCCGCAACTGGCGATTCTGGGTTTAGAGCCACGACAGACAACCAGCAATGCTGGTAGCTTGAACAAGTCGTCAATCCAGGCGCTTATCCATGGGCTGAATCGTCACTACTACTCGCTGCGCATGGAGTACAAGCTGAACGATCTGGAGCGAAAAATGTTAATGAATCTGAACAAGCCGAAATGGACACGCTCACTCTCCTGTCGTGACCAGGATCGCCAAATGGAGCAGAGTGGCAAGACGTTGAAGGATATGGTGTCCCTATCCAAGTTGTATACGGAGATGGTGAAAGAGGAACTCCACTGCCGATCGAAAGAGGAACTAGCTGTTGCGCGGGTCGGGAAACTGGACGCCAAGCGTCGACTGACCGACGACGTCAAACAGTTGTGTGATGAAAACTGCAACCAGATGCTGACCATGAATTTACTCAAGGCACTGCTAAGCCCTGTCGCAGGTAAAAAGGTGGTCGCGGCAGATAGCGGGTAAATCCGAACAAGTTTCAGCGACGCGTGTATCGACCGCTGTTTTTGGGCGCTCATCTGAGTTGTGATTCACTATTTTGTTTGAGGCAGCTGCGTCTAGACCGCTCGGGCGGCCAACGCTCAAACCAGCGTCTGCACTGAAATCTTTTTTGGTTCCGGTAACTGATCAAGACTCGATGGTGTGTGTGTGTGTGAATACAGCGTCGTTCGCCATGATCCCAGATTTGATCAAGTTGCAATTCTGCAGCGGTGCTTGTCTGCACGTGAGCACGCCCGCGAAGGGCTAGCATTTGGGGAGCGACCTTGACGTGGACGAGCTGATATCCACGACTTGTTCAGGCGCCCCAATCTGAAGTGAAAACTCCTTAGGCTGATGGCGATGACCCAGCCGCATCGAGTGGTTTTTCTATATACGCGAGCGAGCTACAAACCGGACGTATCTCGCCGGGATGCTCGTCGAATCGTAGCGAGTCTCCAAGGTGCTTGTACCAGAGCGCGCACGTTCTCCAGCGACCTAGTGGGCTTCGGCATGATGAGTGGGCTGAATTTACTTTTGGCCAGCGTACCGAGGGAGGCTTCCTCCGATCCACGCGATCCAAACTCGTTCGATGATGATGGAAATCCCCCGTTCCTTTTTCGCTGTATAAACGCATCCATAAACGCACATGTGAACAGGCGGATTGGAAAGGAACGCTCGAGTAGCTGGCGACGTGGCCTGCTCTACGGCTCCGCGGCATAGATGCGTATGGACCATATGCCCGAGACTCGATCGAGCGGGCAACCAAAACGTGCTGAGCAGCGGAATGGCGCCATATATCGCGAATGCAAAGGCCATGTTCGCTCTGTCGCTGGGAAACCGGCACGCTGATTCGCTTCGGTCATCTGAGTACCGAATGACCTCAAGTGCAATGTCCTTTGCGAATGTGTCCGAGGACGCTCAAGGGAAACCCTAGTGCCGAACGTTCATTGCGTACGGTGCCCCGGGTCACCAGTCACTCTAAAGGCGAGCGAATGCACTTTAGCTGAGCGAGAGGCGATCACTTGTTTAAAGCGGCCCTATTCAGCGAGAAGGGAAATAGAGGGCGCGTTTCCCTCGATTCAGGATTTGCCGTATACAGCGATACAGACGCGATCATTTACAATCGGTCCTTAGCCAAAACGAATGGATGCCTCCCTATTGAGCTGCAACGTACCTCGTCTGTGCTGCTAGGTAATCCTGGGCGCTGAGAACACTTCTCCAGCTCTCGCTGATCCGTCTCTCCAATGCACTGATGCCATGTCAGCGCAAACAGGTGCACTAGGCCGCGACCAGCTCGCCGTTGACACCAGTGAGTTGCGGGATATCCTCTGGTCTGATATCGGTAAAGGTCCATCCGCCGTGGCCGTCAAAGCGCAACAGCTTCTCGTGAAAACGCCAGAGACTAGGTCGGTGGCTCACGGTGATCAGGGTGATACCCAGCTCCCGTGCATGGGTATACAGGTATCCCTCTACGTCGAGGCTCACCGCCGATGTGCACTCATCCAGAACAGCGTACTGGGGTCGATGGAAGAAGAGACGCGCCATGGCGAGGCGCTGTTTCTCACCGCCACTGAGGACATCGGACCAGTCGCAGACATTGTCCCAGCCGTTCCGACGTCGACTCAGCTCCCCGAGATGCACCTCGTCCAAGAGTTTCTGGAGGTCCTCGTCACGAATGTTGCGATCGCGCATCTCGAGCGTCGTCATTGGATAGATTACCTGTTCTCGCAGAGAACCAATGGCCAAATATGGGCGTTGTGGAATGTAGAACATACGCCCACGAGGTGGTCGATACAGCGTGCCGCCATAGAGCGGCCATAATCCGCAAAGCACCCGAAACAGAGATGACTTGCCACAACCATTCGGTCCAGTGATGAGTACGTTCGTCCCCGGGGGTACTTCAAAGCAGAGATCTTTCGCAAGCAGGATTCGATCCGGGGACACGATGTTCACGTGTTCGAAACGCACATAATCGACATTGTCCACGAGGCGGCCAGGTACCATGGCGGCTCGGAGCTCCACGTCTTCCATGCCTAGCTTGGCTACAGCACTGACAGATCCGTGCAAAGCATTCTCAGGCCTGCGCAAATCCCTCAAAACTGAATCAAGTTCACCAACACGTGTTGTGTAGCCAGCCAGACGGGTTAGCTCTTTCCCAGAGAGAACAAGCCGGCCGATCGCTGCAGAGAGCGAAATCAGGAGACGGCTGTTACGCGTATACATCTCGGCAACCTGGGCTGCATCGTCTGCGTCAGTAGGCTTTTCAAAATCAACGTTGAGGCTTCTCCCAAGTGGCGCCAGCAGCGTGCGCACGAAACCAGATGTAAAGAAAATGGGCATGCTCACGACGCAATAGCCAACAATCGTCGCGAGGTACTTGACCAGGATACTGTCAAGAAGACCGATTCGGAAACGGGCCATGAATATGCGTTGCATGTGCTGCAACAGTTTCTCAAAAGTGCCGTTGATGAAGAACTTCTCCCGTTGCCCACCTCCGTAAAAGGCGATCTCTTCAGCATGCATAATCAGCCGGGAATGACACAGACGGAAGTCTCCTTCAAGACGTTGCTCGTCGGCTGTCAGTCGTCCAAATGGCGGCTGCAGCTTGCGCAAAATAGCACTGGTTAGGATAAAGTATCCAATCATAATGGCGGGACCCTTTGCGCCCAGGGAACGCGCCAGTCGAGAAGAGAACAGCACCACGTCCAAGAGCGGCTTGCTCACATTTGAATACAAATTCACAAGCGTTGTGCAGAACTTTTCCACGTCCTGCGTCACGAGCTGGTCAATGTTTTGGATGCGGTTATCGAGATTTGTTGCTTTGTAAAACGTTAGTTGCGAGAGATAGAGCTCGTGGAAGTAGAGCGTTAGTCTTTTGCGCGCCATCACTCGCAATAGTGAAATAAGCAGCTTGAGGACATTATTCACCAGGGACATTGGGAACATCATGATCGAGATATCGCGGACGCACTTTCTCATGAAGGCATCACGATCACGTGCAACAATCGCTTTGACAATGTCACCGGCATTGTCCGAGACCCAAATATCTAAGCGCGTGCGGGCCACTAGCGTCGCACCAATACCGAGGGTCACCCAGCATTCCCGGCTACGAAGTGATGGTATAACAATCCGAACGAAGCGCCAGAGTTGTGCGAAGAATTTGCGGTCAACTTTCACATTCGTGCGACTACTCGTTGGGTCCGTCGACGTTTTCAGTGCTGCCATCGATGGTGCCCGAGGAAACTCCGCCACGTTCGTGGAGTTCACGATACCACGGTTCGAGCCCGCTCTGGCCGTAGCAGCTGCTGCAGTTGCCTGACGACGCCCTCGGGACACGCCATCTCCCGAGGCAGCAACCGTCGCCGAGCTCACGAGGGCTTTACTGCGCTCCCGCTGGAGCTCCAGCAAAGCCTGCGCCTCCTGATCAATACTGTTCTCCAGTTGAGTGGAGTTCTCTTCGTCACATTCCGCCTGCTGCGTCCAATAATAGGTGGCGCCGCCAACGGCAGCCACTCCGGCCACCACTGCAGCGGCCACGCGAGCGGCCCGCCGACGCCGGGACGCTGCCCGAAACGCGCCAGCCCATCCGCCAGGTCCCCGTCCTCCAATGGCAAACTCCATCCCCAGGGCAGAAATACGATCGGTACTTCAAAGAAGTCCACGTTTCTGCAACAAAACAGCTCAAGTGCCCAAAGGCCGGGACGCGTCGCCGAAAGCCACAAAGTCTGCACGAACGCCTTCTCGCTTTCTTGTTACCCAAAGAAGCAAATGTAATTCCGGCCTCGAGTCTCCGACCTGACACCCAAACGGGGACGTTCACGGACCCGAGCGCTCACGGAATGGTAGCGACGCTCAGCAACGTATAGACACAGGGCGTTGCGTCTTCTGCCTGAACGTACTGTGACGAGCGCGCTGGAGACACCCAAGCCATTTGGCCGTGTCCAGAACGCCGCCCTGCGCCTGGCTGCATCGACCACTTCTGAACCAGACCGTTGCCCCTACACTTTAGGCCACGCCGACTCAGGCCGGACTTGAAATAGTCTTTGACTGCGAATGCGTAAGCTGCGTTATCATGAGTACAAGCTCCTCAAAAAGGATAACTTGTATGAATGGAGGCGGGAGAACCATCATCGGGCTTACAGGGTCGTTCGCCGATACTACCTGCCGACACCTGAGCTGTACCATACCTATAACCAGTTTGTGGGCAAAGTCACTGCGCTGGTGTCGCGACTGAAAGCGCTCGATGAAAGCCACCCTGTTCGTGTTGACCGGACGGCGAAGTTGTTGAACAAACTGTACGAGTTGGGGGTGATCAATACCAAGACGGGCCTGGACGCTTGTGCGAACGTGACGGTATCGGCACTGTGTCGACGCCGCCTTCCCACGGTGTTGGTTCGTAACAAGTTCGTGGAACGTCTCTCTGATGCTGTCGCCCTCATCAAGGCAGGTCACGTGCGCATCGGACCGCAAGTGGTGCGTGATCCGAATCTGTTGGTGACACGTAGCATGGAGGATTTGATCACTTGGGCGGACGACTCGAAGATTCGTGAGATCGTCGAGCGATATCGAGGCGAGTGAATTGCCAGAAAAGTGTCGTCGATAAGTTTACAACTGTCGATAGGCGCTCGGTTGAACGTGCTAAAGTCGTCGGTGTCATTCATGTTTAGGTTGATTCTCCTTTTTGTCGAGACAGGTCTGGAAAATTGTTCGAGCTGTGCGTTAGCGCTTGAGGTACTTTGCCGGACGAACGAGGGTGTCTTCAATGCGAGCTCCGCTGGATCGGTAACTGGTGCAGTACTGCCGCTGAGGGATAGGGCGGTTTCGATACCTCCATCTCACCAGGCGAGTCGTCCGCGTTGCTCGTTCGTGCAAAGCGAGTCGTCTTGGACGTGACAACTATACGCAGCTGCATGCTTCAGCGTCGACGACGGAGTCGACGGACTGCTAGAGGTATTTGTGCATGTTCCATTGGTATACCTGTTGGATTCGAAGATACTGTCTTTCCGAGTCATGGCCCGGCCCGATGGGAGCGTGCACGGTGCAATGGAGCGTGCCGTTGGATGCATCGGTATAAAAGACATCAAAGGCAGGTTGCTGGTCTCGTACCGCCTGATTCACTTTTGGCCGGCACGCCCACGTGACAGTTGGGTAAAAACTGGCTGAACGTGATGGAGCAGGCAGTCGAATGAGGAGCGTCGTGTTGTGTTGATCCAAGGCGCTGCATTGGTGCTTTATGGGTCATGCGATGTTCTGGGATTAGCCTGGCACGGCGAATCACCTGACCAGCCGACGAATGCAACTAGCGTTGGATACGTTCGCTGCTCGATTGGTCTGGATACAGCAGACCAAGTATCCGGAAACGACCCTTGCCTTTTCAGGCGGAGCTATGAAATCAGCGAACTGAAACTGACACGGCCTCTGGAGTGTTTCTGGATATTCTTCGACATATTGTAGCCTGTTCGGATCCGGTCAACTTCCCAAGCATCTACCTCAGAGGTACCTGTTCGCGTCAGAAAAGGAAAAAAAGCGACCTTTGCGGATAACTTGCCTCTGGAGAGACAACAACTCAGTGCTTGTTGTGCGCCCTCGGAAACGATACAGATAGATTAAATATTGTGTACACCTGGGTGCACCAAAGCGATTGTCCATGAACTGTGGATAGCGGCTCCGTTTGAACTGATCGGGAAAAAGGGATCCCTTTGTGGGTGTGCAACCAGGTGTGGTATAAAATACAGCTGCGTTCGCAGTGCCCGGTTCTTCTACCGATTATGCGCGAAATATGGCACGACTTTGTCGCTGGCCGAGAGCTGGCGAGATTCAGTCCAGCCGCATCCCCTATCATTAAGAGCGTGACACCATGAGACCCAGATGTTTCCCGAAAAAGTTATGAACTTTTAAGGCGTACTCAAGGAGTCATGCTCTCGACGGATGAACGGCATGCTGCTCCATGGAGATCAGTTCGAGTGCCCTGCTGTCAAGCACAGCTCGGGGTCCACTGACAGCACTCGATGACGCGTGCTGCTCGCCGCGAAAGTAAGCGTATTCCTAGAGAGCGCTCTGAGCGGCCCGTATGGTCTGCCTTGCGAACTTCGGTATCAGTAGTCGACGCTTTTCGTCGCGTCGAAGACGAGTCCGACGAGCATATTCCACATCATTCCTTTCTATATGGTTGTTCAGGAAGTGACTGGGCGCATATAACAAGTCTGTCTCTGCATACCGAATGGATTATATTCGCTAGTCGCTCTCACGTGTCGTGCTTGTGAAGACCCGACGCTGTCGAGGCATCACTTGGGCCATTTGCTTTAGAGGTTCGTCCTTCCGAATAGGCTTGCACGCCAGCTTCGCAGGCCGCACTCGACCTCTATAACCAGGGTTCATCCCAATAGGCTGGGCACCGATAGAGAGCACATCGCAGCAAACGGGCCTGTTACCAACAGGGACTCCCAGAAGAATACTTCAGGAAATCCAGCTTGAGCGTCAACATGAGCAGCAGAAAGTGGCGCCTGCTCTATTCAGGAAGATTGTGAATTTACAGAAATACGGCATCTTCGAACGAGTTCCTGCTGAGTTGACGACTTGTCTCAGTCTGCAGACTCGCTGTTCTGTTTGCGAGCCGCGCACGTCGCTACCAGTCGACCAGACCAGCTAGCGTGGTCGTAACGGGTCAGAGACGTCCGCTGAACGACCAAGTCGCTTTTGGAAACAGTCTCGTGTAGCACGTTTCTGTACCTTGGTCGCTTTCCGGGGACTCGAGGGTCGTTGTTCCAGCCTAAACGTCATAGAGAGCGGTCTCTGTGCCAAGCGCTGGCCCGAGTCTGGTCATGTTCTCGACGTTAACGGTAGAGCGCTGCGTTGCGTTGTGGCGAGCATCAACCCGGTGGTCGACCAGGCGTCGGTGCTTCCGAGGCTCGTCAGCACAGCAAAGATTCATTTACTGGACAAGTGCTTGCGGTTCAGCGTCTAGGGTGCGACTGGTATCCATGAAACGGTCCGATGAAAGCCTGGAGTGTCCTGCAGTGCGGATTCTACCCCCGTGCCAGACCGAGATCCTCGAGGCGACAGGCCTGGCTGCTGTAGAGCAATTTGTGACGGCTGCTCAGAACCTGAACCAGAACAGTAGAGTGCTTGTCCGTGCAGCAGACGCCGAGGACGCACCTGCGTTTGCTTTGAGCGCTGGACCAGCTCCGGAAGAATGCGAGAGCATACTCTGGGTCTTGAACCGACCAGCAGCGCTCAACGCCTTGAGTTTGCCCATGGTTCAAGCGCTGCGTCGTTGCTATCTGCAGCACGTTCGCGCACAGTCTCGGCTGAGCACCCAAAGCCGGTTGAATGCCCATAACACCATTCCTGCCATCCTGGTCGTTACGAGCGCTAGCTGTCGGGCATTGTTTCCTCGGCCTTGGCAGTTAGCATCCTTGCCGAATGGACATGACTGGCAACTAGAGCTCGCAGCATCGTCGACCGGAGCATCGTCTAAGGCGTCGTTCTTCTGTGCTGGCGGCGACATACGGGAGATATATCGCCACGGTCTTCCGGACGGCGATAGGAGCATCCAGCGCCTCTACTTTGAGGAGGAGTATCGATTGAATCATCTGTTGGCGGGAGGCCTCGGCGGTTCGGAGGCCACTGGCTCGCACCGAGAACCCTTTGTGCAGATCTCGCTTCTGGATGGAATTGTAATGGGTGGCGGGGTGGGCCTCTCAATTCATGGGCGCTTCCGGATCGCTACCGAGAACACGCTCTTTGCGATGCCAGAGTGCGGGATTGGATTTCATCCCGACGTAGGTGCTTCATGGTTTCTGCCGCGTCTACTTGACTGGAAGCGCAAAAGCGGCTTCTCCTCCCGCTGGTCCATGGAGACAGCGCCCAGTGTGGAATCGATTGCGCTGGGTACTTGGATGGCCGTCACTGGAGCGCGTATTCAGGGCATCGATGCCGTTCGTTTGGGCATTGCTACCCATTATTGTCCAAGCAATCGACTAAATGAGCTGGTTGCACAGATTTGGGCACTGCTCCATCGTGATCGGCAGAGTCGAATCTCTCGTTCTCCGTCGACGACGCTCGCAGAGCTGGAAGCCGTGCTTCAAAGCTTCCAAGGCGACGTCGATACAAGCTGGAATGCATTCGGATCCGATCGTCTAGGTCAAATTACGCATATGTTTGTTCCGCAAGGAGGCAAACGGTCCTTGCGTGACATCTGGCGAGCCTTGAACGATGCTTTGAGTCATCAACAGCAAGCATCGTTCGCTCGCGAGTGTCTAACAGCGATGGGCCGGTGCTCACCGCTCTCGATGCTCATCGCGTACGAATCTGTCGGGGTTCGCGGTCCTATGGAGACCAGCTTGGCCCAATGCCTTCATCGAGAGTTTATAACGACGCTCCAGTGTCTGCGTCATCCGGACTTTATGGAGGGTGTTCGTGCACAGCTAGTCGATAAGGATCGCTGTCCGCGATGGAAGTCGGCACCGTCGCTGACGGCGTGGTTTCAAGACCATAACGAAGAGCACTCCAAGGCGATTATCGATGAATTCTTCAGGCTTGCTCCAGACGAGACACCACTAGAACTAGATGCTGAGCTACTAGTCGATCCGGGGACGAAATCCAATGCATCTGCTTCGACGATGGCTGGTGTTGGATCAGGGAGTTCCGTGCGTACCCCCGTTGGTGGCATCGATGAAAGCCTCCCGCACTCGTCGCTCTAGACGCAGATCTCAGCGGAAGCATCGTTGCATTCCTCTGTTGCGTATCGCTATCGAATGTAAACTCACTCGGAAGGTGCCAGCGAACTCCGCCATGATGATATCCTTCTAATGTTGCGACCCGACGCTGGACAAGTTCGAGGGAGCGGAGAAACCCCAAGACTATTGAAGAGCGGATGAAGAGCGAAATGGTGGGCGTCGCGATGCACCGGGAAACTGAGCGCAGGCACGATTCCCAGTGAACGAAAAGGTCGGGCATATCTCTTGCTCGCTGTTTACTGCCGAATCTGTACTCCTTTGCAAATCGAGCGAATCCGGGGTCGCACCAGGAGCGTTCTGGGTCATCTGTGTGTTGAAACCCCCTGAAAAACTGTCGTTATAGCGAATGTCTCCAGATGGATGCAATAGCGGCGCCCTTGAGAGCCACTTTGGGGAATGAGAGATATTATGGGCACAGCTGAGGCAGAGCGGTCGCGCAATAAGCCCATATGGCCTACGTAGTCTCCCTTGAAGTACTCAGCATTCACCGCGACCGCTTCATGGGCTACACCAAAATGAGTGTGGATGTGGATCCGGGTGCTGCAATGGCAACGGAGAGCGTCCAAGCAAGTCCATCGCTCGCCTCTCGGAAGGCATCAGGCGAAGGAGCCATGTGTTGACCTGACACCGTCGCGAAGAGTCGGCCGGAATCTGACTCGCCCAACATGCTGTCCTGCGCATCTATTCGTTGGTTTACTTGTCGCGCAGTTTCCCGGTGAGCGGTGATTCTTACACTTGTCAGACTGGCTCCTCTGACGGTCTGGGCGTATCCGCTGCGGCGGCGATACAGCTCGCAGTCAAGGAGCATCCAACGGAATCATTCCCGCGTTCCTGTTGCGCTGCGCTACGAGACCACGGGCTCCTCAACGAGCCGATCTTATGTTTTTGTTCTCGTGAATCGGATTCCGCTATCATACCCGTCTTGCGTCTCTGTTTCAGTCTCTCTCTATTGGATCGAAGCAGCGACTGCCCGCACTATCAGTGATTCCGTTGCTATTCCTCGGATGCGCTCATTCACGTGTGAATTCCTTCAGCGAGCCGAGGTTCTGCCAGCGCAGAAAGACGCCTGGAGTGGGCGGTAACGATGAAGTGTTCGATGCCTCCGACGAGCTTGGTATGGGTTCAGAGGGCGACACCCTCAGAAGGTATGTTTCTCGGATGACCCGACGCCGTTCATCGCGGCTATGGTACGTGATATCGAAGACTCGTTGCTGCGGGCCTTGAGGGATCAGTGCCGGCTTTTGGGAACTAGGCGAGTTCGCGGTGAGATACTCTCCGTCTACGGTTAGTTTCGTATCCTTCCTTCAGATTTTTCTGCGGTCCCTTGGAGACCAAACGCTGATCAGCACGATTCGTTCTCGGCAAGGCTGTCAAGGTCTTCAGCCAAAACTACGATAGGGGCGACACTTGTCCAATTAGAGATCAAGTTCTAATCGTCTAAGGTCATCATTTCAGCTCGGTTACATAGAAACTTACCCCGGAGATGGGTAGCGGAAACGAGACTCTCTCCAAGGCTCTCTCCAGTTCTCTGGCTCCAAGTCTGTGCGGAAAACCCGACCACGCCGGAGCCGCTCGAGAAAGCCACGGAGTCCGCCGTAGAAGGGCTTCTCCGCGGGCCCAGTCGTTTGCCCGCCGGCCTGGTTGCTCAACAGGCGCCGAAAGCACTGTTTGAGCAGACCTGGCCTTTGCATCAGGCGCTACAGATGGTTTCAGCGACTGTAGTGCGTTGTTTATACGGGTTGTGCAACGCCAGTCGCCAGTCGCCAGTCGCAAACAGCGTGCTCGAGCGGCGTTCGACGGTGCGTTCGGTGGATGCCTCAGCGCCACTGTCGTCATATGGGTTTCCGCGAGCACTAGTTTGCTCGTTGGTTCGCGCTTCCTGGCTGGCAGAGTGACGTCACAATGGCTCGATAGTACATTCTGAGTTGGTGGCTGGTTTTCGCTGGTCGAGGTCGCGATACTTTATTCCGGTGTTGTACTAGCCGTGGTTTCGGGCCATGGTTGTGTGCTCGAGACACCGTTCCGCAAGGGCGCCGAACACAGACTCGGAAAGGCAATTCTTGGCTGAGGCTTTGATGAAAGCTACATATTTCACTAGTTTTCGCTAAAGAAACCTGTACAGGTGAGCAAACTTTGATGCCGCCACTTGACGTTGGACATGCGTCTGCGATTCTGCGTCTATACGCTCGTTGCGCGGGCCAGGACTCTGCTTGTTTTGGTTCCCGATACAGTCGCTTTGATGCCCGTTTGTGGGCGGCAAAAGATACCTTGACTATACTGCTTGCTCTCTTGGGTGTTTCCGAAAAATCACAAAGTTCGAATAGGAGACTACGTCAAGGGCAGGCGAAGGAGTGAGTTTTGTCGAGTTCCCCTAAACGCGCAACCAGAAACGCCGTCTGTCTGAGCATGGAGAACACTGTCGAGACCTCGCACACGCTAGGCTTACATAGTTCAGCAGCCCGTATCGTCATCGTCTACACCAAAACCTGGTTCTACAGTTCGAAGCGACAGATATATATGTCATAAGGCACCGTCGCTGCAAAGCCGCCTTGGATGAAATAGAGAGCGCGGCGAGCGTCCGCCTCACAAGTTGTCAACAAACGAGAGCCCGAGATAGGGAACGACGTTCATGTCGCCAGCTGAGGCTATGCGTGTCCGCCGTGCACCGCAGGAATCGTTCACGAAGCAAGCGTGGCCGCGACAGACACGCTGTCCGTGGCCGATTTTGGCGCCAAGTGCGAAATCGAAACTGCGGGAGCAGTTCTGGCGCAGAAGCGTTTTTTCTTCATCGTGATCGTCGATTTCGCATGGCGCTCGAGTGCCTTTTGCGGAATTCAAAATTTGTCGGCGGCCACTTTGCACGTTGGTTGTTGTTGTTCTTCACGCAGTGTACGGCTGGCAGCTGGGGTGTTGACTTGTGCCCGACAAACTTTGCTGTTTCTCGGCGAACTAAGAAGACATCCTAGAGACCAGTTAGAACACTAAATCAACAGTACTCGATCAGTTCGTGTTTAGTGAGAAAGAGATTAAGTTACCAAACAAGATGATGATACTTGGAAAACGTGCCTGCTTTACGGCGCAGGCCTTTGCGCTTTTGTTGGGAACGTTTTTGCTCTTTTTGGGAAGTGGGCTACCTGCTTTGGCAGTAGCCGCAACTGCTACCCCGACGCCAACACCAGGTTGCACCGCTGAAGTGTGTGGCTCACCCGGCCAGTACAACAACCCGGACGCCTGCCAGCAAGTCGGATGCTGTTTCAATCCGACGACGAATGAATGCGTGCTACCAGTCGTCTCTGCTGCCTGCAGTGTTGTCCCCGTGTCGCAACGCGTGCCCTGTGGCTGGAGCTATATCTATCCCGACGAGTGCACTGCGATTCCCGGATGCTGCTGGCAGCCGACCGCTAACGGCATCCTGGCACCCTGGTGCTACTACGACATCAACCATGCGCCGCAGGCCTCGGTGGCACTACAGGAAGTGCAAGCGCCTGTGCCCAAGTGTCCTTCGCCAGGTAGCCAGCGCCAGCCGTGCGGGAACGCAGGCATCAACCAGTTCACCTGCTACGCCCAAGGGTGCTGTTACGACTCGCAGGCGCAGAACCAGTGGGTGCAGAATGGCAAGCAGCCGAGCGACTTTGCGACGGACCCGTACTGCTTCCAGCCCGAGAAGACGTGCGTGGTGCCCGAGTTTGAGCGCCAGCCCTGCAATAGCGTGCCGCAACAGCAACAAAACAACAATCAGTTGGTGCGTCTGTTGCGCTCGATTCTCTATGGAGAGGATATGCTCACGGGCCGGACGTCGACGTACACGCCTCAGCAGTGTCTGGACGCGGGTTGCTGCCTTGGCTTTGGCGGCGAGTGCTATCAGCAGGTGAGCGAGTACGTCTGCCAGACTTATGGCTACGTGTCGAACTCGCTGAGCGGTACGAACAGCAATACCTCGAACACGACGTACGTAATATGTGGCCCCGAGTGCTGCAATGCCGAGACACAGAACTGCACCTACAGCCCGTCCAGCAACAACAACAATAACAACATTCAGCAGCAGCTCGAGCAACCACAGAACCAACTCATCTTGCCCTCGTTCTGCGTCTGCAAGGACCCGACCAAGCAGTGCGGCACGTATTTGATCCCCTCGGATAACCTGGTGAACAAGGTCCGTTGCTGTCGCTCGAATGAGGAATGCATCAACAACGAGTGCGTTGTGGTAAGTCCGACCCCGACGCCGTCGCCGTCGCCTGTTGTATCCGCAACCGCGACCGCAACCGCGACCGCGACCGCAACTGCAACCGCAACTGCAACCGCAACATCGACCGCAACTGCGACTGCGACTACGTCGGCTACGGCAACTACTTCAGCGTCTGCGACTGTATCATCGACGGTGTAGATGCCGCCATCAGTTAGGCGGTTTCCGGCAAGCACTATCGTATGCACTGGTTTTGGATTGGAACGTACGCTGTGCAGAGGGCAACGATGCTTTCGCAAGGAACGAGAATATTGAGCACGGCATGCCTTTGCAACGTTTGTTGAAAAGCGTCGAAATCGGCGTTGGAGTGATTTTCAGAGTGCGAGCCAAGACTCGAGCGCCGCGCTGCTATCCAAAGGGCACGAATTTTCGGCTCAGAGCTTGTAGAATCAGATGTTGTTGATGACACGGAAGTACAGTGATTGAGCAGCATGCTAAGATTACGGACGCTTCACATGAATCAAATCCAAGTCAATATCACGGCATGTTTGGGCTATTGTGCTTGCCGATCCTGCTCGGCTATGCTTTACAGCTTGCGACCTTCGACGCTGCAAAACACCTGCGGCTGAAGAGGGATTCGTTGTGTCACAATTTGATCTGAGGCTATCTACCACAAGTGAATACAGGTAGCTGGGCCTTGTATGTGCTCTTCGAGATTGGCGCGTTTGCGTATGTAGTTTGCGTCTGGGTGCTTGCGTCTTTGGTGTTCGCGAACACATCTTTGCTGCATTTAGGGGAACATGCCCCAAGGCACCAAAGCGTGTTGGCCTGGTCTCTTCTGCTGCTCTAGAACGGCCTGACTCTCTACTTTCACCCGTTGATGAGTTGATTTGCAGTGCACAAGCATTTTGAGGAATGCGAAAGGAATGGATATAGTCTTGGAAGGCCAGCAGATATGAATGCGTAAATTGGGGAATGATTTCTCTTTGTTCTGCCAACTAAACACTCGACGAAAAGGCAGGCAGGTGTCGGGGCTTTCCCGCTGGCTGATATGCAGCCATGCAGGCCCGGTTCGCCAAGGATGCCCTGATGTTGTGGAGGAACGCGCACAACAAGATCGTGAGAGACAACCAGCAACCCGTCCTCTCGCTCGGCAAACAGGATTTGCTTCACAAAAGCTCCTGGAGGTCATAAGAAAGAACCCACCAAGCAACCAGCTTGGACAGCGTCCGCGGATGGGTCCTCAGCATACTCGATCGGAAACACCTGGATAGGTCCCGACTGTTCGGCAGCGTGGGTAATAATATAGTTATCGCTGTGGTCAAAGTCTGCCGCTAGATAGGCCAGCGGAGCGTTCGAGTTCCCAGCCAGTGCCGGCGGTAGTTCCACTGTACCGCTCTCGCTGAGCTCCCTCAACAAGACGACATTTGACGCTGTTTGATCAGTCGTGGCCATCGATAGGTTTGGGTTCGATGCTCCTCGCTCGGATGTTTCCAAAGGCGATGCTATCGCACGCGCGTGCCTATTTGACTCAGAGCCTTCATGCACAGAACCTGCCCTTATTCCATCAGGCGCAGTGGAAAGCACCCAACTGGCCAAACACTCAGAGAGATGGTACTCGCCGGGCTCGGTCGGCGACTGAAGCAGAAGTGTTGACTGGCCGGTCTGCGAGACGCAGCACAGACGGTTTCGATGGAAACGCGGTTGTATCGTTGCTCGCGCTACTTGCGCCTCAAATCGAACGCAGAGCAGGCAGCGGGCATAACGCACGTTCTAGAGGCGCAGCGAGCCGTCCAGAGACGGACTACGGAGCCCTGAAGTTTGCGGCACAAAGTTCAGCGAAAAAATTTCTTTGGTGCGGCCATAAAGTTTCGTTGCAAGTGCTCTCGTCACGAAGTCGTAGAGGGTTCTGGAACCTTCAGCGAGGCCCACTGCCAGGACGTGTCCATACCGCGGCGTGAACGCATAGCAGCGATCGAGACCATGCTCCTCGAGCGAGACCTCGACTTGGTCCGGGAGCTCCGCTCGCGCAAAAGGAAGCAGGCGATCAAGCAATGATCGATTCATCTCTTTCACTATGACAGTTTATGGTTCTCATTCGAGTCGCATCTCGGAAGCGCTGACGCAGAACTATGACGAAACTTTTCTGTCCGGAACGAGAGAGTGGTTTCTCAGCTGCGCCCAGGGCAGCGAGCCGCGTCTGGATGCACTCGCAAGCCGATAAACAACATTGTCTCAGAGCGGCTCCAGCTTTGTTCGGAAACGGTTTGATGCCCATTTGACTGAAAAGGTTCCTAAAGGTATGATTCGGTCAGTTGCTTATCCATGCTCTCTTGTGCCAGGCGAACTGGTTTCTTTTGAAAGAGGACCGCTGCGCTGGGAGGAGCCTCGGCGCTGGCAAAGGACGAGTCTAAGTCGAGAGCGTTGCGGCCACAAATAGTTTGCTGTCCTCCTTCGTGAGGTGCCGGTCATTGAACTTTGGAACGGACGTTTGCTTCTAGACCTTTCGTGGCCCAGAGGCTTCCGTGTCGGTTTGAGCATGCAAGAGTCGTAGGTCACGGAGTGCGAGAGAACTTGCCGAACTCGGTCAGCGATTCGAGGAAGCGCTCGGTTTTGGCCAACTTGCACCTTTTAGCACAACTTGAGTACTGCTGGGCTTATGTCCAGGGAAGCACGCTTCCTTTCTGAACGGAATGGGTCCCTATAGAGCCGTGTTACCGAACTGAAACATGCAGCATAGTGTCCACTTTTCAAGCTCGTTTACATAGGATACTAGCTTGCATTTTCGAACTGCTTTTATGGTTGCGCTGAGCTCAAGACACTTCGACCCAGCATTTGCGCAGGCAAGCTGTTTCTGCTGTCTTTTGCGCCATCACGAATCTTGGTTCCGTTGGCTTTGCGAGTCGAACCTAGGACTGCAGCGATGATGAGCTGGTGATCATGCACGAGTATTTCGCTGGAGAGAAAAGGATAATTCCCCATCTGAACAGCCTGTAATCAAAGCGTCTATCTTGCCAAGCGCTGATGCTTCCGTCTCGAGCCATTCCAGATTGCATCCAGTTTTAGGGCCGCCCGATTTGCTTCCGGCCGGAATTGCAGGCCCCAGCGAGGGCATGTACGTCAAACTCGCCCACGAATCCCACGCCGAGTCGAGCCAAGGGCCTCGTGCAACCGCACCTGCACGCTCTTTCGCAAATCCGAACCCGCTGCTATCACCAGATGGAGCAAGTTCCGCGTATGAGCGTGACATTGACCGTGCCAACATGAATCGCCAGTCACTCCCGTCGAAGTGTAGAGTTATCAAAACTGCCGGCACCGTTCGTCTTGCTCACGCAACCCGGGAGAGATGCGCCGATGCACATGGAATCGCCAGCGTTCTGAGCATTGCTTGTTATGCGGCACATCTGGAAAGATCCTCAGAGCGGGTCTCACCTGAAGCACTCTCACGGCCGGCAGAAGGCCGCTTGATCTATATCTCTTTCGATCAACGAAGGAGTGTCGGACGTGCGCACGCGGGACCTTCAGATTGCTAAAAATGGCCTTTTGCACCGTTGTTTCGGAAAACACAGATGCACAAGGGCGAGACCTGCCAGGATCAACCTTTCTACTCAGCTGCGACTCTGAATTCTGCTTCCTCTTCCTTTTTAGAGTCGTATCTTCACTCGTGGCCAGACTTGAACCTCAGCCTGGAGGCGCGGCGACCATGCGTGCCATCGATCGTGGCGGAAGGATACGTGTCCGCCCAAGGCGGCTCGCGGATAGGCCCCTGGCGATGCATGGACGCTGCTGCCTCTGGAGGCGGCGGATCCGAATACCATGGTGGCGGATCCGTGCATGGCGATCGACGCGCGTCACTGGACGATGCGAGGCGTCGTTGAAGAGGGCCTCCGGATCGAAACGCTGGAGCCGGTTGCGAGTCGCGAGGGTCAGTTTCCTCTGTCGCACTTTTTATTGCGCAAGCCTGCTTGGAACTGCGCGTCCTTGGTGCTGATCATTTACTCGAAGAGGGAAGCACTTGATATAGACAATTGCTCGACAGTGTCAAGGTTTGCTGGTGCACCGCCTACAGGGCTTTTTATTGTACCAGCTGGTAGTTTCGAGGAGACCGCTCTTGGCGTGCGCTCGGTTAGCCTCGAAAGCGATGCGCTTCTGCGCATATACCGCTGCCTAAGATGGAGAAATCAGCAGTCGATTAGCGCACCCGAATATTTGGCGAGGCAACCGCAGCAAGCGAGCCGTAGGCGCCTGACAGCCAGCCTGCGTATCCTGTGCGGGTCACGATTGTTGGCGCTGGGGACGTTGGCGTGGCCTGTGCATATAGTCTGCAGACACGTCGCGTATGCAGCGAGATTGTTCTTGTTGATGTCCTATAAGAGAAGCTGAAAGGTCACGTCATGGATGTGCAACACGGAGGGGCCTTCTCCAGCACCCGCGTGTCTGCCGCAGACTCGTATGCGGATACGGCCCACTCGGCAATATGCATCATCACTGTTGGGGTGCGCCAACGACCCGGGGAAAGTCGCCTTGAGCTCATGGCTGGGAACGCGGCTCTTTTCCGTAATATTATTCCGCCTCTTGTCTAGTATTCACCGAATACGCTTCTCCTTGTTGTGAGCAATCCCGTCGACCTGTTGACGCATCTGGCTTGGCGCATGAGTGGCCTTCCTTGTCATCGGGTCATTGGATCGGGCACGTACCTTGATTCGTCTCGTTTCCAGACACTAATCGCGCAGGCATTTGGTATCGATTCAATCTCTTTTCAAGCGATGATGCTTGGTGAGCATAGTGACTCGTCGTTCGTTTATCGGAGTGGCACCTCGGTAGGGGGCGTGCCCCTGCAAAAATGCTTTCTTTCGCTCCCCGGCGCCGGAGTCTCCGAAGAACCTTTCGCTGGACTGGTCAATGATGTACACCAACGGGTGCTTCGAGCTGCGTACGAGGTCATTGAGCTCAAGGGGCACACCAACTGGGCGATCGGCAGTGCTGTTGGGAGCACTGTGACTGCCATTTTGCAGGATCAACGCGAGGTCATGCCCGTGTCGACGCGTACCGGCGCCCTGAAAGGTCTCGCATCAAGCGATATGTTTCTCTCGCTTCCCTGTGTGCTCGGCCGGAATGGTGTTTTGGAGACGCTGCAGATTCTCTTGTTTATGGACGGAGACGAGCGCGAGCATTTGCGCCGAAGCATCGCAGTTTTGGAAGAGGTATCGGCAAAGTCAGGATGGGGGTTACAAGCCGAGTTGCATTTGCCATACACATGTGCTGGATACGAATATCGTTGTGATAAAGTTGTTGAAGAGTGAATCCCAGAAGTGAGTTTCCAGCCCTACTATGCATAAAATGCATTGCAGAAAAAAACGAAGGTTTCGAGGCATCATGAAGAAGCATCAAAGCTACCGGAACGAGTTGAAAAGCTTTGGCGCCTTTTCTTCCAAAGTGATGAAATTCCACTCGGTTCTTTGGGAATTTCATGAGCGAGCAACAGCTAGCAGAGCATGGGCATTTGCGCTTTTGTTGATATGGTGCTCGAAGCCAATCCTAAACGCCACCCGAAGGGTCGGACATTTTATTCGATTATCTGCGGGCGCGAATGACACCAGCTGCGGACAATGATTGAGGCTCTATCCCCAGTCTGATGCCGTGCGCAACTAACTTTATTTTCTGTCACTGCGGCAAACACTACATTCTGCGCAGATGCTCATCGGAATCACCGAAGATCGCGCCCTGCTGAACTCGAAGAAGCTGCCCAGCGAAGCCGATGGAGCAATTCCTCAAAATCAAAGTCTTTGTGTATCTCGGCGCGAAACGGAACCAACGGATGACGAAACGGCTGGTTTTCAACGATGTAAACTGGGGCCAGGACAGGCAAGGCCCAGTCGCAATGAGTATTATTGCACATCCTTTTGAGCCAGATGTGATCGGCGGGATTTCCCAGTCCTTTCCATGTCTGGAGGTTTCCAATCCTTTCTTTAGCTCTGGGGGCTTTGCAAGGTGCTCGGCGCTTTTGTCGTCAGAGCACTCTGCTCCGATCCAGAAATACCCGAGAAATGTATGCGAGCTTACGAGACGCTCCGATGCAATCATATCTGGGGCTGGAATCATTGACGAGACTTGAGGGTCTCTGTATACTGGATTCATATGGAGCGAATCGGAAGCAGTATTTGTCTCTGATTGTATATCCAGGCAAAAGAAGCCACTCATCGTCATCGAACGGATCGATGGTCCGGCTCTAAATACCCAAGTGATCGTTCGCTGCGACCGAGGTTGTGCGCGTTTCTCGATGACTTAACGTTACGAACAAGATTTCCGCGAGTTACCTAAGATATAGGGACTTCCAGTGCATCAATGAACACAATCAAACCTCGAGAAATGACCTCATGGGCAAGGCAAAGCTCCGTTGGTCTCTCTTTTCGCCATATGAGTACGAAAGCAAGGTACTTGGGCACACGAGACGCCCGGACGGACACGCGCGACGTGTCTTCAAGATATGTAGAGAAAAACTGATAAGCAGTCAGGCCGCGCCATAAAGGATAAACGGATCAAATTCCTGCGTTCTACTTGGAGTGAGTTCACCTGACTGAGCACCTGTCTATGCCCATGACCATGATAAGGAGCTCTCGAGATCGCACCCGTTCCGAGAACGGCCCCAGGCGGGAATGTCGCGTCCACGCGCCGGTTCCGTCCACGAGTTCTCGCGATCGAGAACATGTAATTTCCGGAACATTCTGTACACGTGTGACGGTGGCTGCGTGCGCCTTCACTACGTCGTTATCGGTCGGCTTTTAGGCCTTTCACGGTTCGGCTTCAGCAAGTATTTTCTTGCGGACTAGTGGCTTAGAGGCACATAGAGATAGTTCTTCGGCTATTAAGAGACTTGACCAGAGTTTGATCGTGTCGCCCTCGTTGAAAATCTTGGTACTCATATGTCCCTAGCTAAGCAACTTTTCTATGCGTGCGTTGCGGGTTTCTTGGTTGCGTGTCTCTTTGTAAACTTTGCCGGGGCAACTCCAGTGAACACCGTGAGCTGGACCTGGATCGGTGGCAAAGCGCACACCTACGGAGCTGGATCCTACGGGACGAAGGGTAGCTTCTCAAAGAACAACACCCCTGGGGCTCGCCACGGTGCAGTTGGCTGGACAGGGGCGTCAGAGCTTTTCTATTTATTTGGTGGCGAGGGTCTATCAAACAATAGTATTTCAGGCTATCTGAACGACCTCTGGGTATTCGACAAAAGCTCTCTGGAATGGAAGTGGATTGGCGGGTCCGCAGCATCTGGGCAATCTGGCACTTATGGGACGCTGGGTCAGGCGGATTCGTCCAATATTCCGGGAGCTCGAAGCGAAGCTGCTTTCTGGCAGCTGAGCACGACTTTATTCTACCTTTTTGGAGGATACGGCTACGACGGGGAAGGTGATTTGGGGCATTTGAATGATATGTGGCTGTACAATGCGTTCAGTGGCGAATGGACCTGGCTGGCAGGAAATGATTCTGTGGATGCATCAGACATAAGCGGGTCGATGGGCAGTTTCAGCAGTTCTTTCAGTCCTGGCGCTCGGAAAGGAGCTTCTTTTTGGACAGATATGAGCGGAAACTTGTGGCTCTTCGGCGGTCTAAGCCACTCGTTTCAGGTGCGATCCGATTTATGGATGTTCAACACAAGTGCATCGCAATGGGGATGGATTGGAGGCCCCCTGACTTCGAACAATTATGGAAACTACAGTGCGCCTGGAGCTGCAAGCTCGTCAAATGCTCCAGGTGCCCGGTATTTTGCCACAACATGGGTGGATCAAAACAACAACTTATGGCTGTTCGGAGGCCTCGGCTTTGGAAACAGTACGCAGAAGTATGGGCTGCTCAACGATCTCTGGATGTATAACATCACCTCTGGTATGTGGACGTTTGTCATAGGAGGGACCACCACCGACAATTTCGGGACCTACGGTGTCTTCGGACAGTACTCGGCGAGCAACATGCCTGGAGGTCGTTGGAAGAGTGCCAGCTTCGTGGATTCGCTGGGGAATCTTCAGCTCTTTGGTGGCGCGGGTCTCGCAGCCAGCTCAAGTCTTTCTGGGTTTCTGAACGATCTTTGGGTGTTTGACCCAAATCTGGGCCAGTGGGCATGGATCAACGGCAGCTCGTCTGCAGACGCCGTTGCATTTTACGGGACGTTGAACGAGTCCAGCGCAGCGGTTCGCCCCGGAGGGCGTTATGGCTCCACCCTGTGGGCACCCGTTACGGCAGGCGCCACATTCGCGGCCATTGATCCGGTCCTTTTTGGAGGATGGGGATATGCGAATGGATCAGTTCCTGCGAGGGGAAACCTGAACGACGTTTTTTCTTTCTCGGAGGTGTTTGCCTCCCCGTACCCATCTGCTACACCGATACCGACACCTACGCCAACGCCAACGCTCACAACGATGCCAACGCCGATACCAGAACCAGAACCTGCATTCACTGATGGCAGTGCAGTGTGCTTCCCTGCCGATGCATCCGTGCTCATCGACGACGAGAACCACGTCGTCCCCATGAGGGGGATACGTCCCGGCATGCAGGTGATGGGCGCCGACCAGCATGGTCGTCTCGTCCCAGACACGGTCCTGAGCTGGCTGCACTATGAGCCTAGCGCTGTCGGTGAGGTGCTGGTTATTGCGACCGCCTCGGGCAAGCGGCTGCGTCTCACCAGACACCATCTGGTATATCGTCTTCAACAGCAACAGCAACAGCAGAAAGATCGGTACATGAATGAGAATTGGTATCAGCGTCGTCCGGGTACCGAGCTGGGAAGCGCCTTTGAGGCTGTCTATGCGGAGCGCGTGCGCGTTGACGATGCTCTGTATGATGCCGTGTCGCGGTCGCTGGACCGCGTCGTGTCTATAGAGAGCGCCCAGACCCTGCATGGTCTGTACGCTCCCCTGACGCGTACGGGACGCCTCGTGGTCGACGGACTCCTGGTGAGCTGCTACGGCACGTATCCTTCGCACGCGGTGTCGCATGCGGTGCTGTGGCCAGCCCGCGTCGATACGCTTCGTGGTCGCTGGGCGTCATTGCTGGGTATCCATCACACCCAGGGTATTATGCCATACGCAGCACACCTTTATGGGTTGTGGACGAGCATCGATCGCATGAGCCATGGGATCAAAGCGGGCATGATCGCTGCGGCCTGCTAATCATGGGCTTAGCGAAAGCGTAACGAAGGCTACTGGTGGAGTGGTCGATACCGCTAGCATGTTTCGATGAACAACCACCCCGGAGCCTAGACGGCTGATGAGTACCGAGCTGGAAATTGATGAGCATGAGGATCTACATGAAAACTGCTGGGCAACGAGAACTCTAGTCGATACAACTTGTCAACAGGAATTACAACACGGAGAGAGGGATGAATGAGCACAACTGGACGGAGAAAAAAGAGAAAAAGAGAAAACTAGTGAAATACTTTTGTGAAAAACAAACGCGTAATGAGACAAACGAAGTATGATTGTGCTGGAGCGTCATGGACAGAATCTATAAAGCGCAGTCGATAACGACGATTACAAATCATTGAAGCGTATCCAAGTATGGAACCAGATTCGTCATCGGTTCACGACCTCTCTCATTGCCCATATTGGCTTGGACCCGCATGGGATTCGCAAACATATTTGGCGACTCATCTGTCTCTACTTGATCAGCGATCGGGGTAACGATGTTCTGCACCTGGATACATTGCTGTTAGTCCCGTATGCTTTCTGAGAAGATGACCGGGTTGTGTATACGAGCATACCGACTTGTTTGTTTTGAGTCACTATCTCTCTCATTCTCATTTTCTCATATTTACTCTTTGAGAGATATTGAAGCCCGCCATAAGTGTAAAAAAGCGGCGCTCCTGGCCTCTGGCCGAATGGAGCGTGCGTAGAAGGCACCCCTGCACTAGGAACGAGCCTAATGCAAGAAAGCGCTGGGAAACAGCTCTGTCCAGAAACAAAGTGCTGCACGAAACGAGAATGACCTGTACATGCAATTGACATGGAGTGACAGATTCCGAGTCGCGGTGAAGGAACCATCCTATGAATCCTCCTAGTGGCAGTCGTGTTGTAGGTTGAAACACCCATGCAGAGACGATCTTTCAGAATGGCCTCGCGCAGCTGCTCCAGACTCGATGATGCGCGCTCGATCAATAACGGGGCTGGCACGTCTCGGTGCCATACCCGAATCCTCGACATGGTGTTTCTGTCGTGTATTGCTGTCCCCGAAGACTTGAATAGAGCACTTTTTTGTTTACGAGTCCTTTTGCGTAAAACATTGACGACTTTAGGGTTCTCGCTCAGCTAGACTCTGCGTGCTTGCAAAGATCACCCAGGTCTTTCGTGATTGGGTGTACCCACAGAAGCGAGGGCCGTTCTGTCGGCTTCGCCCGTTCCGCTCGCTGTGAACGCTCTGCCCGCTGTGCCCGGTGTCGTGGGCTAGGCCAGGGCCTGAGTGGAGTCTTTTTTCATAAGATTTTTTCCAGTACATTTCTGGTCTTTTTTTTACGTATTTGGTCACTAAGTGCTTATTTGCTGGTTACTAGTTCCACAAAGGCAAGTTTGGTACGTTCTGCTGAGATTCAGAAAATCGTCCGTAGTAAGGGTGCACCCCAGGAGAGCAGCGTCCCCGTCGATGGCCGTGCCAGCGCGCACCGGGAATGGATCCAGGGCGGCGCAGTCGCGGCCAGCAATTTCCTCGGGCCAGCTAGTCGACAGCGCATACCTATCATGATTTTTCGGGGGGTGGATTCGGCTTCATCTTGCGCTCTGGGTCCACGCGATTGCTTGTCGGCGATCGTTAAAGTTGTTGGTTGTCGTTGGCGGTTTTTAGTGCTCAGACCAGTCGCCGGTGGGTAGGAGCGCCGAGATGCGCCCGGCGCCTCTAGCATCTATTGAGAATGGGGATAGTCTCGACTCCAGGACTGGTTGCGGTCATGACACTTAAAAATGTTTTGGTACATAACTCTCCAAGTTTTTCTTCTTCTTCTATTTCTGTTCCCCTTGTTTTGCATGAATGTCATGCAATTTTTTTAGTGTTGTTGATACTTGAGAGACCGGACCCTGATGATCAGGTCCCACTGGCGGCAGGAATTCAATCCCAGGACGGACTAGCGCAGTGATAATCAGCTCCGCCCGTAGAGGAAAGCGCATCCGATGCTAGAGCAGCCGGTCCATGGGTCTGGTCGCAGCCGCTGAGTTTGGCTGGTGTCTCTACAATCCAGAACAGTGTATATGTCGAGCAGAGTGGATATTTTCCACTCCTGAATGGTTTCGTCGATCCATAACGTCAGGTCATTATAGGCCCATCTCTAACGTTCATGGTGCTGTCTTGATTTTTCGATCGACCGTGACGACGGCCATGACCATCGATGGCATCGACTTTCAAAGGTGTGTCATCTGGACCAGGGATCCATGATGCTGGTATGGCGATTGTTGGCGTTGTCTTCATTTTTTGATCGATTCTGGCAACGGTCACTCCCATGACTGAAATCGTCTCTTATTGGAGGGTCACCTGGATCTGGGATCGAAAAACTAGCAGGGCTTTTGTTGGCACTGGCGCTGGCGCATCTCGGTTGGAGTGCCATCCCGCGATTCTGTCGTAAGACGCTGTGGCGCAGCAAGTGCTGCCTCCGAGCGCTGTCCCGTAGATCTTGTGACGGTGAGCTGTCCCGCCGGCGCGCTGTCCCGCGTATGCTGTCCAGTCAGAGGCGGCGGCGCATCACTACTGGGGCGGCGCATCGATTGCGCGTGCGGGCGTTCGCATGCAATTGCTCAATCGTACGCTGGCGCTCGCTGGCTTCGCTGGCGCTCGATGGCGATCTCGTGCGGCGTCCAGCGTCGGTCCATTTTCGGTCAGGCAAAAGCGTGCGTGCGCCTGCGCCTGCGCCTGCGCAACGGCATTGGCGGGAAATGCGCGCCGCCCGCCGGATCTGTCGCGGCCAATTCTGTGCTGTCCAGTCCAGTAGTAGCCTGTGCTGTCCAGATGTGTCTAGCTCCGTCGAGATCAGTCGATCCAGTCTAGTAGTGGCCTATGCTGTGGTAGATTGCCGGGCGACCGATGGTGACGGATGGTGTCCGATGGTGTCCGATGGTGTCCGATGGTGACCGTTTGTTCCAGCTCCGTGTCTCCAAAGATTGATTTTCGATCTCCAAGCGCCGGTGTGTTTGTTGTCTGCTCGTATGATAGAGCACTCGCCAGTGGCGATCCATGCCTGATATCGCTTGAGTACCATGGATTGATTGGCACGATGAACCGATGATTGCTTGACGAGTTCATCACTGGCTAGGTAAGTGTATGCGCAAAAGGCTTGAACGCCCCGCTGCTGGCGTGCCATGGCTCGTCCCAGCGACTAGAAAGAAAGCAGCCCCAATGCATCCGCGGCGGCGCCCTTGAGTGATGGGCGCAGCCTAGATCGGGCGGGGCGGCGGCGCCCTTGAATCGCGTGATGTGCGCAGCCTAGATCGGGCTAGGCGGCGGCGCCCGATCCGATGGAGGCGGCGGCGCGAAATCGCCGGAACGAATCGCCATGGAGCGCGGCGCGGCCGGCGCCAGCGTACCCATCCTCGAAATTTAGTCGATCTCGGTGCGATCTGATCGTCGGCGCCAGCAGGAGACCGATCGAACCGGGTATCCATTGATCAGCGGCGATAAAAAATTCTGGGAGCAATCTGAATCGGCCGCGTGCGCAAGCGCCGTGTGCGTAGGGAAGCCCAATGGCAGCGAGCGATCGATAGGGATGGAGGTCACCAGCAGAACGCTGATCTAGAGCGATCCTACAGGAATGCCCAAAGTAAGCAGCAGGCTACTGGTAAGGATCTACACCGATATTGATGACAAAGATTGAACCCAGCGCGACAAAAACAACCAACGCTCGCAGCAACCGTAAACAAACATACTGCCGACCAGTTCAGTCTGGAGCAACTACACCATCCCAAGAAAAAAAACTCAACAAGTAATCGTACAGGCAGACCGCGAAAAAAAACAAACTACCCGTAAAAAGCGGCTAGCGCCAGCAGCCGAAACGCGAGCTCATCGAGAAAGACAGCGAATCTCCATGCAAAGAGAAAAAATTCGCAAGCCATCCGTAAAAACCATGGAATGGAAAAACCTAAACCTGGACAGCAAAAGCAAAGCCGAAGATCCCAAGAACGATCCATGAAAGGCATCGCGCAGAGCCAATGCCCGATCGAACCTGAGTCATCATTGAAAGTCTGTGGATACGGGGAATATAGGAAAAAAGATGAACGAGCGGAGCGTGAGGAATATGTGGAATAAGGGTGAATGAGATGCCTCAGTGAAAAAGGTTAATGGAGTGAATGAGATGCCTCAGTGAAACGCGGTGAATGGGATGACATGTTGAAATTGGGGTGAATGGGGTGAATGGGGTGAATGGGCTGGTCGGATATGATTGTTCTGGGCCCTTTCGATGGAGCCAAGCTCCCTATCAACCAGAAGTCGGTTTTCTATTTATCGTTAGGGCTTCAGAGTGTGTCCTGGTTACGCACTCCATGCTGGCTGGCAGCGCTCGGCTGGACGCGGGTCACAGGTGAGCGGCCCTTGGGCGATCGAGGTCGCCTCTCAAGCTCGATCGGGCGTTGTGTCTGCGCTCGTCCGCTGCTCTTGAGCTTGTGGTTGAGTGTTGGTGACGTTTTCCCTCTCTCTGTTTTGTTCTGTTTTGTTTTTTTTTGTGGTGAAGTTTCTTTTGGTCTGGTTTCAGTTCCAGTTTCTGTTTTTGTTATTGTTGTTGCTTTTAGTTTTTGGGTATTTTGATGACCTCTCGAGAGAGTACGGCTGGGCAGTCGAGGGTGGTGTGTGCCCGAGTCCGCCAGGGCTGAGAGCTTAGCCTAGCCGAGCGCAGCCCAGCGCAGCCCAGCGCAGCCTCTTGTGGCGTGTCAGCCCAGGGCTGTAGCCGTGTTTTGAAGAGTTTTGGCGGTGCGTTTGAGGTGTTGTTCTTTTGTTTTTTTGTTACTTTCTTTTTGTATATTTGTTGATTAGTATGTGAGGGACGGTTTGGTGTGTTTTGTTGAGAGTCTGAGGATCGTCGGTGATTGGGTGCACACCTGCTGGCCCACGCCAGTCTGTGGTAGGGTAGGGCCGAGCCGGGCCCGAAGCTGTGTTTTCACAGGGTCTCGAAGGCTGGTTTCTGGCCTTGTTCTTTAGTTTTTCTCGGGTTTCTTTTTACAGACGTGTTATTGAAAGCTTCAAGAGTGGTTTGGTATGTCTCGCTGTGATTTTGAGAATCGTCGGTGATTGGGTGCACCGGCTGGCCCGGGCCAGTCTGCCAGACAGTAGCGTTGAGCCGGGGCCGAAGCTGTGTTTTCACAGGGTCTCGAGGCTGGTTTCTGGCCTTGTTCTTTTGTTTTTCTCCGGTTTCTTTTTATATTCTTGTCCCTGAGTATGTGAGGGACATTTTGGCGTGATTTGTTGATTTCGCCAAAATCGTCGGTGATCAGGTGCTCCCCCCGAGAGCGTCCCTCCGTTTCTAGGGACGGTACGAGGGCGCGCCCGCAACGGGACAGCGTGGCGCGATGGCCGCTGCGTATCCATGCATCTATTCCTCGCTGGCCAGCTGTGCGAGCTGGTCGACGCGTCGTACGTATCGTTTCTGGCTGGGTCGGTTTCTGCATTTTGTTTTTTATTTTATTATTTATTTTTTTGCTATCGCTCAGTCTAGAATACTGGTTGTTATTGTTATTGTTGGTGGTTTTAGTTTTGGTGTTGGTTTTGGTGTTGGTAGTGCTCAGCTCAGTCGACTGCAGGTGGGTGTGCCGAGGCGCTCGCCGGTGCCTCCAGTGCCTGTAGTGCGTCTGGTGCGCTCAGTAACTGTAGAGAGAAATGGTCGTGGCTCCAGGGCGAGCTACTATCTCACCGGCTCTGGGCGCTTTGTTTCTTGAGCTGCGCAGTTTTTCTTTTTCTTTTTCTTTTTCTTTTTTTTCGGTTCCCCTGTGTTTGTAAAAAAAGGTTCATATGATTTTTATGGTTGCTGAGAGCTGTGGGGTCGGAGCATGATCCGGTCCCACCAGGGTGCGTGCGTGTGTGTCGGTGCTAGTGCTGCGCACCGCGTCGAACAGAACCACGACTGGAGGGTGCAGCGCAGCTCTGTTCAGCTCTGTTCAGCTGCGTTAATCTATGTTCAGCTTAGTTCAGCTATGTTGAGCTCTTCTCAGCTCCGTTAATCTCTGTTCAGCTATGTTCAGCTCTGCTCAGCTCAGGCCAACAAGGCAGGTTGCTGAATGTCTTGCACCAACTCTGTTTTGTATTGCTATTTTTTTCAGGTAACCCTCCATTCAAGAGCAGAGTAAGAATCAGGCCGAGTAGATTTTTTGTTATTTTTTTGCATGCCCATGGTCGCTTCGTTTCGTATCGTCAAGTCACCATTAGGTCGCTTTCCGGGGTTCATGATGTCGGTTCCTACTGTGATCGATGCTGGCACCGGCCTGTGCGCGGTCTCTGTGAATACCGCTACTGCTGCTGCTGTTGCCGCTGTTGGCCATCGCGATCGGAATTGTCAATCGGCATCGGCATCGCTCTCGACCATCGGCATCGGCATCGGTATCGCTCTCGGCCATCGGCATCGGTATCAGCATCGCTCTCGGCCATCGCTGAAATCGTCTCCGTCAGGCGCGCCGTGAGGATCTAGGATCGATGATACCGGATGGCATTGTTGGTCTGGTTCTGGCGCTGGCGCTGGCGCCGCCGACCAAACGACAGTTGCGCGTTGAATTGGGTCGGACGCTCGGATTGGCTGCTTGCACGCCTCGGCTGGGGTGCGCGCCGTGTCCGTCTGTCAGTCGCAGGACGCAGTGGCGCAGCAGGTCCTGTCCTGAGGAGCTGTCAGGGAATGCTGTCACGTTAATCCTGTGACGGTGAGCTGTCCCGCGTATGCTGTCCCGCCAGAGCCGGCGGCGCATCACTGCTGGGGGCGGCGCATCACTGCTGGGGGCGGCGCATCAATTGCTCGTGCGAGCGTTCGCATGCAATCGCTCGCTGGCGTCCGCTGGCGTTCGCTGGCGCTCGCTGGCGATCGCGTGCGGCGTCGCAGCGTCTGTCCAATTTCGGTCAGGCAAAAGCGTGCGTGCGCGTGCGCGTGCGCCTGCGCCTAGGCGTTGGCGGGAGATGCGCGCCGCGCGATGGATCTGTCGCGGCTAGTCGTGTCCAATTCTGTGCTGTCCAGTCCAGTCGTGGCCTGGCGATCGACAGCGGCGCAGGATGCGTTCGCTGTTCTCAATCGCCGACCGACCGAGCGTGTCCGAGGTGAACGATCGTGCTGTTCGCTACTCCCCAGAGGTTTCCATAACTGATATTCATTGAATACGACATAGCATAGCATGTCGTCAGTTCGAATAATATTGAGAAAGCGCCAATACCAATCATTGTTCATACAGACTAGACAACCATGGGTCTATTGAGATGTTAAATAGTCAGTTGGTCCGATCAATCTATATTTGAGCAGTTGGGCACAAAAGAGTAAGTCAGAGCGAAACGAAAACCTTGAAGATCTATGCGAGTCTCCAACGATTCATGCTGTGGTCGACGAGCGCACCAGCATCGTTCAGATCTGCATGGGTCCTTGGTTGTGCAGCCATTCGCCAGCTCGTTATTGTCTCAAACCGGAAAAGATCCCTGCAGGAGCGTCTAGGCCAGGCAGCGGCGTCGTGGAGGATCGTAACTGTGGTCCCAGCTGCGACGTCGAGGGCTCGTCCGAAGCAACCCCGATCGGCAGCATGCCTATCCAAGATGAGCAGGCGCCATTGGGCCAGTGAAGTATATCCAAGAGATCAGGTTGGACGCCGGGCCTCTGGGATGGGAGCGGCGGCATCGCAGAACGGCCAAGGAGCGCCGAATCGATGGCGGCGATGGCGGCGCCAGCATAGCACCCCTGGGCTACCTAACGAGTACCGTGTGATCCGATGGTTGTGCGCGAGGAGGTGCGCCATCGAATCTGGAATCGAATGATCCGCGACGAGTAACCCTGGGAGCGATCCAAATCCGAGGCGTGCGCCAGCGCTGCGTCCAGTATGCATGCCCAACGGCGGCGAAAGAGCACTGAGGATGAAGATCTGAACAAGAGCACAAAGATTGACAATACGAAACGGTTCCCCAAACCGAGAAGCAACCTACTGGTAAGGATCTAGACCTAAATCGTTACCGAAGAAAAGACCCAGGGTTAAACAAATAAAGAGCTAGTAGCGTCCGTAAACAAATATAGATGCACATCTCTGTCTGGAGGATATAAAACAACGCAAGAGAAAAACACAAAACGACATCATCAAAGTAGAAAGCACAAAACGTGAGCTAATAATAAAGGTAGCAGATAGCGACAGCAACCGAAACAAAAGCTAAACAAGGTGACCAAAACAATCTCCACATAAAGAGACAGAGTCGGCAAGCAAAGCAGAAACACCATTCTATGGGCGAACACCAACCTGGTCAGCGCCAGCCAAGCAGAATGTTCAGAGAAGAATCGATGAAGTGCATGGCACAAAGACATTGAACGTGCTGACTCGAGTCATCATTGAAACACTGTAGATAAAGAATATGGGGCTATTGAGATGCCCCAGTGAAATAAGGGATATGGGATGACATGATGAAATTGGGGTGAATTGCGGTGAATGGAGTGAAAAAGATGATTCAGTGAAAGGCGGTGAATGGAGTGTAAGAGATGATTCAGGGGAATAAGGATAATAGGGGAATGGGGGGAAATGGGGGATGGGGGAATGGGGGGAATGGGGGGAATGGGGGGAATGGGGGGAATGGGGGGAATGGGGGGAATGGGGGGAATGGGGGGAATGGGGGGAATGGGGGGAATGGGGGGAATGGGGGGAATGGGGGGAATGGGGA